>CM077242.1:2562500-3065000 GCA_039654775.1 Spinibarbus caldwelli | reverse complement strand
TCAGAGCCAGTTTGGATGATGAGGAGGTTTGCAGTGACCCCTGTGCTCAAGAGAATCACAGCATTCAGCGCTTTCTGCCCTGCATATCCTACGTCTTTAATGCGCTCAAAAGTACAATGCATAAAAAATACTATGGTATTTTTGTGCAATTTTTTTAATACTCAAATTAAATATTTATGAGCTCAAACCGCCACAAACCTTTCTAATAGTAGACAAACATATCCATAACCATAGAAAATCAGCAATCTTAAAAAACAATAACGGCAGTAATAAAAACTATTATTATTATTATTATTATTATTATTATTATTATTATTATTATTATGCCCATGCACAACTTGCCACTATGATGGCACAATGTCTACAGTGGGATTTATAAATAATTGTGTGGAAAAAAAGGTTAATTAAAAGATTATTAGTAAAAAGTAAATAAAAAAATTAAAATTATAGCTTAATTATAGCCTTTTGCGCATTCACAACTCACTGCTACAATACCATAATACCACAATGAATATGATATATGATTCATTATAAATAATAAGATAAAAATGAAAAATAAGTTGTGCCCATGCACAACTCGCTGCTATGGTGCCATGATATCTACAGTGTGATTTATTATAATTGTACAAATAAGAAAAAAAATATTAAAAATTAAAGTTATTAATAAAAAAAATAATTTAAATAAAAGTTATGCCCATTCACAACTCACTGATGTGGTGCCACAATATCTGATGTGATTTATTATAAAGAATTGTGTTGGAATAAGAAAAAGATTAATAGTAAAAATTTAAAATTTAAAAAATAAAATAGAGAAAAAAATTAAATTAAAAGTTGTGCCAATTCACAACTCACTGCTACGATGGTACAATGTCTAATATGTGATTTATTATAAATAATTGTTTATGAAAAAAAAAAATTAATAGAAAAAAAATAGAATTAAAAATTTCTGCTACAATGCCACAATATCTACTAGGGGTGGGAGAAAAAATTTATTCACCTAACTATCGCGATTCTTTTTAAAATGATTTAAAAATTGATTGGTTTACCTCAGAATTGATTTTTATTTCATTATTTTATTTTTCCTAAGAGGTGGTGGGGAGAAGTTAGCGCTTTGTAATTCCAACAGAGGGCGAAGTGTATCAGAGTATGACATCAAAGTACCGCGAGAGTGATTCGAAAGCCGTCAGTTCGCTGTAGCTCTCGCGGTGCTTTGATGTCATACAACGATCGTTCTGCGTGTGCAGCGCCCCTGCATTAGGTGATGTCATATACGTTTCAAGCCGGCGCGAGAAATCAAAACCATGACGGAGGCAGAGGATCAAACCTCTTCCAGAATTCTTTCTGCACATTAACGTTTTGAATCCCAACTGCCGGGAAAACACGACTAAACATGACTACACATGACTAAAACAGTATGCAAAGTAACATAGCACTTTATTTTATTTCAGAAAGTATTTTTTCTACTCATTTTGTTGCATATTTGACAATTATATTCATGTGCAAGTTCAGGGTTTTGGTACTTTAAATATACACTGTGTATGTGTATGCTCCTGAAATAAAAGTTTAGAAAGATGTGATGCATTGTTTTTGTTAATATGACTCATCATATACAGTCTCTTTTAAAGGTATAATCAACTATTTTCCATTGTCTAGTCTTTAATAAGCAAACAAAAATCACAATAAATTGTAATATGGAATTGCAATAGTGACTGCTAAGACGTGTGTTTTTTTTTTTTTTTAAATTGTGACAGTCTGTATGTTTTGTATCGTTTGTATCATCATCATTTTCCCATGGTCTAGAGTTAAAAACAAGAAATAAAAATCGCAACACATAGTAATATCAAATCACAATACTTGTAGAATTACATACCAAGTATCGTGATAGTATCGAATCGGGAGGTAGGTGTATCGTCCCATGTGATTTCTTTTAAATAGTTTTATGGAAATAAGGTTAAGTAAGAAGATTAAACTGATGAACATAAGGTTAAGTGAACAGGAATAAAATTAAAAATAAAACAAAAAATAACTTAAGCTTTAAATGACCATTATATGATGGCAAAATGAGGCTAGACTTGTCAATCGGTGTGCTCCTAATATTTTCCTCAGGGTCCAGCGATCTCGTCTGAAGCAGATGACAGCGGCGAATCATTTTAAAGATGGCTGACAGCAGCGGGTTCTCCTGGTGACGGCACATTAATACTCCCACAGCCTCTAATCAGGCCACCATGTCAAAAGATTATTTTAAGACCTGGCGAAACGGCACCAAAGACACGAAACCGGCCCAGCCAGCGACAGAAAATGAGTTCATCGTCATAATTAGTCTCGCAGAAGCCTCCCCCTCCACCTCCCCAATTTCATTTCTTTGGCCTTGGAGGTTGACCAAAGATAATGGCTGCTGAGCTTTTCTCATTAAAGACCTCTACTTGTGTGTGTGTGTGTGTGTGTGTGTGTGTGTGTGTGTGTGTGTCAGACCTCCCATCATTAGCTTCCTTCACACACACAGACGGCCCACTCAGAAAACAAGCCCTGCACAGGTCAGAGGTCATAGGGATGATGTATTTTTGCTGACCATGAAGTTGCGCTGCAATCAGGGGCCCCTGTAGAGAAAGACACATTGGAGAGCATTTATCATTGTCTGTTTTCTAGATAGAGACCACCATGATGTCTAGTTTGTGTGTGTGGCAGATGTTTATTCTGGGCTTGAGTTTACACTTTCCAGAGCTTTTACTCTCTCTGTTTCTCTGTGTTGGAACGAGCCTCTAAACGTCTGATCTGATGAAGACACGTCTTGCTTTTAAAAAAAAAAAAAAAAAAAAAAACCTTCTGCTCTTTTACCACTTTTGCATTTTAGTAGTAATGCACATTATATACATTTTTGTGCAATACTAGTAAAATAAGTTGTGTGTGTATATATATATATATATATATATATATATATATTTTTATTTATTTATTTATTTTTGGAAAAATGTCTCAGTATTGGTAAATATTGATATATACACCGTGTGCATACGTAATTATTAGGCACGTTGATATTCTGATCATATTTTTTTTCTAAGCACATTTTACCAATTCCAAACCACATCAATCTTAATAACTACTATTAATTTTGTATTTAATCATTTATGAGTGATATATAATTGTCCATGAAGGCTGGAAGTGAAAAACTCCTTATATTCAGGTGTGCAGATTATTAGGCATGCTTTCTTTTACTGATAAAATGAGCCAAAAAAGAGGTTTAACTCAATTTTTGAAATGTCAAAAATTATTAAATCCCCATGAGAAATATTCAAAACTAATGCAATACAGAAATTGCAAAGTTAAGGCATGACCATTGGACAGCAAAATGCTCATTGGGTCAGCGGGGTCAGAAAAAAATCAGGTGAAGAAGAAAAGACACACGTTAACTGCAAAAGAATGAAGAATTAATGTGAAGAATTAGGTGTAAAACCATCAGGAAACATTTAGTCTCCAGCGTCACCATGTTCCAGAACTGCAACCTTCCAGGAGTCTCCAGAATTACAATGTGTCAGGTTCTCAGAGACTTTGCTTGGTTAAAAATCCTAAAACATGACCCTCACTTAATAAGAATAACATGCTGAAGTGTTGTGAAATAATTCAAATAAATTAAGACTGTTTTTGGACAGATAAGTTGTGAGTGACTCTTAAAGGACCAGCATCACATCCTCTTGTACCACTGTTTGAAGAATTGATCTTCCAGAATCTGGCAGTAAGTTTTAGGAGCTCATTTTTAGTCAGTCCTGCAAGACAGACTTTTCAGGATAGGAGATGAAATAAAAATGAGCTCCTAAAACTTACTGCCAGATTCTGGAAGATCAATTCTTCAAACAGTGGTACAAGAGGATGTGATGCTGGTCCTTCAAGAGTCACTCTCAACTTATCTGTCTATAAAGCCTATGAAAAATCAGTCTTAATGTATTTCACAATACTTCAGCATCTTATTCTCATTAAGTGAGGGTCATTTTTTAGGATTCTTTACCCAAGCAAAGTCCCTGAGAACCTGACACATTGTAATTCTGGAGACTCCTGGAAGGTTGAAGTTCTGGAACATGGTGACGCTGGAGACTAAATGTTTCCTGATGGTTTTACACCTAATTCTTCACATTAATTCTTCATTCTTTTGCAGTTAACGTGTCTTTTCTTCTCCACCTGTTTTTTTCTGACACCGCTGACCCAGTGAGCATTTTGCTATCCAATGGTCATGCCTTAACTTTGCAATTTCTGTATTGCATTAGTTTTGAATATTTCTCATGGGGATTTAATAATTTTTGATATTTCAGTCTGGGTTAAACCTCTTTTTTTGGCTCATTTTATCAGTAAAAGAAAGCATGCCTAATAATTCAGCACACCTGAATATAAGGAGTTTTTTACTTCCAGCCTTCATGGATAATTATATATCACTCATAAATGATTAAATACAAAATTAATAGTAGTTATTAAGATTGATGTGGTTTGAAATTGGTAAAATGTGCTTGGAAAAAAATATGATCAGAATATCAACGTGACTAATAATTATGCACACGGTGTATTTAGCAGGCAATATTAAATATTTAATTGTGCATGTTCTTTTCTCCTGTCTTTACATTTATATCTTTAAAAACACTAATAATTTAAAACTGTTAAATGTAGTCTTTAGCAAATCTCAAAATGAATATTCATTTTTCATACTATACATTTTATAACGTTGTAATGGCTAAATTCAGTTGTAGCAAAAAAAAAAAAAAAAACAACAACAAAAAACTTTTAGTTGTTAATGTTTTATTTAAAATTTATTTAGCAATGTAATAATAATACTTTTTTTTTTTTTTTTGGCTTATTGCAGCATATTGTTAATAATGAACACTTAGCCTATGTATTTGTTTATGTACAGTATTAAAATATAATGAATTTAATGTCAGCCATTAAAACAATTAACAGCTTATTGTTAAAAATTAACACATTCATTCATTCATTCATTCATTCATTCATTCATTTTTGTACAATATTAAAATATAACGTTTAGTGTCAGCCATTAAAATAATTAACAGCTGTTGTTAAAAATTAACATTTCATTCATTCATTCATTCATTCATTCATTCATTCATTCATTTATTCATTCGTTATTTTTGTACAATATTAAAATAGAATTATTATATTTTAGATTATATAAATATAATGATTAAAAGCTTTTTGTTATTGGAGATCATTTTAATATTACTGCAACCCTAATCCCTAATTCATAACAATACCAATAATTCATTTCGTTACAATATTAAAATATAAATATTTGTGTCAGTTATTAAGATAATTAACAGCTTATTCTTAATAATTATCATTGTTCATTCATTCATTTTTCTACAAATATTAAAATTTAATAATTATGTCAACCATTAAAATTATTGACAGCTTATTGTTGGGCAGAATTTTAATATTGTTGCATCCGTAATTTTTACTTCTACTCTAGTTTCTGCACTATTCTAGCTTAATCTTGAAACTTGCTGTTGCAATAGTGTATTATTATCTCTTGTATGATGAATTGCTTGCAGTGTTTTTCATTTTTAGGGTCCTTTGGATATAAACATCTACTAAATGACTAAAATTGCAAGAAGAAAGTGTTTTAACATCAAGGCCTTCACAAAAAGCCTTTGGAACTCATTGCCAGTTAGCATGTGGTTTGCTTGGATGAACTGCTCTGTTAAGACTTCATTTGGATTTAGACGTTTAGATTTGTAAAGACCTTTTGGAGAAGAATCTTTCTGTTGGAATTCAGCAGTTTATTCTGAGTCTCATTACACTGAAGGAAACACTTTTTGTCACAGTTCAGTAGTCCTTGAGTGTTTTGAGGACAGGGTTTTTCTCAGTGACCCTGCTCTGTGTGTGTGTATGTGTGTCTTTTAATGATTGTGTCGATGTGAAAAGAATTATGTAATCGGAGCTCCTCTGTTTTGTCCTTGCTCATCCTTTCAGAAAAGCCTGTCTCGTTTAAAGTTATTTCAGGAAGCACTTTTGCTGCTGCTGCATTTCAATGTGAAAACAGTTAGTTAGGCTACAGCACTGGGATCCAAAATCCTGCTCGTGTGTACCATCGTGAAGGACTGTCCAAGGGGAAGCATTCTAGGAAAATTCAATGCAAATAAACCAGTGCAATCAAAAAATAACATTAACTGATCTGATGTTTACATAGATTTTATATTGTAAGTTTGCTTACAAAACTGTATTGTAGTATTAGTTTTTGAACATGCACCATGGTCATTCTTCAAAGTACCATGCTGATACCATGATTTTTCTTTAATATGAACCCAGGCAAAGGATGCCATTAATGTTTGCAAAGTGGTTTTCTGTAGCTATGATGGGCTTTTGTTAAATTATATGGGGGAAAAACAATATTTGGATTTTTAAAGACATTTTTGTCTATTCTGCCACAATAATATGAATTTCTTTGAATTAATTTGTGTTCTTCCCTGTGAAAAATATGCTAAAACCTGCCAAGACCAGCCTGACCAGCTAAAGAAGTGCTCTAAACCCCTCTAAAACCAGCCTACAAACCAGCCTGGAAGACCAGCTAAAACCAGCCAACCAGCTTAGGCTGGTTTCAGCTGTTGTTGTTGGGTTTCTTTTATTTATTTATTTATTTATTGCTCAGCACTGCAGGGTCAAAAATATAGGGATTTATGAAAATATTTGATTAATCTGCATTAATAATAAAATTATTATTTTTAATAATAATAAAAAAATATTGGAAAAAAATTAAGATTCTCTTTTATCCAAAAACTACAGCCAGCCCAGGGCTCCCTTATTAATTCATTTTTCTCAGTCTTGGTTGTATTTTATGTACGCCAGCTGTTAATTTGGGCCAAACCTGTGCTTCAGTCAGAAGTCAGAAAAATTTATTAATAAGTTTTTGGATAAAAGAGAATGTTAATAATTTTTTTTTCGATACTTGCAGGTTATCTCAAAATTTGCTTCTTACTAATCAAAATGCTTTAACCAAACTCTTGCAATATTGCTAATATCATTATAATGAAATTAGTATGCAGCATTGGCCTATATATCCAACGTTTAGTGTATATTTGTAATCACTATATTTAGTGTTAAAACAACAGCATATACATTACAGCTTGTCTTGTTGTGGCCCACATTCCCTCTCCAGATGTTTACATTGTAGGTCAACCAATATAATGGCTTTAGCAGATTTTTTTTGTGGGTTGATAGCAATGTCAGGTCATGTTACATGATTCTGAATAGCACATATATAAGGATGCATGAATGTGGCACCCGTGCAATATACAGGAACAAGAAAAACCCATTTAGGTCATCAGTGGCATCTTCCCAACCCACAAGCGGTGAGCTGCACAGCTGAACAGAAGGTGAAGTTCAAATGCTGGAGTCCCTGCTGGGAACCTTAGCTGTGTATGTGTGTGTGTATGTGTGTGTGTGTGTGTGTGTGTGTGTGTATATATATATATATATATATATATATATATATATATATATATATATATATATATATATATATGCATTTATAGTTGTGCATGTAATATATGCATTGCAATTGGGGGCTCCAGTACTCTGTGGGAGCGAATAAATGTGGCATGAAAATAAAGACATTTTGCTGAGTTCTCCTTGCCTAATACATAATCCAGTTTGAAAACCACTGAATGTTCCCTTAAGTTTATGGCTTACAAGACTGATTTGAACCCCTACTTGGCCAATAAATGTAAGCAACAGAAATTGGCATTTATATTTCTGAAAGATCTCTTTGTGAGAAGACCTTCTTGAAGGAGTCATCAGGCCTGTATTGCAGTACACACCCTGCCACTTATCTAACAGTCTAACATTGTTCAGTGGTCATAAGGAGGTTGTGAGAAAGTCATCCCACTGTTCTCTCTGGAGTCCTGGAAGAGTATCCGAATAAATATTTTCTGCCATTCTCTGTGAGATGCCTTAATGCGCTTTTGTTTTTCTCCTTGCTCCCAACAGATCGCTCTCCTCCAGCTGTCGTCCTAAATTAGCTGAGCTCTGTGAAAGGAGAGCCGTTTCAACTGACCCCTTCTGTTCCTTGAAGCTCCAGCCGTCCGTAACACCCAAATGCTGCCTGTCTTTCATCAAACTGATCACTCCTGGAGAAAAATGGACTTTGAGTGAAGGGCGGCCCTTTATGTGGGCTGACTCCCTCTAGGACGACTCTGAAACTAGTTGAGACTCAAATGGGTGACCTATGACAATGTAACCGATAAGGGGACTTGAGTTCTCGCTTTCCCAAGCAGCTGCAAGCAGGATATGAGCTTGAGCCGTGGGTATCGGCGATAAAACGAACCTTCCATTGCTTGAGGCCTCCTCTAACGCCATGCAGTCATCTGAGGAATTGTTTAGCAGGAAGCTGAAAGCGTTGAATGGGAGTATGGGACATCCAGTGGGCAACACGCAGGGCAAGCTGGACGGGGGTGGCAAGACGAACGGGACACCTGCTATGCCTAAAATGGGGGTGCGTGCCAGGGTGACGGACTGGCCCCCAAAAAAGGAGGGTTGGGGACCCAACTACGAGACCGTAATCACGGCCTTTCAGAATGGACAGCCAGACCAAAGTGTGGAGATCACGGATTTGGGCGAAGCTCCTTTGGAGCCTGATTATTCGGATGCAAAATATTCTTTGAGTGACCTTTTGAGTCGATCCCCTTTGAAGGGCCTCCATCCCATTCGCCAACGGAGTAACAGTGATGTGACCATCAGTGACATTGATGCGGAGGACATAATGGACCAGAACGCTGTCAACCCCAATACGGGCGCCTCGTTGCATCGGGAGTACGGCAGCACGTCTTCGATTGACCGCCAGGGTCTTGGGAATGATGGGTTCTTTACTATGTTGCGAGGATATCGGATTGACAACTTGGACCATCGCAGCGCTCCGCCTGCTGGGTTCCCAGAGCTCCTTCGCTACGACACAACCCTCTCCCCAAGCTTGCAGACCGCTGCACAAATAGCTCGTGGTGAGATCGTCCGCATCTCCGGCTATGACTACGTGGACAGCTCCCTCCTCTACAGCCGAGAAAGAGAGAAGTCCTTCATGCATCGTCTCAAGTCAGAATCATCCGAAACATCGCTGTTCAGGAAACTGAGGACTATTAAGAGCGAGAACGATGGTCTGCGGCTCTCAACCGAGCAGGACGACCGCCGGCCGCTCAGCTTCCAGAAGTGCTTCGCTCACTATGACGTCCAGAGCGTCCTCTTTAACATCAGCGAAGCAGTAGCCAATCGTGTAAGCCTCAGCCAGAGGAAGAACACCACCACCGGAGCTTCTGCCGCCTCCCAATACCAAGTCCCAGGAAGTGGACAAATGGCTGGGAATACAACTGGACCTGCATCCATGTTCGAATCGCCACTCGGAAGTCGGGAAGACCTCAATCCCAAGGAGAACCTGGATGCGGATGAGGGGGATGGGAAGAGCAATGGATTGGTGCTGAGTTGCACGCATTTTCGCAATGAGATTGGTGGAGAAGGGGAGAGGAGGATATCTTTGTCCAGGGCCAACAACGCCACCTACAGCACTGGAGGAGAAAACTGCTCGTTCGAGTCCTCCTTGAGCTCCCACTGTACTAATGCTGGCGTGTCTGTACTGGAGGTGCCACGAGAAAGCCAGCCAATCCACCGTGAAAAGGTCAAGCGGTACATCATCGAGCACATCGACCTCGGAGCGTATTATTACCACAAATACTTCTATGGGAGAGGTAAGCCTTGTCATTTTGCATGAAAAACAAAGCTGATTCTTGTTTGTTTAACTCAACATGAAAACTAAATTGACCTTTCATTCCTAGTTCTATTCAGAATGATTCATCAGTGTATGCTATTCTAAATTGTTATTGTTTGTAATCTTGCTATGCCTCTGAAACATAATTTCTCTTTAGCTGATGTCACAAAGGTTATGTTTGTGCTTTTGTAACTCTGGCATGGACAGATATTTTGCGGCTTATATGCATTTGTAGGAGTTTCCCTTTCAGATCAACCACAGAACTCTCTACTCCCATCGGCGCTTTTATGGGATTGTGATCTCACACTAATTTGCCCTGTTTAGTAAATCTGGCCCTAAGTATTTTCGTAGGTTTGTATCTTCAATGTACCAGTGCTCCAAACCTGTTCGAGTTTCTTTCTTCTATTGAGCACAAAAGAAGATATGTGACCTGTGCTGGCAAAATGAGTCACAATGAGCAAATTTTCAAAAATTAGTCCTTTTTATTTTCACAGTCTCCATAAAAATCCTTCAAAATGATGTATGATTTGTTTTAATTGACTAAAAAAATTACTGAGATAGTCTTCTGAAGGTTCCAAAGCAAAACCACATAGCAACGTTGCATCTTTTCCTCCACTTCTTTTCTTAATAATATTACTATATTAATAATCACAATATTAAAAATTAGAACAAAGATGTAAATAAACAGTTGAACAAATATAATATAAGAAAAAGCAAATTAAATGTTGCATTCACCTCACATCTAAACAGAAGCATTTAAGAAAAACAAATAGGCTTATCAAAATTAAAAATCACTTTAGTGTATTCATTACAAATTAACTGATTATTAAAACTACAAAAGCAGTTCAATCAAGAGCAGTGAGTGATTCCCTCTTTTCTTTTAATGAGACAGACGGCCTATATATTAAGACAGGGTTGTCCAAACTCAGTCCTGGAGGGCCGGTGTCCTGCAGAGTTTAGCTCCAACCCTAATCAGTCACACCTGAACCAGCTGATCAAGGTCTTACTAGGCATACTACAAACTTCCAGGCAGGTGTGTTGAGGCAAGTTGGAGCTAAACTCTGCAGGACACTGGCCTTCCAGGACCAAGTTTGGACACCCCTGTATTAAGACCTGCTGTAATGCAAGGTTCTAATATAATGTTACATATCAGATGTTTTTCCCCAACATTTCCCCAGACGTTCACTTAAGACATAATAGATTATGTTTGCATGAATACTCGCCAAGACAGATATTTTGAAATACTGTAATTCTGTGTATATGTGTATATCGGAATTGCACACTGTCTGTGAGATGCGTCTTTATTCGCACGTTTCGAATGTGTCAGTCAGCATGATCATTTTGTTTACATCAGCATGGATTTGAACATCACATTTCACTGGTTCAGCCATCAAGAATTTGCTATGAATATTCACAAAGCTGGAATACTGCGCTTTACAACTATACCAAACTTGTGCTTAGGGGAAACACCAGTCGTCAAGAAGCGAGCAGAGAAAAAGGTAGACCTCTCAGAAAACATGCAAATAAAGATCATTTTAGATGTTTAATTACTATTTGGATCATTGGGATTGCTAGACGAGGGCTTAATGAACTGATTTTTGTGAAAATCTCAAATTGAAAGAAATAGACCTTTTTTTTGGCCTGTAGCTTGTTCCATGCACATTCCGACTCATTTTGCCAGTCGCGGTGCATATGTTCTGAAGAATGCTGGTAACCGAACAGTTGAAGGTAGCCATCGACGTCCATGGTATGGAAAATAATACTATGGAAGTCAATGGCTACCATCAGCTGTTTGATTACCAACATTCTTCAGATTATCTTCTTTTGTGTTCCACATGAGGGTGAGAAAATGACAGAATTTCCATTTTTTTTATTTCTATTTTATTTTTATTTCCAATTTCTAATTAGAAATTTAAATGTCATTTTTTTGCTCTGTGAATTATTAAAAATCGTGCGTTGTAAGTATTCTCTCCTTTGGATGTCAGTCTGATGATTTAGGGATTGTAGGTTTTGAGAAGCATGGTGTTTGTTACACATTTTGAAAGGAGAAACACTTGTGCCAAGGGTTGAGGTGTAAGAATGTTCTCCTGTCTTTGGCCTGTGATTTGTCATGTGAGAATAGACAGGGTTAGGTGCAGCTGTTCCCCTCCGAGGAGCCGTGATGCAGAGAGAGGCGAGACGGGACCCTCTCCTCGCACCGCAGTCCCACCACTCTTCATTAAAACACCTCAGTGTGTCTGGGAATGGAACAAGCAAATGATACCTCAACTTACTGTATATTGCACAATGTCGTCCATGTTTGACTGAGAAGGTGTCAGCGTCTGTCTGCTTTTTTTGTTGTTGTTGTTTTGCATGTCTGCACATCTGCATAGTCCTGACAGGATTGTGTTACCCATTCCTAAGCTATGGAAAGCAGCTGCTCCAACTCTTGCCATGCAGAAATTCGTTTCTTTCCTTTGACTACGCTGAATAATGAGCCGCAGCCTGTGTGTGAAAGCTGCTATTGTGTCCCGCACGTTCACAGGCTTTCCAGCCATAGCGAATAAGCCAATTACAGCTCAGCTCAAATGACAATAAATCATGTTAGCCAGCTCGTTCTGTTGGGAAATAGATAATCATCTGCCGTGCCGAGTCGCCAAAGACCTATCAAGCAGAAGAGCTCAATTTCCTTCATTTGTGCAGGGATATATTTGACACTGACACTGTCTTGTGCATTTAACTATTTATTTATTTCGATGTGAAAATCAAAATTGACCCATTTAGCCATGTGAACTATTAGTTCATTCAAAACTAATAGCCAGATATTAATTTATTTAGTTATTCTTAGGCTCTGTTTTAGGTAATGCAGCTTTGCTAATATCTAGCTAATAATTTCAGTGACAAATAACTGAAATAATGGTAAATAATGGCAGATTTAAATAGGAACTTTAGCATTTGTTTTTCAATTACAATTTACTTGAATTGAATGCATAACTTTAAACTGAATGCATAACATTAATGTATAAAGTTGAATTAACTTTAAAATTAAATAAACAATGCATAAATTGAATGCATAAGTTTAAACTGAATTAAATTGAGTGCATAACTTCAACAACTTTAAATGAAATAAAATTGAATGCATTGCTTCAAATTGAATTTAATTGAATGCATAACTTCAATTTTAATAAATGCAATGCATAACTTGTCTTGAATGCATAACTAAATTTAATTCAATGAAATGCATAACTTACTCTTAAGATAAATGTCGGTTTTAAATTATTTAATACAGAAACTGATTTTATTTTGACAGTCTGACATTCTCGACTTCAAACTAACAGTCAAGAGTCCATTTAACCTTTCATAGCTGATCATCACCCCATCATCGTCTCTAGAGGGACGTGGAAAGGACAGAGCTGTCAACATGTCTCTCCCAAGAGCCACTATCCTCTTTCACACCTTACTTTCCATAATGCTTTTATCACCTAGGGAGAAGCATTGATTCCATTAACTTCCTCTCCTGTTCTCTCCTGTTCGTGACCAAGATGCTGCATGATCGGGGATGCAAGATGTGACATGCTCACTGAATGCATGAATGTTATTAATACTTCATTTTGGTAAAAATCATGGCTCAGCTCAATGCCTCCCATTGGCGACAGAAACTGATGTGTCATATTTGCATTTCAAACGGTTTAACGTGGTCATGATGGTTTTTGATTTTGCTGGTTTGTTCCTGGTCCACCAGGTTGAAACCACTTCTGAAATAACTGAAAGTATTTCTGAAAGATTTATCTTGTTGAATATCTTATTTCACTATGAAATGTCTTGTTACAGAAGTTGTAAATATCATTACAAATATCATCAGACTTGATACTGTGATACTGTGGTAATCCTATAGTTGTTTTGGCATGTACCACGGTAAAACCATTTATGAACATTTTATATATCTTGTATTTGTGTTTTACTCATTTATAAGCCTTTTTAGATAAAAACACCTGCTAAATCAATACATGTACACTACTGTTCAAAAGTTTGGGGTTGGTAATGTTTTTGAAAGTAGTCTCTTCTGCTCACCAAAATTACAGAATTAAAAAAAAAAAAAATATATATATATATATATTGCAATTTAAAATTAATGTTTTCTATTTGAATGTACTGTAAAATATAATTTATTCCTGTGATGTAAAGCTGAATTTTCAGCATCATTACTCCAGTCTTCAGTGTCACACAATCCTTCAGAAATCATTCTATTATACTGATTTGCAGCTCAAGAAACATTTTCTGCTCATTATCAGTGTTGAAAACAGTTCATATTTCTATGGAAACCATAAAAAACTTTTTTTAAGGATTCTTTGATGAAAAGAAAGTTAGAAAAAACAGCATTTAATTGAAATAGAAATATTTTATGCGTCCTTGAATGCGTCCTTGATGAATAAAAATATTCATTTCTTACTGACCCCAAACTGTAAACGTAATATACTTTATCTAAACAAGGAAATCATTCAGTACTACAATACAGTGTTTCCCCTAGGTTTTTGGTTTTCGGCTTTTGGGGGGTTGGATTCAGTTTTTTTTTTAATTTTTCTGGACTCTTTTTTAATGGTTAAATTAAATTTTATTAACCAAAAAGCATGTCTAGCTAGTTAATCATGAAACTTGACAAAAATGACATGTTTAGGGCCATATGAAATGTTTTATTTTTTCCAACCTTATGTTTTATTTTTACCAAATTCTATGTTTTGCATGTCTAATTATTTGAAAGCATAAAAACAAGTTTCATTTATTCTTACAATAGTCCTATGATTTTTTTTTTTTTCCCTCAGAAATTCTGTGTTGTGTATTTCAATTTTTAAGGCATAAAACATTCATTTAATTTATCTTTTAATAAATGAAAATTAAACAAATTTTATTTTTTGGAAAATAAAGGTGATTTAATATTACAATTAAAAACATTGAAGAAATATTGTATGATTATCCCTTAAAAATAAGGTTTTAATAATTTTAGTAGTAGCCTATTAAATACATTCTACTGAACAATAGTAATGTTGGCTATTTCTGCCGCAATGACTTCAAGGTAAACCGAACTTTTATTTTGACGGGTTGCTGTGAATACCTTTACATTTCTGTGTGTATATGATATGATGAGGATAGTTTTACTCAAATGAAATGGTAAAATGCTCATGAAGTGACTCTCAGAGCAGTTCTGGAGATGTTCATGTATTTATGTCCTCATTTAGTGAGACAGCAGACCTTAATATCACCGGAATAAATTACGCATTGTGTTTTCGGGTTACAGGGTTACAATGGATAATGGATAATGTCCTGGAAAATTACTAGTAGCCTATCTTTTCCATTTTTCTTACAGCGTACTAACTGATCCATAATCGCAAGTACAAGCTACTAACAAAGTGTATCATAAATGAAAAATTATTCAGTTATTATTATTATTATTAAATTGAAGAACTGCAAATAGCAGCTAACTCAATTCACGTGATGTGTGTACTGCTAGGCATCTTTGGTTTTCTTTTTGTGTAATTTGGATGGAAAATGTGTGTCTTTTTATTGTCTGAGTCACTTATCAAAAGTTGCTAAAAGTTGCCAAATAAATTTAAAAAATTGCTAAATTTGTTGCTCGGTGCTTTTGGAAGAAAAAGTTGCTAGGATAGTCTGAAAAGTTGCTAAATTTGGCAACAAAATTGCTAAATTGGCAACACTGTGTGTGTGTGTGTGTGTGTGTGTGCGCACATCGGGGTAACGTAGAGACAGAAATGACATGCCGTCATGTAAATAAGATAAATAACATAAGGCTATTTAGTTTGTTTAATAAAAGAACAAAGTATTGACCTGTTCTACAGGAAAGGTAACTTTAAATGACTTCTGTTGTGATCTGGCGCTATAGAGAAAATGAAATTAAATAAAATTAACTGGGTGCCGTGGGGGGGGCACTAATATAATGGCAGGGGAAACATTGCAATATATATGAAAGTACTATGGTATCCTCACAAATCCAGCTTGACCAAGTTGGTCTACCTTGTCAAAACCAGATGATGATTCATCGAAGTCTGGTTGTAGCAGGATTTTCCAGCAGGGTTCTGATAAAGTGGATTTTAGAGGGCAGCAGTCGTGTTGTTTTACTCTTCATTGCAGCTTTGAAGAGATGAGGTGTCCCGGTGAGGGTGTTTGTTGTTCTTCACTTCTGGTTTTGAGTTGGATTAGGGGCTTTTTGAGGAGGAGAACGGTTTCAGATCTACTCCATCGTTCAGGTCGTGCCTGCTGCTGTAAATATAAATTAGGTTGTGTTTGCTTTTCATTCACACTAACTAAGCTGCTCAATCCCTGTTGCTAATTTTGTTTGTTGTCCCATATTTTTGTTTTTATTTTAATGCTTTTCTCTTCTCCAAGACATGCTTTAGTACACTTTGTTCATCATGTTGCATAATTTTGGCCTCAGGATTTCAACTTGATGTACAAATGCATGTTTGTTTCTAAAGGGGCTTACTGAAAAGGATATCAAGAAGAAAGAGGTTAAGCTTCATCTGTGGCGGCTTTTATTTCTGTTGTTAATCTCTGATGGACCCCTATGGTGCAGTGAAAGCAGAGATTATGCTTCATATATGACACTATTGTGTCTGTGAGACTGTGTGAAAATCCATGGATCAGACCACATCATTGCCATGTGGACATGACAGATGACTAGAAGGATATTTTAAACTTAAATCTTCTCCATTATAACACCAGTTTAAAATAATTATTTAATTTTTAATTTTTTATTTTACATCATGAAGCCTATCAAGAGCACATCATATTTTATTCCAAAATCAAAAGAGAAAATAATTTATAAAGTATTGAAACTAAGTTACTATCAAATTAAATAATGTATTTTAAACATTTATTTGTTTGTTTGTTTGGAACAGATGATCATTTGACCATCAGTTAAAAATAATCAAATGCAAAAATCTTTTAATTTAAGTTTAGTTTAGTTTACTTTAGATTAGATTAGTTTAGATTATGTTTTGTGTTTTATTTTAACATCATATCACATTTTATTCTAAAATCAAAAGAGAAAATAATTTATAGTATTTAAATAAGTGAAATAAGTTTTTTTAAGTTAATTTATAAGTATTTAAAATTAAGTTATTACCAACTAAATCCGTCTGTCCGTCCGTCTGTCTGTCTGTCTTTATATATACAGTCAGGTCCATAAATATTGGGACATCGACACAATTCTAACATTTTTGGCTCTATACACCACCACAATGGATTTCAAATGAAACGAACAAGATGTGCTTTAACTGCAGACTGTCAGCTTTAATTTGAGGGTATTTACATCCAAATCAGGTGAACGGTGTAGGAATTACAACAGTTTGCATATGTGCCTCCCACTTGTTAAGGGACCAAAAGTAATGGGACAGAATAATAATCATAAATCAAACTTTCACTTTTTAATACTTGATTGCAAATCCTTTGCAGTCAATTACAGCCTGATGTCTGGAATGCATAGACATCACCAGACGCTGGGTTTCGTCCCTGGTGATGCTCTGCCAGGCCTCTACTGCAACCGTCTTCAGTTCCTGCTTGTTCTTGGGGCATTTTCCCTTCAGTTTTGTCTTCAGCAAGTGAAATGCATGCTCAATCGGATTCAGGTCAGGTGATTGACTTGGCCATTGCATAACAATCCACTTCTTTCCCTTCAAAAACTCTTTGGTTGCTTTTGCAGTATGCTTTGGGTCATTGTCCATCTGCACTGTGAAGCGCCGTCCAATGAGTTCTGAAGCATTTGGCTGAATATGAGCAGATAATATTGCCCGAAACACTTCAGAATTCATCCTGCTGCTTTTGTCAGCAGTCACATCATCAATAAATACAAGAGAACCAGTTCCACTGGTAGCCATACATGCCCACCACCACCATGCTTCACTGATGAGGTGGTATGCTTAGGATCATGAGCAGTTCCTTTCCTTCTCCATACTCTTCTCTTCCCATCACTCTGGTACAAGTTGATCTTGGTCTCATCTGTCCATAGGATGTTGTTCCAGAACTGTGAAGTCGTTTGGCAAACTCTAATCTAGCCTTCCTGTTTTTGAGGCTCCCCAATGGTTTACATCTTGTGGTGAACCCTCTGTATTCACTCTGGTGAAGTCTTCTCTTGATTGTTGACTTTGAAACACATACACCTGCCTCCTGGAGAGTGTTCTTGATCTGGCCAACTGTTGTGAAGGGTGTTTTCTTCACCAGGGAAAGAATTCTTCGGTCATCCACCACAGTTGTTTTTCGTGGTCTTCCGGGTCTTTTGGTGTTGTTGAGCTCACCGGTGCGTTCCTTCTTTTTAAGAATGTTCCAAACAGTTGTTTTGGCCACGCCTAATGTTTTTGCTATCTCTCTGATGGGTTTGTTTTGTTTTTTCAGCCTAATGATGGCTTGCTTCACTGATTGTGACAGCTCTTTGGATCTCATCTTGACAGTTGACAGCAACAGATTCCAAATGCAAATAGCACACTTGAAATGAACTCTGGACCTTTTATCTGCTCATTGTAATTGGGATAAAGAGGGAATAACACACACCTGGCCATGGAACAGCTGAGAAGCCAATTGTCCCATTACTTTTGGTCCCTTAACAAGTGGGAGGCACATATGCAAACTGTTGTAATTCCTACACCGTTCACCTGATTTGGATGTAAATACCCTCAAATTAAAGCTGACAGTCTGCAGTTAAAGCACATCTTGTTCGTTTCATTTGAAATCCATTGTGGTGGTGTATAGAGCCAAAAATGTTAGAATTGTGTCGATGTCCCAATATTTATGGACCTGACTGTACATAATAAATATACAGAGTACACACATGTATATTATGCAAACAAAAACTTTTATTTTGGATGCAATTAATCATTTGACAGCACTATTTTAGTCATACAAATATAATTTGCATGGCAGTAGTTTTGTAGAAAAATTTCATTTCTATTTATTTTATACATTTAATCATCAAAATATGAAGGTGAATAGCTGTTTAATGTAAAGCATTACAGTGGTGGCCAAAATTATTAAAACACTAGTATTTTCAGCAGCTAAAAAATGGTTTTAAGTCAGTTATTTCTGCCTTTTGCTGTAGTGTGTCAGTAGGCAATATCAGTTTACATTTCCAAACATTCATTCTAATAATCCAGTGAGATTTTTGTCTGACAGCAGCCAGTGCTCCACACAGAGATCTGATCTGATCATCATCAGTCTGTCTGGAATGACATGAAGAAACAGAACAAACTGAGACAGACTAAATCCAGAAGAACTGTAGCAACGTCTCCAAGACGCTTCTAGAAACCTACCTGCAAAGCTCCTGAAAAACTCTGCTCAAGTGCACCGAGGGCAAAAGTTGCTTTAAACGCAAAGGATGCTCACACCAAATGTTGATTTAATTTAGTTAATAGAAGTTAATTGATAAAGAATATGTTTATGACATTATTTTTGACAGCATCCTCATTTTACAGCATTTTTACACAAGTGCCTAAAACTTTCAACAGCACTGTAGCTTTGCAGGAAGGTTTCTGGAAGCATCTTGGAGACGTTGCCACAGCTCTCATGTCTACATGTCAAAGAGAGCTCTGGTGTTGGTTAAGATAGATATAGAGTATATCTCCTCAGTGTGACCTCTTAGATAAGCAGCACTAGAGCGGCTGTGAACGGCCCCACTCTCGCTCACTCTGTAGGGTATTCTTGGAAAGTGTTGTCTGTCCTTCTAGAACCTGACCTCACATCTGTCCTGTCGTTAACCCTCAGAGCACCAGAACTACTTTGGCGTGGATGAAAACTTGGGTCCGGTGGCCATCAGCGTACGGAGAGAAAAGCTGGATGACGGGAAAGACAAGGAAACAGCGCAGTATAACTACCGCGTCACCTTCAGGACGAGTCAGGTACTTGATGAATTACTCAACAAATAATGATATATTAATAAACATTGATAATTAATTGTGATTGAATTTGATTAATTACATGATCAGACTATCATGTAATTCATTCATTTTAAAATTAATTGATTGACATCCCAAATTGCAATAAAATTTGAAAAATGTTTAAAGTTGTTTTAGATGTAATGAATAAATGAACATGGAAATTATTCCACATTTAAATGAAAGTTTTACCTGCTAATATTTAGCATTATTATTAGGAGGTAAAACTCTCCTATAAAATATATTAAATTATATTATTTATATTAAAATATAAATATATCATCTTTAGGAGGACTAATAGAAATCAGTTGCTAATAACTGTTTTTTAATTAATTAATTAATTAATTAATTAACTTTCTAAAATAAACTCCATTTTCTAAATGATCTTCATTCATTCATTCAGGATGGATGGATAATCTTCAATGACATTTTATTTTATGAAAGCAATCTTAATAGATCTAAATTCAACTTAATTATCTATATAAAAAATATAATTACCTTTTTTTCCTTTTTATGAGGTGAAATGTTAATTTGTTTGTTTATTGTTTGGAAAGATAGTCTTAATTGCCATGAAAATAATGTCAAAATGCAAAAAGAGTAATGGTCCTAAAATAAACTTCATTTTCTAAATATAAATAATAAAATAATATTATAATTATAATTATAATATTAATATAAATATAAATATGTAATATTTATTTATTTATTTAGGATGGATAATCTTTAATGAAATTAAATTTTAAGAAAAATAATTATAATAGACCTAAAATGAGCTTCATTTTCTTTATGCAAAATATAATTTTCTTTTTTCCATTCTTATGAGGTGAAATATTCTCCTTATTATTATTTTCGAGGACAGTAGATGCAGATATTGTCAGTATCAGTTCCTCTCTCTTATCAAATGCATCGTTGCATTAAACCTTAGGCTTTGATCTTTAGCTTCTAATGGAACTCTTTCACAATTAAACTGAATTATGAAGCCTAGACACTCACATGAATCAAAACCTCAGAATGAGATTTAAAGAGATGCTAGTGCTTCAAATCAGCATTTGGCATAAAAGCCTTTTACTTTATAAGTGAAAGTGCAGATAAAAGGGTCGAGACTCAATTTCTTCCTTTCAGACAAGAGCACGCCCTCAAATCTCATGCAGGGAGGGAGAATTTCATTGCCAATGACTTAATATCCCAGTGGATCTATGTATTTTTTTTTTTTTTATTGAAAGTATTGAGTTTTCTCATAGACTGACAGGATTTAGTACTTGAGGTCAAATACTAGACTGATATATTGACCAGACTAGTAAAAATCTACTGCCTTGTCATGGGATTTTGATTTTTAGAGGCAGGAAAATGTCCTTGCTGTCTAATGCATGTGATGTTTAATTCCTGTCCAGCGTACTAACAGCGCTGCTCTCTCTTTTCCTCAGTTAACTACCCTGCGCGGGGCGATTCTGGAGGACGCTGTGCCCTCCACGGCGAGGCACGGGACGGCTCGCGGTCTCCCGCTGAAGGAGGTGCTGGAGTACGTGGTTCCTGAGCTGAACATCCAGTGCCTCCGACTGGCCATCAGCTCACCCAGAGTCCCGGAGCAGCTCCTCAAACTGGACGAGCAGGGGGTGTGTATTAAAGAGCTCAAATCTGATTGGATGAGCCGCGCTTGATGCTGTTGTTAAGTAAATGATATTCCATTATGCCAAGTAGGGCTGCACATTTTGGGGAAAAAATCTAATCGGGATTTTTCTGATAAATACTGCAATTTTTAAAATGCAGTTTAAAAAGAGTTGTTGTGCTTGTTTGTAGAGCTGCACAATTAATCCAAAATTTGATGAATATATGCAGTAGTCAACATTTGAAGTGGATCAAAAAAGTTTGGTTTTAGGTTTTAGGACAACTTTGATGAAAGGTTTTGGTCCACTTCAAATATTGACTACTGTATTAATATGTCTATAAAATAATAATGATAATTAATATTAAATAAGAATCAATAAAAATATATTTTATTATTATTATTATTATTATTATTATTATTATTACTAATACTATACTACAACTGCTACTACTAATAATATTATATAAAACTACAATAATAAAATAAGAAATATTGCTGTTTTGATATTTCACTGTAAAATAATCATAGAAAGTATTTAAAAAAATATAATAATAATAACAATTGTATTTTACATTGCATCTGTAAAATACAAATATTTATGGCTGTCTTAATTTCCTTATTTTCATGATTATGGTTTTTATTTAGATTAATAGTGCAGCCCTAATGCATAGTGCCTTTTATTATAGTGCTTTTGCTGATGTTTTATAACAATAAGCAACATTTATTTTTCTAATGTTCAGAGTAGTGGTCAGTCAATATGGGTTTTTCAATGACTGATTCTTTAAGACTTTGATTTTGATATGCTGTGTGCTTTGTTGGTCAGAACAGGCATCATTTAGACTGGCTTTAATGCAGCATTGTGTCTTTGCACTGAATTTTTTTAGCAGCCTTACCTTGCTGTGTAAAGATGCCTTAAGAATAAGTGAAGTAACCGTTTCTCACCACCCAAATATATCTGCAACACAACAGTGCAGGAAGTGTTCATGCAAATAATGCATGGTCATGTGACTAAAAATCACCATGCATTTGGTCTCAGAAACACCATATGTCGAGCTGTTTTTCCCATGTCAACACGCTTTCAGATGGTTGTCTGGCTTCTGAGGGAGAAAATCAGCCAATATCATGTTAAGGGTCAATCAATAACAGCTCCAGTCACCAATTGATTTCCCAACTTTGAGTGGAAGTGTGAAAGAGGCTGGCATATAGCCGGAATTATATTTTATTTCATACATAGAGATGCTGCATTCCCGCCCTCTCAATAATGCTTTATTATCGTCTTTACAGAGAAGTGTTTCTTGAAGATTTCTTTAATGTTAAATATAGACCTCATATGAATGAAAAGCCCAGTCATTTCTTTTTGTCTGGTTATATTCTTTTTTTGAAAGAAATTAATACTTTTGTTCAGCAAGGATGCATTAAATTGATCAAAAGTGACAGTAAAGACATTTAAATGTTACAAAACGTTCTATTTTAAATAACTGCTGTTCTTTTGAACTTTCTGTTCATCAAAGAATCCTGAAAAATTAAATCAATCAGGGTTTCCACAAAAATATGAAGCATCACAGCTGTTTTCAACGTTGATAATAATCAGAAATGTTTCTTGAGCAGCAAATCAGCATATTAGAATGATTTCTGAAGTGACACTGAAGACTGGAGTAATGATGCTGAAAATTCAGCATTACATCACAGGAATAAATTACATTTTACAATATATTCACATAGAAAACACTTATTTTAAATTGTAATAATATTTCTTAATTTTACTGTTTTTACTGGAGTTTAAATCAAATAAATGGAGCCTTACCGAGCAAAAACATAGTCTTACCAATCCCAGACTTTTGAACACTGTGTCTCAGTATTTCCCTGTCACATGAATGACTGTGGATTCCCATTGCCACGTTTATTTATTTATTTATTTATTTATTTATTTATTTGTTTCACAAAAAAGGACAGTGTACATTAATCAACATTCATGAATGTAAATGCATCCAAATTAGCCCAAAGGCTAGTTTTCATTGGTAGTCCCTTTGCCAGATGTTATTAAGCCAAAAAACTAGAGGAAAAAAGAAACAAAATAGAAAAAACAATAACAACGAAATTCAACCAAAAATTAAACAACAAATTATACAAACAGACAATAAAAATATGTATTAAAACATTAAAATAGAAAGCAGCTTATTAAGATATATAAACAACATTAATGTTCACATTGTTGGTTATGAAGAAGCCATTTCTTACAATGATGCTTAAATGATTTAAATGATGTACATTCTCTAATTGACTGTGGTATTGAATTCCACTGATGTGATGCTCTGAATGAAGAAACAGCTTGACCAAACAAGGTTTTTCTATATGGAATTATGCAGTCAGCTTTAGCTGCACCTCTAGTTACTCTGTTTTCAATAGATTTAAATTTAATAAAATCAACCAGAGGAGGAGCTAAACCATGCATAATCTTATAAACTAAACAAACATGTTTAAATTTAGAGATATTTTCCCAGCTAAGCAGGTTATATGTATTTAAAATATGATAATGGTGAAATCTAAATTGTTTTTTATCTAAAATTTTAAGTGCTTGTTTGTACAATAATTCCAATGGTTTTAGAACTATAGCATGTGTATTAGACCAACTTGTCAGACAATAAATATGAGAGAGTCATAGAATGAAAAAATACATTTGCAGCCTCATTTGATAGAGTTTCTAATAAACCGAAAATTAACTAAATTGAATTTTACCTTTTTACATACCTTTTTTTATATGCGTTTTAAAACCAAGACATGAGTCCAAATGAACCCCTAAATATTTATATTCTGAAACAACCTGTAATCTCTCTCCCGAAATGAACATATTCTGTTTTATATCAACACTATGTCCTTTAGAAAAGAACATACAAGCTGTTTTTGACACGTATCATTTCAGATAACACTGAGTGAGCCAGGATATGATTTTTGCCAGAACATCTGTCAACTTATTTGCAACCTCTTCTGCATTTTTACCATGCGTGAAAATCACAGTATCGTCAGCATACATTATGATATTACATTGTTGACACACCATGGGTAAATCATTAATATACATGCTAAAGAGAATTGGCCCCAATATGGACCCTTGTAGAACACCAGTAGAAAGGCGTAGTGAATTGGATTTGTAATTATCAATTTTTAATACCTGAGAACGGGAAGAGAGATAAGATTCAATTAAATTTACAAATTTTGTCGAAAAATTAAAATTGAGTAATTTATGTAAAAGAATATTATGATCAAACGCATTCTGCAAATCAAGAAATACAGCCCCTACCACTCCACTTTATCCATTAATGGTTTTACCTTTTCAATAAAATAACAAGTGGCCGTTTCTGTTGAATGATTTATCCTAAAGCCGAACTGCATCAGATGTAATTGAAAAGGACTGTTATTAAAATGGTCAATAATTTGTTTAGCCACTAGTTTTTCAAAAACTTTTGATATTGTGGGGAGGACACTAATTGGCCTATAATTGCTGGTTAAATGGGCATCGCCTCCCTTAAATATAGGGGTCACAACCGTCGGCTTCCAAGAGGTAGGGAATCTCCCTTGATCTAATGAACTATTAATGATATGTGTTACAGGGTTAACTATTGAGGAACTAATTTGTTTCAATAAAAGTGTGTCTATACCATAGATATCTTTAGCCCTTGAGGACTTAAGAGACATGACTACCTTTTCAACATCTAACTTAGTTACTGGTCCTAATACTAAAGCTGTCTCGCTAGCATTATTTGTTCGTAAATAAGGTTGTTGTACTTTGAAACTCTGAGCAATTTTATCCACTGAATCAATAAAATAGTGATTAAAGGCCTGTGCCACATCAATTGGGCTCTGTAAAATTGTATCATTAATCTTCAATTCAATTGGCCTTGCTTTGATATTATTTTGCCTGGTTAATTTTTTAATCTGTCTCCATATAGTTTTTGAGTTACCATGAGCATTTTCAATAATTGTGATTAAAAAAAAAATCTGCCTTTGCTTTCCTTAATACTCTTACTACCTTATTTCTTAACATTACAAATTTATTTCTATCATGAGCCATCTTTGATCTTGTAGCTAATTTTAAAGCGTTATCGCGTTCCTTCGTTAATTTTGGAATATTATCATTCACCCAGGGGAGGGACTGTTTCTTGTACCTACATTTCATCTTGACTGAAAAATCACTAATTGTAGATTGTAACTTTTCTGTAAAGATTTGACTAGCTATTTCTGAATCAGTATTATGTAATAAATCTTCCCAGTTCATATTTTTATAGCTACATTAAAATCATCTTGCTTATTTTTTGGAATACCAAAGAATTCCTTATTACTGGCATGTATATTGAATCTCTTATTAGTTAATTTTCTAGATATAAGCAACATATTATGATCTGACAACCCTGTTATCATATTATAAGACTGTGTAATTCTTTCCGGTCTATTACTAAATATTAAATCAATCTGGGTACTAGTACTATTTGTTATTCGTGTTGGACCTTTGACCATTTAAACCAGATTAAAACCATCAGTGATTTGCTTAAGCTTCTTCTTCACTTTTTTGTCTTCCCAATTTAAATCAAAATCACCCATAACAATAACTTCTTTCTTAACCTCTTAAGACCCGAGAAAAAGTTTTGGGAAAAAATTAGTTTTTTGTTTTGTCCATTTCTTTACATTGTTTAGAGCATTAAAAATAATGTAAAAAAAAAAATAAAAAAAATTTAAATGATATTTCATAAGTTATGCTATGTCCTCGGTATAGAGGACATCGGGATTCAATTTCTTTAAAAAAAATAAAAAGACGTGAATGAACATGCATAGGCAAAAACAATTGATTTTTTAAATCACCAATACATTTTTAGTTTTCAAGATTTTTTTTTTTTTTTTTACCAAACTTTGTATGAAGATAATTCTCAACTATGTTATAACAGAATGATTCGATATACCATTTTTCTTTCTGAAAAATGTGTGTAAAATGGCCATGAACGGGTTTTCTCATTATATACAATGTATCTAAATCTAATTTGCATATTAATGTGTTTTTGGGGCAGCATGTAATGAAAAAAGAAGTGTAATAATGGGAGTAATAATTGACAATATTCATAGAATTCAAAGAATATTGAAATATAATTTCTTTCCCTATTCATTTGTTATGTCTCCCAAAATGCGTAATAAACATGTTTTTAGTCCTGGTGTCCTCATGAGGACGTGTATGAAATCAACATCCTGTTTCGTAACAGAAAGTCATATGTTGATTTGAAACCCCATAACATTTTCCTGAGATGTTGATTTTATATTAAAAATTAGACAGATTTAAATGATAATTACAAAATATTATCATATTTCCATAAGAGTGTCACTAAATTAATTTCAGACATTTTTGAAGACCAAGGAGAGGGAGTGGTCATGGTGAAACATCCAATCATTTGGTATCTCTGAAAAGCCCTGAATGTGCTCTTTTTAAGTCTGGACATCCAGACTTAAAACTGTAGCAGAGAAATTCACTAAAATATAATGTCCTCATATGAGTCCGCAGGGTCTTAAGAGGTTGAAATCACACTGACATAATACTTTCTTAAGTTCATCATAAAAGCTATTATTTAAAGCATGTGCCCAATAAATAACTGTAAGTGAAAACGACATCTGAGGTGATAGAATCATATTTAAACCTATACATTCTAGATCAGTAGGATTTTGCCATAGGATCTCATTACAACGGATAGTATCTCTCACATAAATCATAACTCCCCCTTCTTTCATTTCAATTCGATCCTTTCTGTAAACATCATAACCTGGGACATTTAAAGCTGCTGATGGAGAGTTAGCATGGAGCCAGGTTTCCGATAAAGAGAGAAAATCTAAATTAGATTCTAGTAATATATGATTTATCTGATCACTTTTTGATTTTAAACTTTGTATATTTAGGTGTCCACCTAATATACCCTTTGGTTTTGCATTCGGATCCCAAATGATTCTAGAGTTATTTATGGTGTGAAAAACTTTCATTTTCTTTTGTATTGCTCTGTTCACCACTGTACGCTTCTTCTTATAATACACTTGTTTACACAGTACATCCCTATATATTTTATCATTCGACTGCGTGTCTCTTGAACTCATTGGTAAACAATCCATAGAACAGGGTTCCCACGGGTCATGGAATTTCTGGAATATCATGGAATTTTAAAAGGTCTATTCCAGACATTGTAAGACAGGGAATTTTATATTTTTTTTGTCCAAGTCATGGAATATCAGGGATTTTTGTTTGTTGCTTTAAATTGTAGTTTCCATTAGGGCTGGACAATAATTCAATATCAATATGTATCGCTATATAATTTTTTTCAATAATAGTGATATGATTTTTAAACATTTCCGATATTTCAATATACATTACCAGTGTTTCCCATCTGTGGCGGTTGACCTTGTTGAATAAACACAAGCACTGCACATTTTCAAATCAAAACGCAGCGGGGGTGTTTTATATGAATGTATCTTTGAGGGGAACCAACTGTCTTCAGAAAAGTTTCAAAGTTATTTTCATTTTATCTGATAAAGTAGCATTCATGAGCTGAGCGCTGCTTTGTGTACAAACGTTACCGGGGAAACCACTGTTTCTGCCGCTCCAGAAGCACCTCCTGCTGGCAGAGAATATATTTGCATTTTCAATAAGCTCCTCTCACTGTTGTTGCTCACTCTGTTTTTCTGTTTTCTGCAGCAACTCTGAGCACTTTTCATATTCTTAATCCTGGCTGAATAATCAGCATATGTTATAGTTTAAAGTTAAAGTTATTAGTAGCTATTAATAAGGTGAGTGAGTCTGAGAGTCTTTATTTGATGGTGATTTCACATTTCTTGTTTTTGTGAAGGCTAAATACAAATAAAAGGTGAACATTAACTTCTTTGTACCATTTTTATTTCTAAAATATTATATAGTTTTATAGGAGGAGGTTTCAAAGATTTGGCAAATTCATTTTTCAGAAGTTTGTAGGTACAGACATCTGTTGTGGATGTTCTTGGCAGTTTTCCTGACTTTTTTTTTTTAATATTGTTCATATCGATATAAGAATTATATCATATCGACTGAAATGAAGAAATATATTGTGATATAAATTTTGGCCATATCATCCAGCCCTTGTTTCCATTAATCAAAATGTAATTTTCTATACCGTATTTTATTTGTCGTGTTTTTTCACGCGTTTTGCCTATTGTTATGGTTAGGCTATTTTTCAGCGCCATTTTTTCTCTTCTCACTCGTCAACTGGCAATCACTTTAGTCAAATGCAGTCACCAGGCTGTACCTGTTAACTAAGGCAAACAAGTCAGGAAAATGTCAATTTCAAGAGCTTTGGCTACAAAATTAACACTTCAAAGACTGGGTGTTAAAAGAATGACACAAAAGATAAATGTAAAGTTTGTAAAACTACTATTGAGCTATCAAATGTGGGAGCAGAACAGTGACCTGTTTTTTCTGTTAATTATAGGTCATGGAAATTCAGCATTTTTGTCAGTGAAAGTCAGGGAAAAGTCAGGGAATTTGACATTTGGCTTAGAGTGGGAACCCTGATAGAAGCAACCATCAATGATCTCATCGTCTCCAACGAAGGCTCTTCTGACTGCGAGTCCATCGTCTTGTTGTGTTTACTGTCGAGATCAAACATCGTCTGAAAAATTCCCAGGGTGTTTAGTCTCACATAAGAGACAAAAACAGAAAAAATAGCATTCCATTACTGCACTTAATGCACTTTATTGATCTGAGTTTCGTGTTTCTCTGCAGGAGCGTGTAAGGGTTCGTCCCAAAAGACTTGTGTTTCAGTGTAGACCCTGCGTGGGATCCCATCTGAGTCAGTCGAACAGGAAACTCCAGTGCGTTTAGTCATGCACATTACAGCGAAGCAGGGCAGTCTGGGTAACACGCGTTGAATTGCTATCAGTTGGAACAGACTTGAAGTGTGTTATTTGTACTGGTGTTTATAATTTAATCATCAATTTTTAGCATAAACCACTCAGATTTCCTGTAGAAATTGAATCTAGTTATTTTGTGATTTTGTAGTGGCACTAAAATTACACGCTTCACCTTTGTGGAGATGAACGGGGGTCTTCATCGCTGCCTCTGGGGAAGCAGGTGTGAAAAACAACACCTATGTCACATAAAGTGCTAATGACCTCCAGTGTGCTACCTGCGCGTACAGAAGAGCGCCAGCCACATCGCTTTACCTCGGGCTGCTGCGGGAGGGTTTGCTGCTCACTTGATGGTGACAGATAATGAAAAGTGAAGCCTTTCCTTCCATTTCCCGTCCCTTTCTTATCTTCTACTCGCATATGACCGTGATTCCTCACCGGATGATAAGAATTAGTGGAGGCTTAGCAAAAATTAAACTTTGCTGAATGTAACAGTAGGGTTTTGAAAGTGAAGATCTCGTTAGTTTTTCATATTATATATATCATATATATATATAATCATATTATATATATCAGATAGTATAATTTTTTTTAATAGAATTTTAATAGGAATTTTTTTTAATTTTATTTTTTGTTTACAATTTTAATGATAATAATAATAATAGCATACATTTTTAATATTGCAATATAAAATTTTATATATATATATATATATATATATGAAAGTGAAAAAGTGAAAGTCGTGACGTATTGTCAAGTATGGTGACCCATACTCGAAATTGGCGCTCTGCATTTAACCCATCCAAGTGCACACACACAGCAGTGAATAGTGAACAAACGCACACACACACTGTGAACACACACCCGGAGCAGTGGGCAGCCATTGCTCCAGCGCCCGGGGAGCAATTGGGGGTTCGATGCCTTGCTCAAGGGCACCTCAGTCATGGTATCGAAGGCAGAGAGAGTGCTGTTCATTCACAATCCCCACCTTCAATTCCTGCCGGTGTGAGAATCGAACCGGCAGCCTTCAGGTTACAAGCCCAACTCTCTAACCATTAGGCCATATATTGTATAGTTAAAATAGTTTTTAAATATTTTAACTCTTTAATATTTAAATATATTTCATTCTTTTCCTACATTATCTACATATCATATATAATTATTCAATATTTAATCTAGGCTATATTTTAAAAAATATATTTCTATATTGCACATTTCTTCAAAGATTGTTTTTTGCAGTGCTTTAAGCTTTTAGCTTTTTTGCATCTCAGATCTGGTTGGTTTGGTGTTCAGTGCTCTGAACTCTTTTTTTTTTTTTTTTTTTTTTTTTTTTTTTTTTAATCCCTTTAGAGGAATGAATGGGAAAAATGCTTCCGGAAGCAGTCATTAGCAGCAGGCTGCTCACTGTTTATAGCAGATGCTGTTTTCTGCAGTGTAGCGGTCAGCGCTGTGCAGGTAATAAATGACTGTATGATGACAGCATGTTTGCTGGTGCTCGAGTCTTGAGAAGAAGTCATTCCTGCCCCGAGGGCTGATGGGAGCAGTGATGTCAGGATGGCGTTATGACTCTCTGTCCCTCCATCACTAGCCTGTGTTTCTTCTGTCTTGTGGCGTTTCATGTCATTCAGAGGTTTATCTGGGTCTGTGTTGAGCTCTCTGTGAGGAGCAGAAAGAAAAATGTGTTTCATAATCTTTATCCTCTCTGCTGTAGGTTTGATTAAAATATCAGGATCCCATAGAAAGAGTCTATGCCAAAGATTTCAGGCTCGGAAATAGGAGATTGTCTGTCTTTTTGGCATTTCTTGCTCTGTTTTAAACCCTAGTGAGCTGCCTTGTTGTCTACTATCTGCATAGTTTGCTGGCTTTTAAGGATTTTTCTATGTAAATATGCACTAGATTGATGTCTTTGACCTTTGCAACACATCTCACTGCTTTTTAGGGTCTTGTCCCATGAGCGCAGTATTTTTAAGTTGGCATGTTGAGAAAAGAAAAATTGTATTGTATTTTATTCGGCCATTGCAGGTGAATTGAGAAGAATTACTAGCCATAAATAATAATTGCATTTTCATGGCAGATAAAATCCAATAAATTTTACTAGGAACTGGCGTTAGTTTGTTGCCAAGCTAAAAACTTAATACTCTAACAAAGAAAATAAGAAAAATACAAAACATGAACATATTCTGTAAAATAATGTATAAATAATATTAATAATATAAATATTATTATAAATAATAATATACATTTTTTATAAAGAGAAAACTGTATTATATCAAAAGGTTTCAGTAAAGAGTAACATTTCAAGATTTGTTCGAGATGTCATCACGTATGAAACTTTTCGCTGACCTGGTCACAATGAATTCTGGGATTGCCTTTTTAAATGAAGAATAAATGTGATGCTGCCTTAAAATTTGGCCAAAATAAGACAAGTTAATTATGTGTCTAATCACATTCATTTTCCCAATGATACCTAACAAATATTTTAAATATTAAATAATTATTTAAAATGAAAGTTTAAATTAATTTAATATTTGAAATGTATATTTAAATATTAAAAACTATATTAAATATTTTAATATATAAAACATGTAGGTTTTTAATATTTAAATATAATATATGGTTAGAAATATTACTGTAATTTTAATAAAATAGTTATAAAATAGTAACTTATTTACCCTAATAAATATTTAAATATTTTTAAATAATATAATAAAATATACATACATTAAAACAATTTAACAACTATTTTTTTTAAATAATATAATAAATTTAAAAGTCATAATATTTTTTTATGTATTTAAAAAATTGTAAAAAGTGTATATATATATATATATATATATATATATATATATATATATATATATATATATATATATATATATATATAATACATACATGCATGCATACATATATACACATTAGGGCTCGTCTTAACGGGTCGCGTTTGAGTCAGTATTTCATATTCATTCCGTTGTCTGACAACAGAAACAGTAAATGTATCAATGAAAAGAGGTTTATTGAGAATTTAGCTGCATCAAAATACAGTATGTGGGCACAGAGAGGCAAACAAATGTAATAATAAATAATAAATGCTGATAAAATGTAGAAACTGTAACTTGAATGCAATGTAAGTCGCTTTGGATAAAAGCGTCTGCTAAATGCATAAATGTAAATGTAAATGTAAATGTACATTTTGCATGTTCAGAAGAAGTGAGCTGCCCTGTCCTGCAAATAATGTAAACAGATTTGTGTCAGTAAATTGCTCAGTGCAAAGAAAGAGAAGTAATGGGAACCTGGTATTTCTATGTTCTTTTTTTCATGTGTCTAAAAAACATGGAAAAATTATTTGCAAAACATCTATGACGTTTGAAACATGTCTACTCTTCATGCTCTATGTTGAGTATGGTTTCACTAATAATAAACATACATTTACATAAAGCATCCATATTTGTCCATTCCCATGTTGATTAGAGTTTTAAAAACTTGAAAAGTATTAATTTAAGGTACATTTAGAAAATGTAAAAATGTGCAATTAAGTTGCGAACAATCACAAGTTAACTCATGACCATCGTGCGATTAATCACGATTAAATATTTTAATCGATTGACAGCCCTAATACACATACTTGTTTTTACAATTTTTAATTAGCAAAATTGTAATAAATAATGCTTTTGAAATGTATTATTATTTTTAAAAATATTATAAAAATATTATTTTTGATACACACTAGGGTGTGTAAGAGAACTTTAGACTTTTTGATGCTGTTGAAATGTAAACCGTCGAGAGGAAGTGAGCGCAAGACATCACTGTTGGCTCGTATGACTGTCCATGTTACATTCACCCCTCTGTGTTTCTGACTCCTGCAAGCATTTGATGTCTTCCTGTTGGCCGTATATCAAGCCATTCAGAATGTGTCAGCGGTTTGGATGCCGTCATTTACCTCTTTTTTAGCTCAAGTTTACTGCGCTCATCCCTGTGTGTGTGTGTGTGTGTGTGTGTGTGTGTGTGTGTCCTTCCTGAAGCCAAGTAGGGCATCTCCTCTGGACTGCATTAGCGCTGCTCGAGTAGACGCCGTGGAAGTCACTGGCTCTTCCTAATCCAAAACAGTCAGCTGAATGTTTCCGAGAGCGAGGTCGCCATGACAACAGTATGGTTGCACGCTGGGAATACTTGACCCTCGTAAGAGAGTGGAGTCTTATTCCCGCCTCATCACAACTGGGTTACGCTTGCGTTTGGAGTCTGTGACGGCCGCTTATCACGACTCAGTGCTGGATTGTGACTGAGTGTTGCTGTTTTTCTAGAAACCATAAGCTGTTTTCTGTCACAGCTCACTTCAGATCAAATGAAATGAGGGAAATTCCAGAGACTGATTGGAATCATTAATGCTGAAGTGAGGAAAACAGGTGGTTTGCTGATCTTAACCCACTCTTTTGATTGTTTTAGAGGGGTTTGAACACTTTGTCAGCTTGGCCAGGCTGGGAGACCAGCTAAACTAGCTTTAACTACACCAGCAAACCACCTCAGCCTGGTTTGTTTATAATAATATTCAATAATAATAATAATAATAATAATAATAATAATAGTTATTATTATTGTTGTTGTTGTTGTTATTATTATTCATTATTATAGATAAACAAACAAACAAACACTGTGCATATTGTGCTCACTTTGCAAAATACCATTTACATTTTCCCTTACAAAAAAGTGTATGTGTATGCAATTTCTTTAATAATAATAGTAATAGTAATAATAATAATAATAATAATAATAATAATAATAATAATCATATTATTATTATTATAAATAAACAAACACTCTGCATATTGTGCTCACTTTGCAAAGTATATTTTATTTTACAGATGTAATGCAGCAAGCAGAATATATCTCGTTTATTTGCGGAAATAGTGTTATTTCTTTTCCTTTTTTTTAGTTAAAGTTGAAATAAAACATAAATATTAAATTACATTTTTTTTTTTTAAATGTTGCTTTCTGAAATACATTTGTTGAAGATTTAACTGAAAAAAATAATAATTTTATTTCAATTAAAAAAATAATAGTAATTTAAAAAAGAATAGAGTAATAATTTAATAATTCTTAATTTGAATTTAGAAATCTAAAAAAACCTAATAAAAATGACAAAAGCACAATAACATTTAATGATTTAATCTAAAATTAAAATGAAAACTGGAATGTGAAAAAGTTATATTTATATAACTTTCGTTATAACTTTAAAACTATAAAAGTGCATAAATACATTAATAATTATATAACTAAAAAACACTTCCTCAAACTAAACAAAAACACATTATATATACATGTATACACACACACACACACACACAGAGTACATATATGTGTGTAGTAGTGTGAGAAACCTTAAAAGTGATAATTGTTTTGAAGTTAAGCGACAAGTTCAGAGCTGAATCATGATGATCCACAGGTTTTCTACTCTGCTGCTGTTGACTTTATCAATGTAATCCCTCCATTTCCATAATGATTATTAAATCCTCATGAATAACGTCTCTGTTTGTAGTCATCGATCAGCCTGCTGAACTGATGTTTGTGTCACAGATTGAGCTCTTCTGAATGAACTCATGTATATGAAAATACCCATCAGACTTTGCTTCATCCACACCTAGAAAATAAACCTGCAGCTGCCTGATGAATGCAGAGATGACCGTTTTATTCATGACTTCATCTGTTTACATGCCTGACTGATTGCTTTCGCTCGAGGTGTGAAGTTTTAGTCATAGTTTCTCGTAAACTATTTGAATTACCCATAATCCCTCTTTAAAGAAGGAAGAAGCTTCTGTGGCACTTGTTGTTCTCGAGACAGTGTATGCCACTAATGAAATGTAATCTGTGTTTGGTCGTGTTGCAGCTGAGTTTCCAGCACAAAGTGGGCGTCCTGTACTGTAAAGCAGGTCAGAGCACAGAGGAGGAGATGTACAATAACGAGAACGCCGGCCCGGCGCTGGACGAGTTCCTGGATCTGCTCGGTCAGAGAGTCCGGCTGAAGGGCTTCACCAAGTACCGAGCTCAGCTGGACAACAAGAGTATGTGCTGATGCTAACACCACCAACACACAACACACCGCATATCACACTCAAACATTCCACGTTCTCTTTGTGGCTTCAAGAAATAGCATTTACTTTTCCACATTTTTAAAAAGTTATCTACAGTGGTGGAAAAAATTATTTGATCCCCTGCTGATTTTGTACGTTTGCCCACTGACAAAGAAATGATCAGTCTATAATTTTAATGGTAGGTTTATTTTAACAATGAGAGACAGAATAACAACAAAAAAATCTAGAAAAAACGCATTTCAAAAAAGTTATAAATTGATTTGCATTTTAATGAGTGAAAAAAGTATTTGACCCCTTCGCAAAACATGACTTAGTACTTGGTGGCAAAACACATCTTGGTGCACACATCTCAGGAGGGATTTTGTCCCACTCCTCTCCAAGTCATTAAGGTTTCGAGGCTGATGTTTGGCAACTCGAACCTTCAGCTCCCTCCATAGATTTTCTATGGGATTAATGTCTGGAGACTGGCTAGGCCACTCCAGGACCTTAATGTGCTTCTTCTTGAGCCACTCCTTTGTTGCCTTGGCCGTGTGTTTTGGGTCACTGTCATGCTGGAATACCCATCCACGACCCATTTTCAATGCCCTGGCCCTGACGGTACATGGCCCCGTCCATCGTCCCTTTGATGCGGTGCAGTTGTCCTGTTCCCTTGGCAGAAAAACATGTTTGACGGTGGGGATGGTGTTCTTGGGGTCATAGGCAGCATTCCTCCTCCTCCAAACACGGCGAGTTGAGGCCAAAGAGCTGGATTTTGGTCTCGTCTGACCACAACACTTTCACCCAGTTCTCCTCTGAATCATTGGCAAACTTCAGACGGGCTGTACATGTGCTTTCTTGAGCAGGGGGACCTTGCGGGCGCTGCAGGATTTCAGTCTTTCACGGCGTAGTGTGTTATGAATTGTTTTCTTGGTGACTATGGTCCCAGCTGCCTTGAGATCATTGACAAGATCCTCCCGTGTAGTTCTGGGCTGATTCCTCACCGTTCTCATGATCATTGAAGCTCCACGAAGTGAGATCTTGCATGGAGCCCCAGTCCGAGGGAGATTGACAGTTATTTTGTGTTTCTTCCATTTGCGAATAATCGCACCAACTGTTGTCACCTTCTCACCAAGCTGCTTGGCGATGGTCTTGTAGCCCATTCCAGCCTTGTGTAGGTCTACAATCTTCTCCCTGACGTCCTTGGACAGCTCTTTGGTCTTGGCCATGGTGGAGAGCTTGGAATCTGATTGATTGATTGCTTCTGTGGACAGATTTTCCCTTTAAGAGAGTGCTCCTAATCTCAGCTCCTTACCTGTATAAAAGACACCTGGGAGCCAGAAATCTTGCTGAGTGATTGGGGATCAAATACTTATTTCACTCATTAAAATGCGAATCAATTTATAACTTTTTTGAAATGCATGTTTCTGGATTTTTATTGTTGTTGTTGTTTGTTTTTTGTTGTCTCTCACTGTTCAAATAAATCTACCATTAAAATTATAGACTGATCATTTCTTTGTCAGTGGGCAAACGTACAAAATCAGCAGGGGATCAAATAATTTTTTCCCCACTGTATGTATATTAGTCCTGTCAAATGATTAATCACGATTAATCACATCCAAAATAAAAGTTTTGTTTACATACTATATGTATCTGGACTGTGTACATTTATTATTTATATATAAATACACACATATACAATATATGTTCCTGTGGCTCAGTGGTAGAGCATTGCGTTAGCAGCGCAAAAGGTCGTGGGTTCAATTCCCAGGGAACACACATACATACTGATAATTGTAAAATGTATAGCCTGAATGCACTGTATATATATATATTGAAAATATTTACATGTATTTATATTTATATTCATATAATTTATATTATATATAAATATATTTAAAACATAAACATCATATTTTTCTTAAATATATACATGAACGTGTGTGTATTTATATATACATAATAAATATACACAGCACACATATATATATATTATGTAAACAAATCTTTTATTTTGGATGCAATTAATTGCGATTAATCGTTTGACAGCCCTAATGTATATATACTAATACCCATATACTATTATTTAGTTATTTACTTAATTATGGTAAAAAAGTAATTAATATTATTAGAAATTGATTAATAATAATAATAATTGATAAATCAACACAGTGCATATTGCTCTCAAACACTTTATATTTTAATAGCATTTACTTTTTCACCTTTACAAAAAATATGTATATACTATTATTTATTTACTTAGTATAATAATTATAATAATTTTGTTGTTGTTGTTGTTGTTGTTATTATTAAAAATAAATAAGCACAATGCTTATTGTGCTCAGGCACTTGACATTTTTTGTTGCTTCTGGGTATACTTTATTTATTTACTTACTTTAATTGCTTATTTAATTACTTTATTATTATTATTATCAATAATAATAATAAATGGTGTATATTGTGCTCAAACACTTCACAAAATGGCACCTTTACAAAAAGTGTTTATACTTTATTAATTTGTTTATTTATTTACGTAATAATTAAATTGATAAAAAATAATATAAAATGTATAATGGTATCTCAATGATAATAAAAATAACACTGGTATAAAGAAAAATATATTTCTAAATCTTTTTTCCCCTTTTTTGAATGATATTTGATTTTTTTCCTCCTCAGGTTTGAACAGTTTATAATTATTTCTATATATAACCATTTTATTTATTTTTTAATATTTCCTGTTTTGCCTCTATCTTTTTTTTGTTTGTTTGTTTGTTTGTTTGTTTAATACCCTCAGGTTTGAACAGTGTATAATTATTTCTAACTGTATACTGTATTCTGTAATAAAACATTAAATAAAATTAAAATGAAAACAGAAAATATAAAAATAGGACTGATTTAAAATACTAACAAAAACCATAGTAGTATCTCAATGATACTGAAATCACATTGGTGGTGGGGTCAGTGAAAACATTGTCAGGGCAGGTAAAAATCAGTCCAGAAATGCAGAGGATGTGTTTTTGGTGTGTTGACTGGCTCGGCTGTGTTGTGTTTGTCCTGTTGCTCAGCGGACTCCACTGGCACTCACTCGCTCTACACCACCTATAAGGACTATGAGCTGATGTTCCACGTGTCCACGCTCCTGCCCTACACTCCCAACAACAGACAGCAGGTACAGAGCTCAGTGTGATGGGATTTATTGTGTAATAATTATATTAACCATGATAGGTCCTCTTTATCAGATAATGCCGTTGTTTGTCCGTCCCTTTTGGTGCGTTCTCGAATCATGCTCATCAGGGTTTTGATGTTAATGTAGTTGATATAGTGTTATTATGTTGGTGTAGTGATTCCCAATTTATAAATCTTTTTTCCCATTTTTTTGAACAATATTTGATTATTTTCTCCCTCAGGTTTGAACAATTTATTTTATTTCTAACTATATATTCTGAACTGTATATTAGCATTTTATTTCTATTTAATTATTTCTGGTTTGCACCCCCTCCCCCAACCCCCATTATTTTATTTTATTTTTTTATTTTATGTATTTATTTTTTTATGTATTTTATTGTGTTTTTCCCTTTTTTGGACAATATCTTTTTTATATAGCCTCAGGTTTGAACAGTTTTGTTTCTTTTTAAATATTGCACTTTGCACTTTGTTTCTTTTTAAATATTATTATTTGTTTTGCCCCCATTATTAGTTTATTTAATTTATTTTTTTTAGTTTTATTTTATTTCAAAATCGTATGCATGTGCATTTTAAAGCATTTACTTCTTTTTAGGGAAGAAAACAAAAAATGTGAATAGATAAAACTCAATGGAATTTTGACACTCAAGACTGCAGACTTCACTTTGGTTAAAAGTGTGGATTTGATTTGAAGCTGTAAGTCTAATTTGGTAAATGCATGAGCTGCATTACATGTAATGCTATTAAATATATTTGATCTGTTTTATATAAAACGATTCCGTTGCATTGACTTTCCTAAAACAGAGCATCATCACTGCACATGTCTTGACTGGAGCGGCTCCAGCCACGTCGCTGTCACTTACATCTCTGACAGTCGATTGGCAGGATTAGAGGATTTTCTATCTTTTTCTTCTCCAACTTCAATTCTATTCGATTGCGTAGGATTAGTGCATAAATCCCTGTCAGTAAGCTTCCAGAAGACTCGGGCACAGTTCAGCCTCTCATCTTCTCTTCCACCCCGTCTCACCCATAATCCTGTTTGTAACCCTTGGCCACTCACAGGAAGGCAGGCGCACGGCTAATATAACGGCTTGGGGTTAATGGAATATTATGAGTTTCTCACTCCGTTGCCTTATCAAATATCTTTGAGATATTGAAGGGCTAACTGTGCTAAAAATCTCTCAGGATTCAGATATTGTATTTAAGAGATTTTAAGTAGTCTTTCACAGCGTCTGCAGGCATCTTTTGTGCCATTTATTGCGCCAAAATTATGCCAGATGACACATTGCTTTTATATATAGCAATAACTCTTATATTTTTAATCTGTTTCCTAAATTACCCTCCTAAATTTGTTAAATCTTTTCAAACTGGTTTGATTTAGAAGACAAACATAACGGAAATAAATCCTTGCCTTTCAAAACTTGTATAACAAACAGGGTCCAAAATCAGCTTTTTGCCACACCTGCTAATATTAGATGAAAATTAAATTCTAATCATATTTTTACAGGCTGTATGTTTAGCAACACAAAATTATTATTATTATTAGTAGTAGTGGTTGTAACGGAGCTGATGAGACGTGAGGTGAGCGGATCCAAGTGCAAGCTTTTATTTATAAACAGTCAAAACGCAGGCAGGGTCAAACAATGGCAAACAGGTATGTAGAAGACAAGACACAGAATAGACCGGTAAACAAGCAAGGGTCAGTCGACGGTGAACATAATCCAACAGGGCAAAACAAAGAAAGATAATCCAGGTACACGAGCAAAGGTCCAGGCAGGAGCAAACAGAGTCCAAACGACAAGACGAAAGGGGTAATCCGAAATACACAGGCGAGAGTCAGAACACGGGAAAACAGACAAGGCAAAACTAAGACTAAACTATGGTAACTAGAAGAGGCTCCATAGAGTAGCTATCGCTAAGAGAGTGATAAACACTAGACAATACTCGGCAGTGAGAAAAAGGAAGTCCAGGGCTTATAAAGCATGTCTGATGGGATTCAGCTGTGTATGTGTAATCAGTGCATTCAGCTGTGTATGTGTAATCAGTGCAATGGATGATGGGAACTGTAGTCCGGAGTGACATGTAACAGTCTGTGTGGTGTGAGAGTCAATATGATGGAAGAGCGACCTCTGATGGTGAGTGGACAGAAGACCACGAACCGGATTCGTGACAGTAGTAGTAGTAGTAGTAGTGTTAGTGTTAGTATTATATATATTTTTTATTTATTTTACTCTCCTTTTGCACTTGGCAAGTGTTAATTTTGCACTATTTTTAGCAACATACAAATTATTATTATTATTATTATTATTATTATTATTATTAGTAGTAGTAGTAGTAGCAGTAGTAGTAATAAAATAATAATAATAATAGTTTTTATTTAATTTCAAAATTCTTAGCAACAAGTTTTTTATTAATTTTTTTCACTATATTTAGTAACAAAATTATTATTATTGTTGTTATTATTATTATTATTACTATTACTATTATTTATATTTATTAGTTTTTGTTTATTTATAAATTATTTTTTAAATGCAATTTTTATTATTATTAGTTTTTAATTATTTTTTAACTATTTTTGGCAACATAAAATTACTACTGCTACTAATAATAATAATTTGTTTTATTTATTTTCACTATTTTTATCAACATTATTATGATTTAAATAATTTTTTATTTTATTATTAGAGTTATCATTATAGCTGTTGTTCTTTTATTTTCAATATTTTAAACAACATTCAGTATTTTAACAACATAAAATAATAATAATAATAATAATAATAATAATAATAATAATAATTATTATTATTATTATTATTATTATTAATGTTCCACTCTGCAAGTGTTATTTTTTTGCCCTGGTTACAAAAGAGGATTGAACATGTAATTTTCGGTAATTTTTCATTTATCAGAGTTTCGTTTAATACATATTAGCTGAAGTGAAATGGATTTTGTCATGTCACCTTTTTTCAGGGCACTTTGAAGCTGGTGGATTTGCTACTACACATGCTAAAGATGCTGTTTGACTTGTCCTTTGAGTAAACGGCACACACTGAGTCCATTCACCTATGTTCTTTGTCTTCTCTCACCAGTTGCTCAGAAAGAGACACATAGGAAATGACATCGTCACCATCGTGTTTCAGGAGCCCGGTGCCTTGCCTTTCACACCCAAAAACATCCGCTCCCATTTCCAGCATGTGTTTGTCATCGTTAAAGTTCACAATCCATGCACTGAGAACGTCTGCTACAGGTGAGTGAAGCAAACGTCTGTCTTGGAACGATGCCGTAAATTATGATTATGATACGCTATGATAGCTATTAAGAGAAATAAAGTGATTTAATTTACCTTTGATGTCTGTTACTGTGAAGAGAAAAATATCAATGAAGCTGAAGAACCTGCATTAAATGCTGGAGAACTCACAGGAATCAATCATGTGTCAGTGCTTGGCTTGCCTGTAATTTTTAATTGCCTGTCATTTTTGATCTTCTGTTTAAAAGCAGTGCCAAAGGCTGTTTGAGGTGTTTAATTATTGCATTAAAGAGTAAATTATGTCATAATTTACTCATCCTCATGCCTTTCCGAATCCCTTTCTCTCATCCGTGAAGCTCAAATGGAGAAGTCTGGTTTGTGCATCTCTCATGTAATGAAACTTATAGTGACCAGTGGCTGTAAAGCCCAAAAATTTACATATACCAGTACCATAAAAATAGTCCATATGACTCCTACTCTATATAATCTTCTGAACTCATACTGCTGTTTTATGGAACACTGCTAATTTTAAGTCATTATTCACTGATGATCTTGTTTCATGTTGTTGTTTTTAACTAAAACTAAAACTATTAAAATCTGTTGAAATAAAGCAGAAAAATGAAACCGAATTTAAAAAAAATAAAATAATAATAATAATAATTATTAGAAACAGAAATTTAGAAAGAAAAAAAGAAAGAAAATTGGAAATGCTGCCTTGGCAACTGAAATAAAGTTGAAATACTGAAAATTAATCAAATCACATAAAAATGTTTATTTGTCACATAAAAATATATGTGACAAATAAATGACCACTCTGTTACATTAAAATAGAAATGGTAAGAAACTTAAAAGTTGAAGAATAAAACTAGAGTATAAAAAATACAATATAATACAAAATTACAATTATAATATACTAAAATAATTATCTAAAATAGAATAGTAACAAATTGATAAAAGATAAAAAGTAGAAATGAAAATTCCTAAAACTAAAATAAAAAAAAATTAATTAAATATAAAAAATTACTTATAAAAATGACAAAAGCACAACAAAATTACTAAAATGTAAATATTAGATGAAAAAAAAAATTAATTTTAGAAATTTAAAAATGTTGCAAAAAAAAATTAAAATGTTATCTTGGCAACTTACTGAAATAAGTTTAAGCTGAAGAACTAAAATGACTAAAACTGAAACAAAAATAAAGTAGCTAATAAAATAAATTAGCTAAAAATATATATATAAATAAAAAAATTATAAAAGCACGTAACAAAATTACTAAAACGTATAATAAAAGCTAAATATATAAATAAAAGCTTAATATATGCTATAATAGCATACAGATAATATTATAATACTGCCTCTGATTTCCAGTGAATAATGACTTGTAGTTCATCACAAAAATCTATCGTATGGACTATGTTTATGGTGCTTGTTTTGTTATTTTTGGAGATGCCAGTTCATGTTCACTGCTGCTTTCTTTGTGAAGATCTGTATGAACTTTACTCAAAATTTCTGATTTCTATCATGACAGATTTTTGCAATTCCTTAAAGGGCTAGTTCACCCAAAAATGAAAATTCTGTCATTAATTACTCACCCTCATGTCATTCCAAACCCGTAAGACCTTAGTTCGTCTTCGTAACAGAAATTAAGATATTTTTGATGAAATCAGTGGCTCAACCATAATGTTATGAAGCTGCGAGAATACTTTTTGTGTGCAAAGAAAACAAAATACTTTTTGCACACCGCCTTTGTGGAGAGTATCACGATGCATCATTTACATGAACCAGAATCAAGCGCATGCGTTGTGATAATTCATCTGAAACCTGAATAAATAAGCTTTCCTAGGACAATATTTAGCCGAGATACAACTATTTAAAAATCTGGAATCTGAGGGTGCAAAAAAATCAAAATATTGAGAAAATCACATTTAAAGTTGTTCTTAGCAATGCATATTACTCATCAGAACTTAAGTTTTGATATATTTACGGTTGGAAATTTACAAAATATCTTCATGGAACGTGATCTTTACTTAATATCCTAATGATTTTTGCCATAAAAGAAAAATCGATAATTTTGACCCATACAATGTGTTTTTGGCTATTGCTAATATGCCCACAAATATACCCATGTTATGACTTGTTTTGTGGTCGAGGGTCACATATTGCATTGCCTTAGTTACACCAGACAATCTCTCTCGTTGTCATCTTCGCAGTGTTGCAGTATCCAGATCCAAAGACGTGCCTCCGTTCGGCCCTCCCATTCCTAAAGGCGTGACCTTTCCCAAGTCGGCCGTCTTCAGGGACTTCCTGCTGGCCAAGGTGATCAACGGGGAAAATGCGGCGCACAAATCGGAGAAGTTTCGTGCCATGGCGACCCGCACGCGGCAGGAGTACCTCAAGGACCTCGCGGAGAACTTTGTGAGCACGACGACGGTGGACTCGGCGGTGAAGTTCAGCTTCATCACGCTGGGGGCCAAGAAGAAGGAGCGGGTGAAGCCACGGAAGGACGCCCATCTCCAGAGCGTGGGCGCCGTCACGTGGAGCGTGGTGGCGCGGGATTTCGGCCAGTCGGCGGATGTGGAGTGCCTGCTGGGGATTTCCAACGAGTTCATTGTGCTGATCGAGGAGGAGTCCAAGAACGTGATTTTTAACTGCTCCTGTCGGGACGTCATCGGCTGGTCGTCCGGCGTCATGAGCATCAAGATCTTCTACGAACGCGGGGAGTGCGTGATGTTTTCCGCGCATGACAACTGTGGAGAGGACATTCGAGAGATCGTGCAAAGACTTGAGGTAAGAGCGTTCCTGGTCTTTTTTTTTAAAGATTTATTTTTGGCATTTTTGGCTTTTATTATGATAGGACAGATCAGAGCTGACAGGAAGCGAAGGCGGGATCGGGAAAGGTCCTCGAGTCTGGATTCGAACTCGGGACGGCCATAACGCAACAGTGCTGTATTTTGGCGCGCTGCCCACAAGGTTATCGGTGCCGACAAGCATTCCTGGATATAGTGTTTGGGGGGGAAAAACAGTGAATTCACAACTAAATATTGCATTTTTATTTTTGTCAAATAAGGTGCTGCATGTTTAAAGGCAGGGTAGGTTTAGTTCAGAAACATTTTTTGTTATGCTGGTTGAAAATCTCTTCACATCCCGATAGCAATCACTAAAGCTGGCCACACTAGGCGATTTTCAAATCTTAACCGATTTTAAAACCATGTGAGACCACAGACACGAAGACAGTTTCAACCGGTTTTTAGCCTTATGATCCTCTGAATGCGCACACTAGACGATTCGACCAGACCGTGAGACTTGTCGACTGTAGGGACGTTTTCACAGTGCCAAGTGATCTCATGGAGAATCGTGTGATCAAACATGACTAGAGAAGGAAAACAAATGGAAGACATTCGACGTTGTCAGCTGGCTCTGCCGGCGCGCATTCTGTTTCACAGTGAAAAACAAAGTATAACAAAGAATGTGGGTGATGTATTCTGCTTTCGTGGCATTTTTGTGGCTGCCAAGTTTTAGCTATAGAAGCATGCAACATCCGGTAGTTGACGCTTACTCGCTCTCATTGACTATCGTGGGTATAATGTCAGAGGCAGCCTGATCAAGAGTCGTAATTATATCAAACATGTTTGATATTTACGATTTGAGTTCAGGGATGCTCCGTCTCAATCGGGAGCAGTTTAATAATCATCTGATGATGTTCAAATGAGTCATCGCTGAAACGCCGACTTCTCTCATCATAAACAACAAAGTGGAAATGTACGTATGATGCAAGTAAGAGATTAATTTGACATTGTAGGCAGCTTTATTGATTATATCGGGGGAGTTTTTTAAAGTCACGCTAGACTGAAGTCAGTCATCATGTTCTTTGATAATGTAGGCCTAAGTGTTCTTTGCTTGCTTTTTGTATATAATTTATGTGCTGTTTGAATAACTGTGGAAATGAAAGCATTATAATTAGTAACTTACAATGTTTTTATTAAATTATGATCACGTTATATACAAATTCAGTCGTATTAAAAATATTTTGTGACATGACACCATATCTGCTACTTAAGCCTTTTTCTGCCATTGAATTAAAAAAAAAGTAATTGGACAGAATTAGTCAGAATTAGCTACGAGATATAACCTCACAATTGCGAGAGAGTAAAAGTTGTGAGATAAAAAGTCGCAATTACCTTGTTTTATTTTCATTTAGTGGGTACCATATGCGCTTGCCTAAAAGACGGGGTTATGAGGTGTGTGTTAATAGGATTGCACTAACATTAGGCAAATTTTAGCCTTACGCTGGAGTTGGTTCACCCTCCACCTATGTAGCTTGCTATTGCATGCCTCTCTGAAATCACCGACCCTACCTTTAAGGTGTTTTAATATTGTGTATTTATTTATTTATTTTTTAACGTATTGAGGTTTGTGTAACATTATACTTCAACATTATAAAATTATCCAGAAAAAAGAGGCTGCTTGAACAGCAGTTATTTAGGGTTGGATCATTTGCCAACCAGCAGAATAATTTGGTCATGAGTATTCCCGTAGTATATTTCATTTATGGTGTTTTGTCACATTGAATAGGAATTTGCATGTTTTGAATTTTGATTAAGAGGAAAAAATTACCCAAAAGCAAAAAAGGCTCTGGGGGGGTTCTGTAAGACTTTTTTTGTTTTTAAAAGAAGTCTCTTCTTCACACCAAGGCTACATTTATTTGACTAAAAATACAGTAAAATCAGTAATATTGTGAAATACTATTAGAATTTAAAAATAACTGTTTTATATATTAAATATATGTTAAAATGTAATTTATTGCTGTAATCAAATCTGAATTTTCAGCATCATTACTCCAGTCTTCAGTGTCACATGATCCTACAGAAATCATTCTAATATGCTGATTTGCTGCTCAAGAAACATTTCTGATTATTATCAATGTTGAAAACAGTTGTGCTGCTTCATATTTTGATACATTTTATTTAAGATTTTTTGATGAGTAGAAATTTCACAAGAACAGCATTTATTTGAAATAGAAATCCTTTGTAACATTATAAATGTCTTTACTGTCAATTTAGATTAATTTAATGCATCGTTGCTGATTAAAATTGCTAATTTCTTTATTTATACGTATAACGGTATTGTAAGTTTAACTTAATGACTTAAACTTGCAACCGCAACTCCCATGATGCCCTATTCCTATTCATCTTTTTGATGTCTTCAGGATCCTTTCATTCAGACGTCTGTCTACTCAGTTCTGTGTTTTCTCTTAATCAAAATTCAATCGGGCTCAATCAAAACCTGCTAATTATTTTCCTCTCTAAGCTAGCGAGGAAAGTTGGCTTGTAGTTGTGTTCGTGTTATCTTGGGTAACAGTCTAATTATTCCTTAAATGACTTTTCTTAGGGGATATTCAGACTTAGTTTTTATCATAAATTAAAGGGTCTGTAATTAAACATTTTCATCGTCTTCCTGAACATGTGATCATGTGTACCTGTGAAGAGCTCGGCCTGATGAAATCTGTGCCTTGAGAAATCATCCTAATCTTCTTACATGATTTCTCAGAGGGATGGAGTCGTGTCGATGGCCAGAATGTTTGACGGGTGTGTGTTACTCCTGGCGCTGCTCCTGATCTGTGTTTTTGGCTTCTGTAAATGCCTAAGCCAGTTAAACTCACTCGGGTCGCTCAGCTTTTGGCTTTCGGATGCTGTCGAGGCATAATATGTAGAAGCATCTTAGATGCCATTTCCCGATTCAAAGACGTCCTCAGTCCTTGTGGTGCTTTTCAAGTCCACACTTTATACATATAAATAAATTTAGAAATAATGCTGCATAGAATGGTGAGAAGAGCGAGACATAGCACAGTGGTCAAAGACGTCCATTTAGGGTATGTTTAAGGTATTGTAATAATGTTTAACATTTTAATCATATTTGTATAATATTTGTTTTATTTTATTGAACAATTGATTAATATGATTTTTTTAATTAAATCGTTAAAAACATGTATTTATAATTATTTAATGTATTATATTAATCATTAGTACTATTAATAATTATAATTATTTAATTAACTAACATTTACATACAGCATATACAATAGATTAATAGTCATATTATATTATTATTTGTATTTTTAAATAATTTATTAAAAACATAAATATTGTTTTATCATTATATTAAATTTTCATTAGTCATTTAATTAGCATATTATTTGTTATATAAATATTGATTATTATATTAATGTATTATATTCATTATAAGTACTATTATCTAATTAGTCCAGTAAAATACATTATAAAACACTCAAAGCATAAAAATAGATAGATTAAATAGATTGATTTTAATATTATATTTGTTGTATTTTTAAATAATTTATTAGAAACATAAATAATTATTATATATTAAGAGTTTATTTTCAAAAGCAAATAACTCCAGGATTTTTTTTTAAATTTTCAAAAATCAAGTTTTTAGGCCTATAATGTTTTCATATTTTGATTGTGTTAGCTGTATTTTTTAGTTATTTTTACGTAATCAAAATAACCCAACTGCAGTTTTTGAGTGAGATTAATTGGAACACACACACACACACACACACACACACACATATATATATAATATTTTGCAAATGAACTCTTCACATATATATATATATATATATATATATATATATATATATATATATATATATATATATATATATATATATATATATATATATATATATATATATATATATATATATATATATCACACACACACACACACACACACACACACACACACACACACTATATTGCCAAAAGTATTGGGTCACCCCCTTCTAATGAACAGGTTTGACTACTTTAGTAATTTCCATGAGTACAAATCTTAATGTTTAAGCATATAATCATATTCTAGGGAATTGTGTGCTTCTAATTTTAAAGCAACAGTTTGGACAGGACCCTTTTCTATTCTAACATGACAATGCCTCTGTGTATAAGGCAAGGTTCAAAAAGAAATGATTGATTCAGTCAGTGTGGAAGAACTTGACTGGTCTGCAGAAAGCCAAGTCCTAATCCAAGCTGAACACCTCTGGTGTGACTTTAAATGCAGATCTTGAGCCAAAAACTCATCACCAAACATTGAGAAGATATACTAAAATGTTTGCCGAAATGTGAGGGGTGTACTCACTTTTGTGAGATACTGTATAAAAAAAAAATTCATATATATTCATATATATTCATATATGAGGTTTCCTTTTACAGTGAGGACATATAAAGACAGAGAAAGCTGTGATGTGCTGTGGCTGATGAGCTCAGCTGGGTTACCTGGATAGTTTGGGGACGTGGGATCTCCAGGGATTACCGTGGTACGTTGGGTACGAGTGGGATTAGCGGCGCTCCTGTTTTTGGCCTCATTTCCTAAATGCACTTTGTGTACTGAGGACTGCGACTGCCGTCAGACGAGACGCTCCCAGAACAGATGTTTCTCATCCGCGAGTCATTATGAAACAAACCCGTGTCACCTGTCTGGGCGCTTAGTTGATTTGATGGAGATCAGAAATTCCCTGGTTAGTGACACAGTGGGATTGTGTTCATATGAGGACAGCAGCGTCTTTATTATGAAGCTGCTTACAGCAAAAGCAGAGCAGATTGGCAGTTCACTGGATTTTTCATATTTAGTATAAATTTAAGTGTGTTTAATTTACCATTAATATAGTATAGATACAATTTTCTTCTATGATACTTTACTTTTGACTGAGTTTGACTAAATGATATTAATAGTATGGATAATATAATATAATATAATATAATATGGATAATATAGATACAGATAATTTCTAGATACTATAATCTATAATACTATATAAATAAAATATGAATATTATTGTGATTTATTATTCTAATAATAAATTATTCTTAAATATTATTATTCATAATTTAAATATTTTTATTACATTTTATTTTGGACTAGATTATAACATAATATATCATGAAATATAACAATATAATCATAAAATGTAATATATTTATATACAAATTATAAATATAACATGTTTATATGCATATATATTTTAGAATTGTATAAGTAATTAATATAAATAATAAATATGAATTATATGTATAATTTTATTAATCATTAATTTACATTTGTATTATTTCTGGTTATTTTATTACAATTTGGACTAGATTATATATCATCATATATCATATATCATATATCATATATCATATCATATATTATATGTAATATGTTTATAGCCTATAACATTTTATAATTACATAAGTAAATAATATAAATAATAAATTATATGTATGTGTATTTATGTATGTGTATATATGAAATTTTATATATTTATTTTTTCTTGTTTGTTTATACCTTAAATATAAAAAAAATATTTAAATAAAAATAATATAAATAGCTGGATTTATTTTGAAAGAAATATGTATAATCAGTTGTCACATGTCAGGAGATAAATCGATGTAATTAATTTTGTAATTATTTATGTACAGCAGAAATTGAACTAATGAAATTCATTGGTGTGCGTTTTTCTAAATTACAATATAATCATTTTTTTCCAATTCAAAGTAAAATTCAACATGCTGTGGATGACCAGTTCCATTCAAATTCATGAAATCAGGTTTTATTAATTCATATTTCTGCCCAACTCTTAAATGATTAACAGTAATGAATGTGTGTTGATTTACTGTTAGCATCCTCAGTGTCAGGCGCTGTGGATTTGGTGGGTGTTAAAACAGAGCATGTGCTGTTTAGTGAACATCACAGTCAGGCTCATGAAATGAAGTGTCTCTGTCTCTCTGTGTGAGTGCAGAGAAATCCTCCGCACACCTTCAAAGTCACAGCGCCGCAGGTCAGCGCTCAGATGAGGGTGTCCTTGTTTCTCAGAGTGCGTGCATCACGTGCTGGGACAGACGAGTGTGTGTGTGTGTGTGTGTGTGTGTGTGTGTGTGTGTGTGTGTGTGTGTGTGTGTGTGTGTGAGAGAGAGATCTGAGCTGACAACCCATACCTGTAGAGCATCCAGCGCCGCTCCTGGAGGACGGGATACATTTGCATACACAATATGCCAATGAATATTAAGGACGGGATAGGAGCGTTCACGCTTATGCTAATCATGCCCTCGTATTTGACTTCCACTGTCTGCTTTGCTACAACACAAGCGCTGCCAGTGAGCAGTTAAAGGTGCTGGAAGTGATTTCAACAGTACTTACTGGACTTATGTCACGGTCACACTTGACTTTGAGCTCATTTCTACAGACAAGTCAATGTGTGTGACAAACATTAAAATGGAATATTATAAGCCATACCAGTCAAAAGTTTTGACAATATTTTTTATGTTTTTGGAAGAAGTCTCTTCTGCTCACTAAGGCTGCATTTATTTCATCAGGAACACAGTAAAATACAATTTAAAAAAAAAGCAATATTACAATGTGAAATATTACAATATTACTGATACACAAGTAATATTATAACACTGATACAATAGCATTTAAAAGTTTGGTGTCAGTAAGATAAAAGAAAAAAGAAATTTATACTTTTCTTCAGCAAGGATGCATTAGATTGATCAAAAGTGACGGTAAGTAGTATTAGTAGTAGCAGTAATAATAATAATTTATTTTTCAAATAAATTATTAAAATAAAATATTTATTTGTGTTTTTATTTATATAATAAACACTATATTATACCATTCAAAAGTTTGGGGTCAGTAAGATTTTTTTTTTTTATAGAAATTAATGCGTATATTCTGCAAGGACACATTAAATTGCTCAAAACTGGCAGTAAAGACATTTATAATGTTGCAAAATATTTCTAATTCAAATAAATGCTGTTCTTTTGAACTTTCTATTAATCAAAAAATCATGAAGAAAATTGTTTCTACAAAAATATTAAGCAGTTTTCAACACTGAAAATAATCAGAAATGTTTCTTGAGCAGCAAATCAGGATGTTAGAATGATTTCTGAAGGATCATGTGACACTGAAGACTGGAGTAATGATACTGAAAATTCAGCTTTGATCACAGAAATAAATGTCATTCTAAAATATATTCACATAGAAAACCGTTATTTGAAATTGTAATAATATTTCAAATTTTTCAATATTTTAAATGGCCTTATTGAGCCATTGATTTAAAGGGATACAGGGCTCAACTCTAAGGATTTTTCACTGGCCCTGCCAAGAGAAAAAGTTTTTTTTTTTTTTACTTTTTTTTTTTTTATGTTTTTTTTTTTAACCATGTTATGCAGTAATGTTATTCTAATAAATAAGCTTGTACGACATTTTAGATGCCAGTTAAATTTTACAATTCTTGATTCCAATTTCAGTACCAAATGTACAATTCCAATTCCAAACAAATATTAAGTTCAATAATTATTAAAGGCATAGTTCACCCCAAAATGAAAATTCTGTCATTAATTACTCACCCTAATGTCATTCCAAACCCGTAAGACCTTCGTTCATCTTCAGAACACAAATTAAGATATTTTTGATGAAATCTGAGAGTTTTCTGACGCTGCATAGACAGCAACGCAACTGAAATGTTCCCAGACCCAGAAACGTAGCAAGGACATCGGTAAAATAGTCCATGTGACATCAGTGGCTCAATTTCAATTTTGCAAAGCTACAAGAATACTTTTTGAGCGCAAAGAAAACAAAAATAACATTATATGTGAATGCATGTGCGCACTTTCGCCTGAACGTAATCAACGTAATCAGCGTTGTTTACATTCAGGAGAAAATGCGCACATGCTGAATGTAAACAACGCTGATTACGTTGATTACATTCTGGGGTACTCTCCAAAATGGCGGAAGACGGTAACTCAGGGAGAAGAATTGTTGAATAAATAATGTTATTTTTGTTTTCTTTGTGCACAAAAACTATTCTTGTAGCTTCGCAAAATTGAAGTTGAGCCACTGAACATGGACCGTTGTACCAATGTCCTTACTACATTTCTGGACCTGGGAACATTTCAGTTGCATTGCTGTCTATGGAGCGTCGGAGAGCTCTCAGATTTCATCAAAATATCTTCATTTGTGTTCCGAAGATGAATGGTCTTACAGGTTTGGAATGACATGAGGGTGAGTAATTAATGACAGAATTTTCATTTTTGGGTGAACAAACCCTTTAAAGACAACTGAAGAGTCTAGAAAATAAATACTAATAAACAAATTACAAATTTACAAATAAATAGAACAAAGATAAAAAATAAACAATGTTTTTTATTTTCTTCTTTTATGTTTTTTAGGTTTGTAGGTGATCAGGGTCAGATATTGAATAATTAAATGTAAGAATGCTGCATAGTCATCAGTGTATAAATTAAATATAGATTCATTCTTTTTAAAGCTAAAATGGTTATTCGGTCAAGAGCAGTGAGTGGTTTTCTCTCTCTTTTTCTTGGATTAACATTAAGAACACCGACTGCAGTTGGTAAATTAGGCGCGGTCATTTTAAGAGACAGTGCATGGACCCAATATAATGATACACATCAGATTGCTTTCTCGACGGTTTACGTTCAACTAAGACATAATCGAGGATTTTTCGAGGATACTCGCCAAGATGGGTATTTTGACATAATTCGGTATATTTGTTTGTTCAAGCGCAAGAAGACACGAAAAATAACGTAATTCTGTGTTTGCACGTTGACTGAGACGCGCCTCTCTGTGCGCACAGAGAATAGTGCACTAGTGCTAAATTGAGTTCTTTCCTGTTGTTTTGTGCTTAAATGCTTTAAAATTGCTTAATAGTTTAAATTGGCAAGGTTTAAAAACACATTCAAGTGATGAACTTTCGTGACGGATAGGTTAGGGTTAGTGACCCGATCGGACCACAGAAAATTCTGTCAACTGTCCCGAGCATCTTTCACGCTGGCCAGTCCTTACTGTCGAGCCCTGGGAGAGTTCAGCAAAAAAAAGTCCTCCTCATGTCATTCCAAACTTGTTTGACTTACTTTTTTCACTGGAACATTTTGAAGAATGTTTTGTGTCCAAACCACATTGCATGGCAGAAAAAAACTCAGTGAGATGGTCTCTTAGAGGACCTTCAGCATGATGTGTTTTTCCAGAGGGCTGCTGGGATCTGCTGCATGTGCTCGTCTGTTCTGGATGAGATGCTGTCGCTCGGCCCAGAAGCTGTCAGAAGGCACAGGTCCCATTTGGCCATCTGCGGTGGACCTCAATTCGATTCGCCTTACATCTGCAGACTCACTCTGAGCTGCTGCTTTTAGAGTCTCCTGCTGCCAAACGTCTCAAATAACCCACAGTACTCTCCATTTCCTAGTATTGTCGAGCAGGTTTTCTCACTTTACTTTTTACTTTTAGATTTGGCAGATTTATGGCAGTCCTCCATCATTAAACTGTAGTGAAACCGCTTTCTCTTGCATTTGAAAGAGTTCGCTGTGTGAACGGACCTTGAGTCTCGAGTTTTCATCACGAGAAATCATTGTGTTGTTTGTCTGTTTTTGATGTTGTGCTCTGCACATAGTGCTTATGAAATCATGTTTTACCATTAATGCTTTTAATAGGCCCTGTGAAATCCATTTTATTTTTTCCCAAATTCCATTTTATTTATTTTTTTCAGTTCAGTTTTTTCCATTTTCTGGATTCTGGTTTTTTTCCATTTAAATTTTTCTAGACTCTGTTTAATTGTTAAATAAAATGTTGTTCATCAAAAAGCATGTCTAATTAATTGAAATAATGAATCTCAAATTCAGTTTTCGCGCTTTAGTATGTGAGCAGTAAACGAAACAGTGCGTCTGCACCATTCATTCACACAGAACTTGCAGGATTCATATTTAAATGGTATTTTTGCAGCTTAATATTCACAGACACTAGTCCATATAGCATTTTGATTTAAGTGTGGTTTACCTATTTTTGATGTATCTGTCCAAAATTTGGGAAATTCTGCAGCATTCCGCGTTATACAGTAAATTCTGTTTTTATGACTGGATTCCGTGATTCCGTCCGCGTTTTCCACATCGCGGAAATCATAGGGTCCCTATATTAATTAAACATTAATTAAACGTACGTTTGTAAATAGAAATAGAAAATAAAAATGTGAAAGTCAGAAAAGTGTCTTTTCCATATTTTCTAGGCTCATAAGATAACACAGTAACACTTTACAATGCAGTTCCATTTGTTAAGATTATTTAACATGAATTAACAATAAAAATACCTGTAAAGCATTTTATTAATCATATTTTATATTTATAATTTACTAATAAATTAAAATCAAAAGTTGTATCTGTTAATTTTATTTCTTGTATCTGAGCTAACATTAACTAACAATGAGCAGTTGTTTTTAAAGATTAAAGAACAAAGATTAATAAGCACTGTAGCAAATGTATGGCTCATTTAGTTTATGAATTAATTAATGTTATCTAATGGGACCTTATTGTAAAGTGTTACCTGTTAATTAAATCTACATTTATTAATAGAAATATAAATTATATAGCATATAAACAGTCATTTATAGAAAAACTGCTGTTTATACATATTTTCCTAGTCTCATTAAATTTTATATTAATATATATTTATATAATATTATTTATTTATTTTTTCAGAATAATTTTTTTTTTTTCCAGAAATTTCAAAATTCAGAAATGTTGAAATCTATTTTCTAATTGCTTTTTTTCAGTAGTCAATTTCACTTGAATTTACATCACAGTACGTTTCATTGCAACTTTGATGTAGTTGGCTAATGTAATCAAATGAAACATCATTGTAAAGTGTTACCAAAAATTCACAGGCTTGTTTATTTATTTATTCTATCGATTTTATTCATTATATATTTACATCACAGTAAATAGTTAATTTTAAACATTTTAAACATACATCACCTGGTGCATTTTAAAGGTTTAATATATAGGATATTGTGTTTAACTGTGATTATTGTCTTTTTGGACTATATTTTGTGTTTTGTGAGTGCTAAAATGTCTCTGTTGGAGACTTGTTGTGTAACACTAGTTTTGACACCATGTTTGTTTACGTGAAATATCACGGTTTCGGCTCATACTAGCAGTTTGCACATGTGTTTCTCTCTCACGTCAGTATAGGAGATCCTCAGTGATCGACAGCGAGAGCTCTGCGTGGGGTTTGAGAGGTGAATGTGAGAGTAAAGAGCGGTGCTGCGGCAGACAGCTCAACAGATTGCTCTCTTTAAAGCAGTTTAGCGCAGACACAGACGTGTGGGAAGAGCGAGAACTCAGCTCCCTCTGAGGATCACCGCAGCACGCTCACTTCACAGTTTGCTTTGCTTCAGCTGCTGTCTTGGAGTTTGCTGTTTGTTCTGTGTGTAATTATTCACTGGAATTAATGAAAACGCTGATAGCAGTTGACCAACAGAGCTTCAGCATCTCATTGATCTGTCTAATGATGTGTGTTTAAGGAAAGCATAAGTTTGGGCTGCTTTAAACTCAGTGTGAAATCAAAACACCCAAAATTTGCTTGTTTACTACAGGTTCCTGGTGTTATTGCGAATGATTTATTGGTATGTGTTGTTATGTATACACAGAGCTTACATTTGCATTTATGCATTTGGCAGATGCTTTTTGCCGAAGAAACTTGTGTTGCTGGGAATCGAACCCATGGCATTGCCATTGCTCACGCCATTCATTCATTCATTCATTCATTCATTCATTCATTCATTCATTCATTCTATTTTATTTTATTTACATAACATTTGATATTGCATCAAAGAAAACTGATGTCATCTTATCTGGCTTTATAATTGTTTTATTTAAAAAAAATACTAGTTTCATTAATTATATATATTCATAACTTTTGAAAATTTAATCAATGAAAATGTATATATTTTCTGGCCATCTAATTGGTTTATATATTCATTCATTCATTCATTCATTCATTCATTCATTATATATTTACATAACATTTGTTCAGTACATCAAATAAAGTTGATATATTTGTTGGCTTTCTAATTTTTTCAATATTTATTTTCTGTTATTTATTTATGCTTTTTTATTTATTTATGTTATCAGTTTTATTAATTATATATTACATTTAATTAACATTTAATCAGTACATCAAATAAATTGCTGATATCTTTTCTGGCTTTCAGAGATTTTAATTATATATTTTATTTTCTATTATTTATTTATGCTATCAGTGTGCAATCAGTATTTACATAACTTTTGATTATTACATAAAAATATATATATATTCTGGCCTTCTAATTTTTAATTGCATTTATTTACTCATTAATTATTTTATTCTATCAGTTTTGTTAATTATGTATTTGCATAACATTTAATCATTGCATCAAATAAAATTGATATCTTTTCTAGCCTGAAATACTTGTATTTTTTTCTATATTTATTTATTTGCATAACATTTGATTATGGCATCAATGGAAATTAAATTTTTTCTAGCTTTAAAATTTTTAATTATTTTTGTTTTTTATAATTATTAATTTATTTTATTTATGCTAAACATTTTATTTATTATATGTGTACATTATTTTTTTTACATCAATCAAATTTATGATATATTTTCTGGACTTCTGAATTGAATAATCTTATTGTTTTTAACACGTATGTAAATGAAGATTGAAGTAATACTAACAATTTGTGTACATTACAACATTGTGTACAACATTATTTTTCTATTCTAAAATAAGTAAAGTAATTCATTCAAAGTAATTTTTGCATGAATGGATGGCAGTGGATGGATAAGTTTGTTATTGTTCAAGTCCAGGCTCAAGCTCACAGCTGATTGGTCTGTTGTCAATGGCCATCTGAATCATTCAGACTCAAGCTGTTGTGGTTTCAGTCCTTCATTCAAACTAATATGTTGGTCACTGAATCAGTTCTTTAATAGGACTGTATTTGTTGACTAACTAGTAACTACTACTAACAGTTGAAATCAAGTGTGCAGTGAGTCACTCTCACTAGCTGGGCTTATTACGGTAAAGCTTGTAAGACGGATCAGCCTCTCCTCAGAGTATTTACTGACTCACCAAACTTCCTGCTCCTGTAAACTTATGACTCCGCTGACTAATCAAATACACATTTACTAATCAATGTACTCTCATAAATGTGCTCTCAACCCTTCACCTGCCGTCCACTCCTGTTTTCCCATAGTCCTGCTGGTTTGGATCTCAGCTCTCGTTAATGCAGTCTAATGATTAATGAGATTGTGTGACGGCGGCGTGTCACATGACTGTGTGAACGTGTTTCACTGCAGCTGAACATAAGCAGCAGTCACCATCTCATAATGGCATGTTTATACTGGATTAATGCTAATTACTACACCCGTTAGTACCGGAGTCCAAAGAAAATCAGGCAAACCAGTTCAAGATGGGCAGGTCCTGAGGAAAACCCGTCTGTGAAGCAGCACCGTGTCATTTCTGTGCCGCTAGCAGCACCAAATGGAATTAAACACCATTCCTTAACAAGCCACATTTTTTTAAGATTTATTTTTAAAAGGTTGTTATTATTATTATTATTATTATTATTATTATTATTATTATTATTATTATTATATTGAATTTTATTGTCATATTATATTACATTACGTTGTTACATTATATTATATTAATTTATAATACTTCTATTTATTTTTTTTCTTTTAGGGATTTATTCATCAACTCTAGTGGTATGTTATATATTATATTTTCATATTCATATTTTTTTAAATATAATACTCTGGATTAGGGGTTTGTTCAACAACTTTATATTATATTATATTTTTTAATTGTATTTATTTTTGGAAGTTTAATACTTAGGGATATGAGTTTGTTCAACAACTCTATACTATATTATAAATTCATATATTTTTATTTATCTAATTTTTGGAAAATTCATGCTTAGGATTAGATATGTATTAATATTTTAAAATGATTTTTTTATTTTATAATAAGCTTTATTTAAAATAAATTATACATTTTTTATAAAATTATATTCATTTTTTTTGTTTACCTAAGGGATAGGGGTTTGTTCAACACCTCTGTTCTGTTCTGTTCTGTTCTATTCTATTCTATTCTATTCTATATTAATTTGATCTAATACAGAAGTATAAATTGAAGTATTATATTGCATTTTATTAATGTTATTATATTATAGTTACATTATATTAATATTTAATTGTATTTTTTATATTTAATTTTAATTATAGAATTATTTTATTGTAATTTTTATTTAAAATTAATTATTATTACCTAACGGATGTGGGTTTGTTCAACAACTATATTATATTATATTATATTATATTATATTATATTAATTTGATCTAATTTAAAAGTAATAAACTTTACTTTCTTGATCTTGCACTGTAAATGTTTTCTGTTTTTGCCATCGGACTGAAGAGTCATTGCTGTGATGTTTCTTTCTCTCCGCTGATTCGTTGTATCTCCCAGATCAGATTTTTCCTTTCTAAAAAAACTTTTTCCCCGGAGTGCCCTTGTCTTTATTTCCATATGAAAGGCTCTTTAGATTGAGAGGACATACAGTCACGCATGCGTCCCGCATGGATTTAAATGTTGCCGGGGGATGTTGGTTTTATCTCTTTTTTTGGCTCGTCTCCCTGCGACCGTCTGTCCTTCACATCTGAGCTACTTAAAGGAACAGTTCACCCGGAAATAATGCTGGCATTATTTACCTACCGTCATGTTTCCAAACCCAAGTGACTTTTCAAAAGGGAGAATTGTGAAGAATGTCCACGCTGCTCTTTCCTTCAAGCTCAAAAATAAAAAAAAGTGCCATTAAAAGTAGTTAATGAGAATTTTCTGAAGTGTTATGATGCTTTTAGTCAGAATCAGCTTTATTTGCCAAGTGTGCGCAAACACACGAGGAATTTGTTGTGGTTTTTAAGAAGCTGTTGGTACATGCATGCATGCATACATACGTACATATATGCATACATATCTGACATGAGAACAGAAACATTTAAATAAGACTTAACAATAAATAATGTGTATGAATCTGGAACAGAAGATTTATGTACAGATTTGTGCATTATTTAGTCTATATATACAGCTGTATAGAAAACCTGACTGATACTCTGTAATATATAGAGTCTGATTTCTCTCTCGGTCTCTCTGTCTTGCTCCAGATGGTCACGCGCGGCTGTGAGACCACAGAAATGACCTTGCGCAGGAACGGTCTCGGTCAGCTGGGCTTCCACGTTAACTTCGAGGGCATCGTGGCTGACGTGGAGCCGTTTGGATACGCCTGGAAGGCCGGTTTGCGGCAGGGCAGCCGTCTGGTGGAGATCTGTAAGGTGGCAGTGGCCACGCTGACCCACGAGCAGATGATCGACCTGCTGCGCACCTCCATCACCGTCAAGGTGGTCATTATCCAGCCGTATGAGGACGGAGCTCCCAGAAGGTATCAGTGATTTGTTCAACAACTTGGTCATTTTAAAAATCATTTAAAAAAATCATTAAAATGGTTATGTAACAGATCTGACTTTGAAATGATATTGTTATATTAAAATAATATATATATATATTTTTAATTTTGCTTTTATTTTTAGAAGTTTAATACTTAGGGTTAGGGGTTTATCCAACAACTCTAATTATACATTATATTATATTATATCATTTTTTTAATATATATTTACATTTGCATTTACATTTAGTCATTTAGCAGACGCTTTTATCCAAAGCGACTTAAAAATGAGGACAATGGAAGCAATCAAAATCAAATATGTGTTTAATATATGATATTATTTTTTGTATTTGTTTTTAGAAGCTTAATACTTAGGACTATGGGTTTGTTTAACAACTTTAATTATATATTATATTATATTATTTGCTATTACTTTATAGGAATTTAATACTTAGGGTTAGGGCTTTATCCAACACCTCTAAGTTTATTATATTATATTATATTATATTATATTATATTATAGTATAGTATAGTATAGTATAGTATAGTATATTTCCACTCCACTCCACTTCTTGTTCTCAAGTCGCTCTATTATCCAGTGTTGTTAACATGATGCTGCTTCTGGAACTGATTTGCTGTGATTGGTTAGTTTGCACCGGGAAGCTCTGTAGGTGATTGTGGTGGATCAGTGGGAACAGAAGGAGAGCGGCAGCAGCGGTGTAATGCGGCTGACGGATCTGGCCAGCTGGGTCGAGGCCTGACGCTCTTCACCCAGTGATAGCGGCAGGAGGTGCTTGTGTACTGAAGAAACGCGTCTCAGCGCCGACTCGCAGCGCAGCAGATTGTGCTTTTAGGCTTCGTCTGCTCGTCCCACCAATTAAAACAGGACAGATCCACCCGAACAATCACAAACCATCAGCCAACCGTCCAGATTACAAAACAGAGCGTTTAAAGCCTTTTAAAGCAAATTTCATGAAAACAGTTGAGAAATTACTGTTTAAATAATTAATGTTCTTAATAATTTTTTTAGCCTTTTATATATTTAATTTTTTATTTAATAAATTATAAAGCAAATTATATATATTATATATACTTTTTAATTTTTATTAATAATAAAATATTCATAATAATTTAAAATGTTTTACATATTTAATTGTTACATTTATTTTTATATTATATTAATTTATATTATTATGATTAGTTATAATAATAATAATAATAATAATAATAATAATGATAAATATAGTTGTTGTTATTATTAGATAAAATTATTTATAGTGTATATCTATATCTATCAATCTATAATTTTTATAAATATTGTTTTTGCTATATATTTATATATTTTATTATTATTACATATATTTTGAATAGTAATAATAATTTATATCATTAGAATTATTATTTATATACATTTATTGTTATTATTATTATTACAATATACAGTATGTATATACATTATATAAATATATATATATATTTTTTTATGGTCAGAATCTTACAGTTTCACATAGTGTCTCACACATTAAAACAAGCTGACCTGTTCATTCAGCTGCTCTTTCTCATTTGTAATTTGAACGTTAGTTCTTTAACAGAGGCTAATTAGGTTAAGTAAACAAATGTGACCGCATTCTAAGCTGTTTGTTTAATTTGCTCACAATGCCTGACCGACAGACCGGTGTAAATCTAGAGATTTAATCTATTGCCTCTATATTTGTGCATTTAATATTGTCATAGTACAGTCATATCACATGTAAACACATGCTGATTGTATCCAATCATCCCTCTCTAAATCCAACATGTCGGCAAATCCTCTTACAGTGATCTGTGTTCATACATGATCATCCGTCATCGTACATGACGCAACAGAAGCTTATTTACACAGCAGAGCATCTCATTGAGGTTTCTGTACTTTAAAGTAGTTTGTCATATTGACTATCGAGAGACATGGGTTTGATTCCCAGGGAATGCGAGAACTGATCAAATGCATATACTGTATCTTCAATGCAATGCAAGTCGTTTGGAATAAAAGCATCAATGCAAATGTAATTGTAAGTGATGCAGTTAAACAACCACAGAATATTCCTAGAATTGCTTGAACTCCAGATGTCATCGCTGCGTCCTGCATGTATGAACTGTACACCCCGATAAATATGTATTTAAAAGAAAGACTCACAGTATAAACGGCCACATTCAAATATACAGCCGAGTCTCATGTTTCAGGTCAGACGTCGAGGAGCAGAGCCTCAAAACATTACATACTCTCTCTGATTAGCCTGAAAACCAAATATTTACCCGCTGTTTACATTTTCAATCCATAAGTGAGCAAGTTTGAGTGTGGACACATCTGAAATGTTTCTCTTTTTTCTCTCATTAGTGTGATGTATGGGCGGCATGTTTAGAGATTCATATAGAAATGATGGAGAAGCTTGAGGACGGCAGGGTTACGGCCACATCCTGCTGCTCTAGTGTAAATAAATAGATTTTCTGCTTTAGGCTAATATTAGAGCCGTATTTCACCCGCCCAGACTGGATTCTGCACACTCATAAAAAGACATCTATGAGCTCTTTAAAATAAGAGAGGATGTAAAAACAGTGGGTTTGATGGGAAAAGTCCTGTTGAGGCTTGATTTCCCACCCATACAAAGAAGTACTCTGATGTTACCCTGACGGTATCAGATGGTACTTTGATATTTATTTACTTAAAGATTCAATCTTCAACTTAAATTTGAAAATCGTATGTAAAATTGTAGTTTTATTTTACACTACTATCAAAGTTTGGGCTGGGTAAAATTTTTCATGTTTTTGAAAGAAGTCTCTTCTGCTCACCAAGGGTGTATTTATTTGATTAAATATTCAGTAAAAAAAAACTGTAAAACTGTGAAAAATTATTACAATTCAAAATAGCTGTATTTTATTTTAATATATTGTAAAATGGTATTGATTGCTGTGATCAAAGCTGAATTTTCAGCATCATTACTCCAGTCTTCAGTGTCACATGATCCTTCAGAAATCATCCTAATATGCTGATTTGCTGCTCAAGAAACATTTCTGATTATTATCAGTGTTTAAAAAAGTTGTGCTGCTTCGTATTTTTGTGGAAACTGATGCATTTTATTTTTCAGTATTCTCTGATGAACAGGAAGTTCAAAAGAACAGCATTTATTTGAAATATAAATCCTTTATATCATTATAAATGTCTTTACTGCCACTTTTGATCAATTTAACGCATCTTTGCTAAATAAAATTAATTTATTTAAAAAAAATCTTAGTGACCAAAAATTTTGAATGCATATATACATACATTTATATATTAAAATTTTAATTTAAAAAAAAATATTTTTATACTTAATTATTACAAATATTTTATATTATTATACTAATTTTTAATTGCAATTATAATAGTTATAATATATTTTGCTAATATTATTTGATAAAATTATAGTAGATATGGTATATTTATGATTTTTAAATAACATTAATAAATCTTCATTACAAATTATTTATTATTATTATTTAAAATAGATATTATTAAATAATAAATTGTTTTTATATTCTTTTAATCAATTTTATACATTTTATATATACTTTAGTTTGAAGATCTAATGCAGTTTTTTGCAGCATCAGGAAATGTTGCATGCTAGATTTGATCTGGTGTTGCCCATATGAAGTGTTGTTACATACTGAGTAGCACATTTATCCATATGGTGTTTCACATAATGTCAATCGGTACTGATCATTATTGCATTTTGCAGGCTCATTAGTATCTTGCCTCTATATCCCACACTTTAGTTTTCCATTATGCCGGCAGTATAGTGTGAGAGGATTGACTCAGTCGTTGTGCGGATCTTGGCGGGCGGCCGTGGAAAACATCGCTCTGTAAATCTGAGCCTGTGAATGTGAGCAGTGGTGCGAACGCTCCTGTATTGCATGAGCTCTCTGATGAAAACTGGCTCTCAAAGTTTGCTTAACATGCTTTTTCTTGGATAAAAACACTAATGTTAGTAATAACTCTTGGTTGGACGTGTGGTATTAAGTATGTTTCTAAAACAACATACTGAATCTGTAAGAGCTTCCACCTAAATTCAATTGGGTTCGTGTTTCTCGGCACATTCACACGCTGTAGATTATTCTCCATATGTCAGTGCAGGTCAGAGGTTTCAGGTTTTGATGTGGAAAATGTGAATGTTTTGTTCTGTGTGGAAGTTGAAGTAAATAGTGAAGCAAAACATTTGATAAACATGTGGAAAGATACACACATTAGCTTTAGCGTGCTCTTTAAACTGCCTTTGTCTTATGCGGTGAATTGTTTTACACTAGTTTTGGATATTAGTCAGCTTTTAATGGGAAAACAGACGTAATTAACTGGAAGAAACTGATTGACCTGTTTATTCTGTAAACACTCTGCATCTCATATGCTCAGGTCGCCAAAACTGCGGTTCAGTAGTTTACGTTTCTTTTCAACTGGTTCTCATTATGTTGCGTCTGAGTGATGTACAGTAAATGCATTTCTGTTGACTGACTTTTCAAACACATGAGCCGATGCTGTTAGCTGCTGCTAATGTTTCAGCGGCACGTCTGGATGCATTTGTATGTGCATTTAGCTTGATTTCTGCTGATTGATAAACACTTAAGGCACATCTGCGTCCCAGAACCAAAGACCCTTTCACATCAGTCACCTCAACATACCACTGCATTCAACCTATGCAAAGCGTACTGTTCTCATAAACAACTTCAATTTTGGTCTGTTCCTTAAAAAAAAGCTATCCTATGACTTCACAATGCTTGAAAAAATTACAATATAATGTAATAATAGCATTATGTTCTATATATATATATATATATATATATATATATATGTTTTTTTTTTTTTTTTCAGTTAAAGGTTATTTTATTTCAAGTATGTTATTTTATTTCAAGCTGTTCCCCCAAACTTTTGAATAAAGGGGTGTCTGTTTGTGTGTGTGTGTGTGTGTGTGTGTAATTCGTACTTTGTCAATAAAGACACATTAAATTGTTCAAAACTGACAGTAAATCAGTTAGAGAAACTGTTAGGGAAAGTTACTTTTAAAAGTAATGAGTTTTATTTTGACAGACAATATTGGGTTACTCTATAAAAAAATAACTAATTGCATTATTTAGTTACTTTTTATGGAAAGTAATGCGTTATGTTACTTTTGCATTGCTTTTTGTCACCTAAGCTGGGCTTGCTTATTTATTTTTAATAGCAAAAAGCCCAAGAGTTTGTTTTTGGCCACCGTAAAGGCCGTCTCACACCAAAAGTGAAATTTATAAGCCTCTGCCTGAAGGAAGTGTCTCTGTCTCTGCCTCTACACTTCACTCCCAGTTTCTCACAACGGTGACAGGAGAGCTGTCAGTCAATAAATGGGAAAACAAAGTAACTTGCGTTACTTATTTGAAAAAGTAACTCATATTTTCTCATCCATTTTCATAGCTCAAAAACCTCATCCTCCATTGCAAAATATCTTGTTTGTATTTCACAGATGAAAGTCAAAGAGAATCTGAACGATAGAATTTTCATTTATTCCTGATCTGTTTCTTTAATGTATTCCGGCAGCATTTCTCGGTCAAAAAAATTCCCTTTGGAGGATGCTTTGCATTGCTGTTGCTCATGCCAAGAGATCCTGCCAGAAAGTGTAGCGTAGCGTCTAGTGTTCTCTGGCCTCCTGAGGACGCCGAGGTCAGTGATGTCCAGAGGGCAATGGGGAAGTAGCTGATGAATGCAGCTCAATTTAAAACCGATGCAGAGATCACATTGTCTGATTTTTGGGCCTGTCTTCTGCATCTAATTGATACGAGCCTGTGGGCTGCTTATGCAGATGGAAGAGGAGAATGTTAACCCTTCACCTCAAGAGCTTCATGCAAACAATAGCTCCAGAGTTGAATTGCAGAAGGTTTTTTTTTTTTTCCATTTCGTAGAGCAGACTGTTTTCGTAACCCTCAGGCTCTTTTCTTTCAACTCAAAAACCCACCTCAACGAGCTTCTCCTTTTCTGTGTATCTTCTAGTTCCCTTCTAGCGCTCATATCCACCTTATTTTTAACATAAGAGCTGCAGTAACTTGAATGTGCAAGGCTTCCAGTGTCATTCACTTCTAATTATTTTACCTGTACAAAAAAAAAGTATGTTATGCTGCTCTTTTATTGCAAACTGGTGTTTATTATATTATTTTAATTTATTATCCTAATCGTAAACCCACTGGTTTGTAGTGCAAACAGTTTTACTATACATTAAGTTCTAGTTATTTATACATTTAAAGAAAATTGTTTACTTCTGTGTTGCTTGTGAAATAAAGTATTAAAAGGTAATGTAAGATATTATGTATTTGTATGTTGTCACTAATGGATTATGGATGTAAATTAGCAATGTTTCTATAATCTAGTATGTTTATATTTTCTATTTAACACAGATGTTTATTAGCACACTTTGTCCCTATTAAATAAATATGTAAATAAATATATAAATTACCAGCTTTGTTTCTCTTTCTCAACAATTATTCAACTTTGTTACTATATATTGTCACTTTTTATATTGTTGCAAAATGTAACTATATTATTAACTCTTTATATGAAGTTGGATATATATGTCCATTTCATCCACATACATAAAGTATACTCAGGTAAAGATATATACACTATAAAGCAAATTTTACCTGTGTGATTTATTTCATCGCAAAATTTTAATATTTTAAAGATAGGATATTATAAACATTAACATAATTTTATGTAAAACTGCTTTGAAACAATGTACATTGTGAAAAGTGCTATACAGATCAGTTTAACTTGTATGCACTTGTGTATGATTCCGTTTTAAAGCTCAGGAGACAGTTGCATAAACTGCTTAGACTATTCTTAAAAGATAGTTGTCTATTTTTTTTTCTCTGCAAGAATGGTCATAACTTTTTAAAAGTTACATATAAAGGTCCAATTTTAATCTGAAAAGTAAGACTTATAACCACTTCGTTAACTGCTGGTAAACTAGGTTAACTGCTGTCAAACTAGTTGATATGACAGTTTTAACATAGAGGCTTTGTTTACCCAACTGAACCCAGGACTGGTAACCAGATGATAACTAGTTCAGTCCCTTCAAGGAGTGAATCATGAATTCTCAACATTGTGCCATGTGTGCAATATTTCACATATTTCAAACATTTTTTGCAAACTATTTAATTTTCTTCAACCCATGCATTTCAAAGTTAAAAAATAAAGAATAAATGTAGATTTCATGCATCATAAATTGCATGTTGAAAAGTCTCTGTAGATGACAGGTGGTTGGAGTGTTTGAAATATAAGATGAACTGGTGTTTCAGAAGTGAAGCAAGTTAAAAACATTGGTCCTATTTACTTTCTTAAAGGAATAGTTCACCCAAAAATGAAACTTTGCTGAAAATTTCCTCTGTCTTAGGCCATCCAAGATGTAGAGAGTTTGTTTCTTCGTCAGATTTGGAGAAATGTAGCATTACATCACTTGCTCACCAATGGATCCTCTACAGTGAATGGGTGCCGTCAGAATGAGAGTCCAAACAACTGATAAAAACATCACAATAATCCACAAGTAATCCACACCACTCCAGTCCATCAGTTAACATTTTGAGAAGACAAAATGTTTTTAAATCCATCATTAAGACGTTTTGAAGTAAAATATGAGTCCTCTATCCATAATAACGCTTCTTCCAGTGATAAAGTTGTCTGGTCTGAATCAGGAGGAAAATCTGCTCAGATCAAGCACCGTTTACAAGCCAAAACAGCTCTAAACATGTGGCTGGATTTTGATGTGAGAGACAACAGGAGGGGAAGCATTATTATGGATTATAGACTCGTATTTTAGCTGGAAGCAACAGTTTGAAGTTAAAACATCTTGAAGGATTTGTTTCTTACAAACACAGATTTTCAGTTCACAAGATGTTAGTTGATGGACTGGAGTGGTGTGGATTACTTATGGATTAGTGTAATGTTGTTATCAGTGCACGTTATTCCAAAAAATTAAAACATCTTCTAAATGTCCGTTGATGGTTTTTTCTGCTGTCTGTCTCTCAGGGGATGTTCAGAGCTCTACCGCATCCCCATGGTGGAGTATAAGCTGGACAGTGAAGGAACGCCCTGCGAGTACAAGACGCCCTTCAAGAGAAACACCACCTGGCACCGTGTGCCCACCAGCGGCCAGCCTCTTCCCCGCGGATCCCCCACGCAGGGTCCCGATCGCATGCCGTGCCAGCAGATCCTCCAGCACGCTCAGACCGCCATCCCACGCAGCACCTCTTTCGACAGGAAGCTGCCGGATGGACCCAGGTATCGCTACAGTTTCAGATGCAAGCTTGTGCGTTTTTCTTAATGTCAGTTGGATGAGTGTAACTGTGAATCCATTGCCTTCCTGAATCAACCAGAACTCTGGTGTTACAATGCACAAAAAATACAGCAGGATGAAGACGTGATGAAACTTTTTATTGTGTCTTTTCTGACATTTTATGTGTGGAGCTCTATGATTTCCATGATGCAGATGGAATTGCAAAATCCAGTCATATAAAAATGGAATTTACAGTAATGCAGAATGTCACTGAATTTGACAAATTTTGGATGACTAAATCAGAAGTAGTGCTGTATACTTAATTAAATCACGATATAGTCTAGTGCAAAAATTACTGATATTTATATGTGAAATCTGCATGTTTTGTGTGTTTGCCAAAAATAATAGAATTTGAATTTGATTTAAAAAAAAAATAAATACTTTTTTTTTTCTGAATTTCTGAAAATTTCAAACAGGTTTACAAATTCAACTGACTACTTTTAATTACTTTTAATATAATTTTATTAAATTATAATGATAATTGATATTAAATTGTATAAATTTCATGATTTCAATTAATTAAAATGCTCATTAAGAATGTTTTGCTGTGCAAAAACCTGGTTCATGTAAAGGGAAAAAAGGTTCAATATGTGAAATAAATATTAAAATAGAAAACAGTTATTTTAAATTGTAGTAATATTCCACAATATTACTGTATTTTGATCAAACGCAGCCTTGCTGTGCAGAAGAGACTTTAAAAAACATTCAAAAATCCTGCCTACTATTATAGTATGTTCATTTTTAGAGCTTGAAAACCTCATTTCCCTTTGGAAAATATCCTGAAGTTGTTTGCAGAATTGCTTCTTGAAGAAATAAATTTTATTTTAAGGATTTAAGATATTTTAACTGAAAAATGTTCATGCTCATTAAGATTTTTTTTACAGTGCACAAACCTGATTCAAATAAAGCGAAAATTTATTCAAATATGTGTAAATTGCAAAAAAAAAAAAAAAAAAAAAAAACTGATTGTGCAGTGTCATGCAGCATTTTCAGTTTCAGCCTGCGCTGACAATTTACATTCTGCTGGAAAGTGTTGTGTTGCATTTCCGGTGTTCCTGGCAAACTTACTGACCCAGATCATGAATTCAGCTTCCTGTATTTGGTATGCAGGCGATATGCCTTTCAAATATGGTTTGTTATAATGTGGTCATTTGTTCTTACTTGGAACCCCCTCGCGGTGCTGATGACCTTTCCAGCTCCTCTATGAGACGGCATGTGGAGAGAGCTGTGTAACGCCACACCACTGGACTCTCATACCCTCTTATTAGTGATGCACTAATACTAACACTAAAAACACACATGCAAACACCTCTCACATGAAGTGATGAAATGGATTCCTTGAATGCAATGAAAAGTCCCTTTGTAATTGGGTTGCATGCATGAATGTAAGATATTTACAGGAGTTAAAGGACATTTATGCATCAGTCACAGTGATGTGTTAATATACTAGCATGCATATTGTCCAGGGGCATTGTTGGTGCACAAAGTAACCCTGTCAGAAGTGCATTCTGTTCTGTGCATTGTGACTTCAGACTGACGTCGGCGAGAGCTGAAATCACTTTCATGCAGTTCTCTTCCTCGTATTTTGCGCTTCTGGAAGGTGTGTGAGATGTATGAATGGAGAATGAGATCTGCTGCAGCTGACGGCCGAAAGGAAGCAGAAAAACAGGAAAATCAGATGGTTTTTTTTTTTTTTTTTACTTTTTACGAGGGGACGTGCAATTGAATAGACTGGACTGCAGTTACTTTCAAAATAGCATATTACTATAGTAATCTTACTATATTTGTAGGATGCATACTGTGCGCATCTTCTGTATGTATGAAAAACCCAGATGCACATTTGCCCACATTTGCCCACACGTCAAATAATGTCAAATAATGTCTGATTGGAGACACTCCTGTGAATTAGATCAGTCCCCTGACGTTGCTCTCTTGCCTCTCTGATCCGCGGTTTGTTTGTTAGACTGAAATCTGTTGCTCACATGTATCGTGTTGAACTCATCTGTATCGGTATCAGCATCACAGCTGGCGTGAGAATGTGTGTTTCTCTCGCTGCAGGAGCGTTCAGGATGTTGAGAAGCCTCAGATCTCGTCCTGCAGTAAAGGAGACGCGTCCCAACACTACCGCAGCTCACCCAGTAACCAGTCGTCCTCCAGCGACCCGGGACCCTGCGCAAGCGCCAGCTGGAACCAGCAGCCGGGGTACGACGGGTAACACACACTCATTCTGCTGGACAGAGAATGCTGTTATATGACATACACATATTTAATAAGATTACATGGATAATTTTCATTATCAAGTATTTATTTAGTAATAATTTGGTTTATTTATTAGTTTAATTTAGTATTTATGTGTTGGTCCAATGAAAAACTCAAATAAAATAAATCAATAAATATATAGATTAATTAATACAATTAGATTAATCATTTTTATCAAATATTATTCAATATTTATTTAGTTTAATGTAGTATTCATTTATTGGTTCAATTAATATAAATTAATAAATCAACTAACAACATTAATTAATAGCATTATACTGATAATTTTCATTTCATTTCATAAATTCATTTTTTAGTATTAATGTTTTGGTCCAATTAATAATTCTAGTAATATAAATTAATCGATAAATCAGTTAATAAAATTTTATTGATAATTTTTATCAAGTATTAGTCAGTATTCATTTATGTTCATTTAGTTAAATTTTTAATTTAGCATCAATGGATTGGTCAAAAATTCAATGAATGTAAATTAATAAATCAGCCAATAAATTAGTTAGTAACATTGTTTTGATAATTTCAACATAAATGTGATTTAGTAGTTTAATTTAGTATTAATATAAACATTAGTTCATTTCATTATTAATTTTAAATAATACTAATATTATTAATATTATTTGTTGTTTATCATATTGTCAGTTTGGTCATTGTCCATCTTATATATATTGTTTCGGGTTTTATCAATTAATTAAAAATATTATTTAGTATTTATTTTGTTTATTTAATATTTTCTTAATGTATTAAGAGATGTATCAATAAAGAAGCATTTGTTTATTTAAAAATATTTATCAAATAAATATTTGTTAATATAAAATTATTTAATATTAATAATATTTAATGTAATAAATTATTATTTCACATTTTTATTTAATTTTATATAGTCAATTGTGTTGTCCATCTGACATAAATTGTTTTGCGTTTTTAGAAATGAATTCATAAGTAATGTCTAACCTAATTCATTTTCAGGCAGAGTAATTGGTAATTTACTAATTTAATAAAAGTAATTAGTACTTGATTTTAAGATGTTTAGATTTTCTTTCTCTTTAGCGCTGCAGATTTTAGCAGATTTCACACGTCTCGTACAGCATTGACAAAAACTATAAACATCTGCAGAGTGAGCCACAGGATCTTCACACATTTTATTACCAGACTTTGTTGAATTCTTATTAATATCCAATGTTTTTCTAGTCAATCCAATTAAGGCTGGCAGTTTTTTTAACATGTCCTCAAACGTGGCGACTTTGTTCACAGCTGGAGATGTTTTAATCCAACTCTAACGAAAGATGAATATCCCAGAAAAATATCTTTTCATCCTCCTTCATGATTGAAGTCATTTTGGCCGTTACCATGAGTCTGAGCTCTAGCCGGTCTCGTCCGCAGGTGTCAGTCTCCTGAGCTCCACGAGCGCTCGGTTGAAGCCCAGGGCATGCTGGGAGATGGGGAGATGCTGCGGGAGAGAGAGCCGACGCTGGAGAGGACCCGCTCTGCAGGTGCCATTCACACATCCACAGCTTCACGCCGATCATTCCCAGCACTGGAGCTCAGACAGACATTAGCCACTGGACTGAAAGGATACTGCAGATTATTATGCGGTAACATGTTAGAAAAAGACCCTGCGCTTTTTAGGGCTGCATGATTGATCTAAATAAATCCACATTTGAAAACAACACAAACTTGTTATAAAAAATAGAAACTTGATGGTTTAACATTGAAAAATGAAGAAATTAAGACAGCCATAAACGTTAACAATTTGTATTTAATTGTAATTTTACAATTGTACTGTACAATAAAATAATAGTAATAATAATAATATTGTTATTTTTATTAAATACTTGTTTTTATTTTACAATAAATAGTAATATTTCTTATTTTGTTTAGTATTTTATCTATTATTATTATTATTATTATTATTATTTATTCTGTAGTCCAATTAATATATATATATATATATATAATATGCGGTAACATGTTAGAAAAAGAGCCTGCGCTTTTTAGGGCTGCATGATTGATCTAAATAAATCCACATTTGAAAACAACACAAAGTTGTTATAAAAAATATAAACTTGATGATAAAATCACAACGTTTTTGGCCAAACTGTGTAACCCTACATACAAAAAAGACTTGTAGCTTTTTTAAAACATACTTGTTTTTTTTTTTTTTTTTGCAGTGAATAGTAGGCTAATATTTTTTATTTAATATTTTCATCTTGTAGTAGTAGTAAAAATAATAATAATAATAATAATAATAATAATAATAATAATAATAATTATTATTATTATTATTATTTTATTTTATTTTTTACATAGTCATATTAAAATAGAATCACTATTTTGGGACAAATTGTGCAGCCCTACAAACAAGCACATCAGACCCGGAGTTGTTGTTTTTTGTTTTGTTTTGTTTTTTTGCATTTTAAATTACAAATGCAATTTTTATCAGAAAAATCAGGCAGCCCTAGTTATTGTAGTCAGTCTGGTTTTTAGAATATTGTAGGTGATTAGTAGTTGGTCTAAGGAAGTCTACCAGCCTTAAGACTAGTCATCTAGACCAGTTTGCACCATCTAAAGGCCAGTTTAGACCAACTAGAAACCATGTTAGACAGTCAGATGTTCTGGGAATCTCCATGTTTATCCTTCAGTCTGTTTCTTCACAGAGGCGAAGTGGCACGTCCCTTCCACCAAGATCCTCAATTCCTTGAAGGAAAGAGGCAAGGATTCGCCAAACAAGTTGACGCGGGTAAGACTATTCCCACTCAAAACTCACTCCTGTTGAGTAGAAGTGATGCCAAGAACCATACATAAGCCCAGCCATTAAATGCCTTTAAAAGAGTGATTTCCAAGCTTTTTAACTCCAAAGCCCTCCAGTCCAAATTTCAACTACTTGCCAATGCAATACAATTTTTTTTCTAATTTTTCATTGAGTTTAACTTGCAGTACTAAAATAATTCAAGCTAAATCTGAAATAAAAACAATAAAAACTAGCTAATAAAAATAGCCAATAAAAATGAGAAAGACAAGAAAATTTGGAATTACAAAAATAAAAACTAAATATTCAAATCTTAAAATAATTAGAAAACATTATCATAATTATACTCTTTATAAAAAAATGCCCATGCCATTTTAAGATTTTATTAATTTACATGACTTTTCCAGTACTAGAAATCGCCTTTTTAAATTTTTATTAGGCTGCCTTATGTTTTCCAAGACCGTGGAAAGAAAGTTGGTTGTTAAAGCTGCAGTCTGTAACTTTTTTTGGTTAAAAATGATCCAAAATCAATATTTGAGCAAGTACATAACCAGCCAGCGTTCAAAACTATCGCCTTACTTTAGCCTGATTCACAACGGTTAGCTTATAATAATGTTTTCTAATTTGAGCGGCACGGGTAGGTTTCCGCGGGAAATTCGAGCATGGCACTGTGTCATTACGTCATGTCTGTAAACATGAAGAAGTTTTCCCGGCTACTAGGCTATCGCCTCATTCACCTGTGAGGATCCTGCAGGTGGCGCATTGTTTAATTATAGCCTATTCTCACAGCAGCTGGAGTAATTAAATGTCAAAAAAATCATTTTGATGGCGGACTGTAATCCAGAAAGGATTATATGAAACACATGTGAATGAAATTCAGTTATATTCCAGTTTTAAATGTGCTTCTGATTACAGATAGCCTGAGATTACACAAGATTTGTATTTTAAAGACAACCAGTTCGAAGGGAGCATAGTTTGCTTTTTGGGTTAAAAGAATTTCTTAATATGAAATTCGAAATTTTGTGACAATTAGAGATTAGACTGTACATAAATTGAAATCTACACGCTAATACACACTATACTCATAGTCACGTAATGCTGATGTTGTTAACATTAATAATTTGAGAATAAAGTATAACAATAATAATAATTTGCAGGGTTTGATGTGATATGAACTAACCGGTCGTTAGATTAAATCACCATTGGTAGCACGATTTATTGTAATGCTTTTTTCCTCAGTTGGTCAGAACAAAGTGTGGCAGACTTGTTACTTACTTGTTCAGATGACAATATCCGGAGAAAATTCTTATTTATATCATATATTCCAAGATGTAGGCTAGAATCTGTGATTACTAAGTGCAGGATTCACACTGGTGCGGTGACTGACAGCCATACATACTCCTCAAAACATTAGATTCATCCGCGCTGGAGCCGCGCCGAAGTACAACCCCACGCATGGAATATAATTGAAAACTGCAATTCCAGGTTTTCAAACATAGATGGCGACAAAGAGGCAAAACTTATGGACTGCAGCTTTAAGAGGGTTAATTCACAAAAAGGATTTTTATTTTTAGCTGTTTTAGCTCATTTTAATTTGTTTTTTTTTTTTATTATTATAAATCATTGGTTGAGGGAATCTGCCGTAAAATCATTATGAAATGATAGATTGATAAGACCTTTATAGACATATTAAATAAAAAAAAACGAATAAAAATGATAAACACAACAAAAATTGCTAAAACTTTAACTAAAAGTGAAATGATGACAGAAAATACAAAAATAAACAAATTCAAATATATAAAATATATATAGTGTAATAAAGTATACTAAAATGACATTGCTCAGAATTTCTACCTGATAAAAAATTATTATAATTAGAAAATATTATCATAATTATTTGCATAAATAGAAAAATGAGCATTCATAACTAGAATTATAACTAATACTTCCAGTACTAAAAATCACTTTGTTTTTTCAAATTAGGCTGCCTCATATATCCAGGTTTTCCGAGAAAAAAAAAACAGTTGTGGATAGGGTTAATTCACCTAAAAATTGTAATGCTTGTTTTGTATTGTATAAATCATTGGTTACAACCACTGCCATAAAAAAAATCTATATTTTGATAGATTGATGAGAATATTATTAAAGCCACAATTCAAACCCTTAAAATCGTATTGTTTGATAGTAATTTTGGACCAAGGATATTGATTCAGAAGCATGTCCTACTTGGCAAAATCTTGCTTGTCCTACACATCCATATAGGAGGTTATGAGGTCCGGTTCATTTAAAGGACAGAAGAGCGCTGACAAAATAAACCATGTGCTGTATTTATAATTCAGTTGGTTAGAGGTTAGTGAGCAGGATACATTTGTTTATATATGTAACTGTATGTTTATGAATCCCAGACTAATTCATAATATGGGAATTCCCTACAGTGTCAGAATGTGTTTTAATGTGGTGAGCCCGATTTACACTTCACATATGAAGCATATAATCACGTTGCATAAGTGGAAACATGGGCTTCCTCTGCTTGGGAAAGTTCTCCGACTCGTCTTTAGGGTGTTGCTGTGTTCGCTGAAAGCCTTGATATGACAAACACGCAGACGGAGACGCATGAGCCTGCTAGTGCTGCTGTCAGTGTGCATGTGCGTCAGTGTGATGAATGAATGCCGATAAGGTCAGTCTGCCCTTGGTGCTGTTATCAGGACACGCTCGCGTTTGTCTGTCTCTCTCTCACCTTCAATGTGAGTTTTACCCAATATCTCACACTTCCTGTTCCTGTAATAGCATCTGACCACCGCATCCAGCTGAAAGTGAATTACAGTCATTTAGCGCAGAAACAACAAGCTCCTGTACTATAGATATAAGCTCTCTTCCAAACCTAGTGAGCGTCATTTCTCAAATGATCTTCATACTGTAAGTGACTGAATTGAAATTTACATTTGTAGAATCTCCACTGAGTCTGGCTTTAGTTAACAGAGATGCTCTAATAAGCAAACAATAAATAAATAAATAAAATAAAAAATAGGATCTAGTGCACAAAAATATTGAGTAAAATATCTATACTTTTCAGTATGGAATGAAATACTGTAATGAAATAAATATATTAAATAAATATATCTTTTATTACTTTTAATGATTTTTATTTTTTTATCTATCTTTTATCAGTAATGAATAATATATTGCAATAAAATGAATAGGTAAATACTAGGGGTGTAACGATTCACTGGTTTTCTCGATGCATCGATTACAAACCCTGACAATGCATATGCATCGATCTTGAAACATGGATTTTTGAATCGTGAATCGTCGATTTCAGACAGTAATCGATTTAAAATACTAAGAATCGAATGAATCACGATTTCTATAGCAATTCAATGCTTTCAAAATATATACACCTTAAATTACAAGCACGAATTAATGGATTCCTTGAACAGCGTTCGTGCCTCACATCTCTCCTTCACGCGCTCCACTATATTTACTGTCTGTCACAGGATTGCGCTCGCGCTCCGTTCGTCTCACGGACACATTTTTTGAGCAGCTGATGTGTGATCTCTCCTTAGTACTCGTGGTCAGTACTGCTAAAGTGAAGTAGTTTTAGTTTTCTGTAGTTTTTCAATGGCTCTCGGTCATAACGTCGCAGTCGAAGGCTGCGCATTTATTGCATGGACGGATCAAAAATGTAAGTGTCTAAAGCATACGCACAGTTCTATTGAATTATTAATGTGTTTTCACAATGTCATTGACCCGAATGTATGAAGAAAACTGTTAAAATAACCACAGCATTAACAACAACCTTGAAATAAGAGTGAGAGGTTTATCTGTTAATCAGATGCACAAGTAGCATTCGTTGCTATAGGAAACAGACATCATCATTCACCGATGGAGAGGAAAAGTTAAATACCATAGCATTTTATTTTATGAAAATGAGATAAAGAAATTTTTGCACTGAAATATGTGATCTCGCGCTTGTAGAACTTAAGACGTGCCAGCAAATGCTTAATATGGACAAAGGCAGCTGCAACTAAGCTGAATAAAAGGAACTGGTGAAAAGTTAAGACAATAAACACAAAAAAATAAATAAAATTCATGAATGATGCAGTGCTAATTGACATATCATTTATTACAGTACAGAAACAATAAAGTTTTCTACCTTATTCTGTGCAGAAAATTGAAATAATTGTTTGTAGTATATAAAACAATCATGAAATTGCCATTAGGAAAAAATTATAGATTACAAATTATTTATTATTGTCCAGCAGTGTATTTGATTTCTTATAGCAAATTCAAAGTAAGAGATAAGAAAAAAAAAAATAATAATAATAATACATAAAATTATTGTATTTGACATTTCTGTCACTTCTGAAATGATGGCTACACACCTGGTTTGACAAAATGTTAGCCTATACATAATACTTTTAAAGCTCTTTTTTTAAAATATTGGATTACATAAATTTCTACATATGCCATGTCACGCCATAGCATCATTAAACTAGCATCTAATAATGGACAAAAGTGTTTTTTTTCTCTAACTTATGGTTCTCTAACCATAAAGGCTGCTGTGTAATTTGCCCTCTTACTAGGGCTGGGCGATATGGCCTAAAAAAAAAAAAAATCCCTGAATTTTTCACAAAAATCCGATTTACGATTTAAATCGATTTTTTTTTTCCCCCCTACTTAAAATCAATCTGCAGATGACAAAGAAATAGTTCAAAACAAGTTTTAACTTTATTTTGTTTTGATTTTCCCTTCTGGGATTTGATATGGATTTCCACCTTGAGGTTAAAGTGCAATCAGAAACAACAAGCCAAAGAGACAAGATGGCAGGCTCTGCCATTGTAAACAGTGAAAATGTAACATAACATAACATATAACATAAAATGTAACATAAAACATAAAATTATGTGACCCTTTTTGATAAGTTTTCTTTAAACACTTGCTATTCAGTAGATAGGAGGTAGTTCTGATAAACGATGGACGATGACATCGTGGGGGTTATGGGGTGTGCCCGAAGCATGAATCCATATTCAGAAAGGCACGAAAAACAAATAACCATCGCTAACAGTTGCCTGTTACAGTTACATTACAGTACATAAAATTTCACTTACCACATAAATAGTAAGGAGAGATGACTCAGGACGATGACAAATGATTTGCAGATCATGAGCAAAACTGACAAACATCTAATCTTGTAAAATGTGTGGTAAGTACTGCCGCTCCATAGCATAAACACGGACGTGCGATCGCCAATCTCGAAAGTGAAAGTGAAACTAAAAAGCGATCGTGCATTCAAAAGCAATCGCAATGCATAATAGCGGCTCTCTGATTCCCGTAATTTTATATACAGTATGATGATCACCCAATGATAAAACTGAGAGGGAAAGAAATATACATTTTCCTCCCATCTCATATTTATTCTCCGCAGTGAGTCAATGTCATGGACTTAAGGGCAGAGCAAGTTTAAATATCTTTCTAGTCTATATTTCCATCTTGTAATCCCGCTATTTTGGTTAATTAAAAAAAAAAAAAATTATTTGTAATAGAGCAGACACTGACTGTTGTTCATGTATTTATGGCCTAATTTGGCGAGACGGCAGATGCTGAAAACACCGCGCGCTTCAGTATGTGTGTAGTAAACGAAACTGCGCGTCTGTGCATTCATTCATAACGAGACACGCAGGATTCATATTTAAATGGTATTTTGGCAGCTTAATATTTACAGATACTAGTTCATATTGCGATTTGATTTGTGTAATGACATACTTTTGATTTATTCATCCAAACTTTGACAAATTCAATGACATTCCGCGTTATACAGTAAATTCTGTTTTTATAACTAGATTCCGCGATTCCGTCCGCGTTTTCCGCATCGCAGAAATCATAAAGCCCTGATCGCACCGCGACGCTCGCGTCCGGTATAGACACGGTGTGAGTTTTTTAATGGGTTATGTTATAGCCCTGCTTGTTTTTTTTTTGTTTTTGTTTTTTTTTAATGTTTTTATGAAATCTCTGTATTGCTCATATCATCGTATTATTTACTGCCATGCGAGCCACAAATTAAAGCTTGGCGAGCCGCGCAATGAGTAACACTGCTTTAAGGGATCCGCAGTACACGTCATTTTCTTTCCGAACACGTTGGGATGCGGCGGATTGCTGGGGGTCACGAAACCCTACCTAAACTCTAATATGGCAAACGTGCGGGGGAAGGGCTGAGCCCATTCGGGACTACGGGAGCCCAGAGGGGAGCGTCGGCGGATGTTAAAGAGAAAACCGATTTTCATTCAAACAAATTGACGTAAACTACACATTCGAGTTAATAGAAAAAAATCGATTTATCGCCCAGCCCTACCTCTTACTAAGCATTTAAAGAATTTAGGGGTAGCATTTACATAATCCTGTGAATGCACTGAAAGAATGCAGAGTCGAATCGTTAATCGAATCGAATCGAATTTAATTGTGAATTGAATTGAATTGAATTGTTCTGAATTTGCAAAAATCATTCTTGAATTAAATCAAAAACCTATGAATCGTGAATCGAATCGATTCGCTGTCTACCCAAAGATTCACAGCCCTTGTAAATAACTTTTTTAAATAAATATATACCATTTATAAATATTAATATATAATAAAAATATTCTTAATATATAATGCAATTCATATTTGTAATGCAGTTTGGGAAGGATGCATTTAATGATGCCTAAAAAATGAAGTATCTGTGAAAGCGTCATGATTTTGTTGCTTGCTGTCTCAAAGCAGTCTTTGCGCTTGCATTTGCATTTACTTCAGCATAATTAACCCTTCGCTGAGCCCCGCCTTAAAAATGTTACTGACCAATCATGACTTAGAATCTGTTGTTGACTGCCAAGAAAGATTTTCTTTTTCTTTTTTCATTTGAGTTTATGGGGGATAATTTTATAGAAATTGTCCAAATATACTGTAAAAGGTTGTCAGTTCACATTTAATAGTTAGTTCTTTTTGCAATTAAACCACGTGTCATCCTCGTTCCCGAATGAAAACATATATTATTAGTAAGATCATCTTCATTTACTCCAAGGTAAATTAATGTTAATTACTTTATTTCACTTACACTAATGTTATCACTTCTTTTAAATGAGGCTTTTCTCTTTCAGTGACTGTGAAGAGCATTTGCCTGCATTCTGATGTGCAAACACTTCAGTTTTTAATCACGTTACATCGTAATTGAACAATTTCCATTAAAGAAATCAGCAGATATTGCCTTAATTCATTCCAGCCCACGTTAAGTATCATATCTAATCAGTTTTTACCACATTTTACTAAAAATCATGCTGTTGAAATTAACTGAAGTTCATTGCTATGTTCTCTAATGATTTTCTCAGTTGCTCTGAAGGCTTTAAGATCCTGAGGATGTTTAATCTGCAGAATATGATTTGTATGTCTGTAATGAAGAGCTATAGGAGGTTTTTATCTGTACAGCCTTTTAACAAATACGGTAAACCATGAAAGATTAAAGGACGGTCTCATTATCCACGTTAAGTGGAGTGAGTTTTGCAGCTGCATTAATGAGTGTGTTGTTGGATCATTTGATGGCAGTCTGTATAAAAGCAGGTTTAATGTTAGGATCAGTCTCTTAATTATGTTTGTTATTGTGTGTTTGCCTTCTACCATCTATATCAATAACTTAAAAACCTTTTCAGCTCTGAATGGTCTCTAATGTCTGTTGCATTGTGTAAAATGCTGTTGTCCGTATCCGCTGGGAGATGTACATGGCTCTGCTCTCTTGATTTATTACGCCTATTGTCTGCGCACTAATTAATGAATAAAGCTCATATTTGCATACATTACCAGTCACAGAATTATTCATTAGCTCACAGTAATTAGTTTTGCAGTGTGCAGCGGTATATTTAAATCAGCATGATATTAGTTTGGACTAAAGAAGGCATCACATGACAAAGAATATGACAGCAAATATGGCCTGTTTTCCGTCTGCTAATTAGAATTATAGATCATAAAATATGCAAGCATGCACAAAATGTCACGTAGACAATGGGATGATATGTATTCTGTGTTACAATATGAGCTACTTTTCTGTTTCCTTTGTATAATATTTAAATTTGTATAATATGTAAATCCACATCTAAACGGTTAGCGCATGTGTTTTGAAATATTGAGCTTTGGTACTTATGCTGGCAGTGTAAGTTTTATCTCATACGTATATGTTTACTATTTATATTTTTATATATTTTATTTATGTATATTTTATTACATTTACTTTTTATATTTGTTAGTATTATTTACCCTTTTTTTTAGTATTCATGCGTGTATACACACACACACAGTATATACAGTTTCCAGTTGCTAGAGTATTATTGTTTTTGATGTATCAATTTATTTTTAATTATTTGTATTTATTGTTTTTAAATGTATTTATATTAGTGTTCTTTTTTTAAAGAAAATAGTGTTTCTTGTCCATGCAAATATAGCAGTGCTGTTGCTGTAGAATTATTACTTTTTAATGAATTAATTAATTTGTATTCCTTTTAATTTTTAAATATAAATATACCATAGCAAATGTCTTGCCAAAAATGGCCCTATTATTAATGTTTCTTTGGTATGTTTACCTTTCTTTCATCCTCCAGCGGATAGATTGATTTATTTATTTGTTTATTATATTTTTTATAATCCGTTTTAATTTTTTTTTTTCATATTTGTTGATTTAATATATTTTTATTTTTTATTTGTATTTATTTTTCATATATTTATGTTGTTTAAGAATATAACTAGCTCTTGCTAGATGGCTGCTAGGTTGTTGCTTAAAAAGATAGCAAGCATGCCTTAGTAAATGTCTTGCCAAAAAGGCCCCTATTATTAATGTTTCCTTGATATGTTTTTCTGTCTTCCTCCAGCAGGGTGGCGATAAGAACTCCAGCCACTCCAGCAGTAACACTCTGTCCAGCAACGCCTCCAGCAGTAACAGTGATGAGAAGCATTTTGGCTCCGGGGACCTGATGGATCCAGAGATGCTGGGTCTCACCTACATTAAAGGAGCCTCCACAGACAGCGGCATTGACACCGCGCCCTGTAGCATGACCCCGGGGGCCGCCGGTGCGTCTGTTTCCCGCGTCATGCTCCAGGGCCGCGGGGCGTCTGATCCGGGACACCCGTGGACACCGGAACTGGTGGAAGAAGGGTCCACGGAGGAGGACCATGGCAGGTTGTACCTTCCCCAGAGCTACGCCGCGGCTCTGGCCGCCGGACACGTGCCTGCGGACGGGAGTATGGGAGACCTGAGCGGGATCTCATCTCATTCTAGGTGAGCAAAAGAGAGAGAGCTGATGCTTGTGAGAATATAAATAGGTCAGATTTGTATATTGAGGCTGAATGGATCGAGTATTTCCTGGTTGATTATGTTCAGATAATGTTTTTGCCAACATTATTGATTAGCCTGCTGGCTGGATTTCCACCGTGGAATGCTAACAGCAGAATATGTGCACTTCCCACTCTGCCATCAGTTATTGTTTAGAAATATGTGCATATTCTTCCAGTTACACACAAACAAACACACAATTAATTTGGTGCAGCTGTTTAAGTGTTTAAGTATTTTGCCTATTTTGACGTTACATATCCAGCTGTGTGTATTCACTTGGAGAGAGAGGAATGCTGCTTTTAGTAACGGGTCTGCAGGCATTTTACATATAAATTAGTAACATTGACTTGTGTCCTCATTTTGAAGATTCTAAAATCTTTACAAGTTCAGACGTTTGGGGTCGTTCAGATTAGTTTTTGAAGGAAGACTCCTTTGCTCAGCAAGGCTGCATTTATTTGATAAAAAAATACAGTAAAAACAATAATACTGCGCAATATTATTACAGTTCCAAAGAACTGTTTTCTATCTGAATATATTGTAAAATGTAATTTATTACTGTGTTCAAATCTGAAATTTCAGCATTATTACTCCAGTCTTCAGTGTCATGTGATCCTTCAGAAATCATTCTAATATGATTTGCTGCTCAAGAAACATTTCTTATTATTATCAATGTTAAAAACAGTTGTGCTGTTACAGATTTTTGTGGAAAACATGATGCATCTTATTTTTCGGGTTTGCTTGATGAGTAGAAAATTCAAAAGAACAGCAATATTTTAAATGTCTTTAATGTCATTTTCGATCAGTTTAATGCATCCTTTCTGAATAAAAGTATTAATTTATTTAACAAAAACAAATCTTACTGATCCCAAACGCACAGCTGAAAAAATTAATTCCAGTGATTCCAGGTCAATTAAAGGGGTCCTATTATGCTTTTTCACTTTTTGAATTTTAGTCAGTGTGTAGTGTGTATGTTTGGCCATAAAAAAGATCTACAAAGTTACAAATCTCAAAGTCCACTCCAAAGGGAGATATTTTGTTTTTAAAAAAATCCCTTTTCAAGAACTACAACGAACGGCTCGTTTGGACTACAAAGTTGTTTTCCTGTATTTGTGACATCACAAATTGGCCCATTAGAATATCATTAAAATAAATCCCGCCTCCGGAAATTCGAATGCACATTTCAAAATCTAAACCCGGTGCGGGTGTTTTTATATCACTGTATTTCTGATGGAAACCGACTGTCTTCAGAAAATTTTGGATGTCATTTTCATTTCATCTTGCATCTAATGTCTGATAAAGCAGTGTTTGTGAGCGGAGCTCTGCTTTGTGTACAGCGTTACCGGGGAAACCTCGCTCTCTCCCGCTGAAACAGCGCCTACCGCTGGCAGAGAATGAATTTGCATATATATGCCGCCACAAATAGTGTAACTCTGTGGGACTGTGGTATAAATAAATTCAACTGTATAACAGTTTCACTGCAATTCATGTTATAATGTTAGAATTAAAGAACAATAAACATGATACATATTACCGTTGCACTTTTCTGTACATAGTAAATGCAGTTATTTTTAAGCTGTTGTTGACATCCTATCTAAAAATGATTTAGCCAAAAAAACAACAACATCGTTACCACTTTAATATGTCTTGCAATATTCGTGCCTGCACAGGTTCTGCACAATCCTCTTGTTCAATATTCTCGGGGTCTGAATTGATATGGCAATATTGACTGACCTTGCTGCTTTGTCAAGGGGCGGGGCACCGAAACACCGTCTAAGCTGTTCTTCAATCACAACGCACTGGGACAGCTAACCAATCACAACACATTTCGTTTTTCGGAAGACGGGCCTTCATCAAACCCGGAAGTAATCGAGCTGTTTGTGTCAGGCTGGGGAGAAATTGTAATAATGTAAATTATGTGAAAAATAATGCGTTTTTTCGAACCACCAACCATGAAAGCATGTTCTAGTACACCCCCAAAACAAAATCAAGACTTTGTAAAAGAGCATAATAGAACCCCTTTAAGCTTGTTTCCAATTAGCATATCCTATCCCTTTTTTACATCATGGAAAAGAAATTTACATTGTCTTAATTTGCATTGAAGTCATTATTTGCATTGTAGAATAATTGTGGGAGTTGTGTAACTGAGATAACATAAGATAATAAAAAAATGTTTTTGAAGGGGAAAAAATAGATGGTTTTGTGTATTGTACTTAAATGTAGACATATAGGGTTATTTTCCATCCATACAGTGAAACTGCTTTGTTTTGCACTGCAGAGCAATTCAATGGCAATGGAAAATCATTAGCAAAATTGTCAGATTACCTTCTGTTATGTTCAGAGTGTTCTTATGTTCTTCAGAGCCAGCTGTCTTCAAACGCATGGATAAGAGAGGTTTCAAAAGTACACAACTTTAAGGAGTATTATTAGAGCTTCTTATGTAAACTAAACACTAAGCATAGACTGTTATATAAAAGGCAGAAAAATGGTAAGAAGTCTCTTTGAGATAGACCGGAGAGAATGGCAGCTGTCATGTTGTTGTAGAAAGGTCAGGGTCCTGCTCATAGGCATGTTGTCAGTTCTGATGTGTGTGTGTTTTTGAGTGCATGTTTGTCTTGTGAATACATTTCAAAAGATGCCCGAACAGAGCGCTGTCAATGCAGAATTCACCCACTGTTTCCTAAACGGAAGCCCAAGGGATCGTTCATAGGACCCGGCTGCATTGTATCGCTATTGATCTAGTTACTTTAAAATGCCCCTATTGTGCAATTTTTAAGGTTCCTAATATTGTTTTGGAGTCTCCTACAATAGCTTTAAATGCATGCAAGGTCAAAAAATGCTTTCGCTTTCTCAAAATATGCATTTAATATCACCACATTTTCCAATGATTCTCAAACGATTCGTTCGAAGCCGTTCTAAGATTCAAGTCTCTCTAAGCCCCTCCTTTTCATGAGCCTACTCTGCTCTGATTGGTCAGATGGCCCAGTCTATTGTGATTGGTCTTCCGCACACAGCGGATGTCAGAAACGATACGCCCATTGCCATAGTTCCGTATTTTGAACGCTCGATATTATAGAAAATATAAACATCTATTATTTATCATACTTACAGGTTGTGATTGAGTGGAGCCAGCTGGTCCAAATAAACTGGGTACTGAGCCATCTTTCAAGAGCAAGCATTTTATAAATCATGCATTGAACTCCCCAAGATTAGAGAAGTAGTCATCAGTAAAATGACGAGAACACAAAAATAAATTTAACCAATGATTCTTTCAGAAGTGAAAATAAAATGAATTTACTTTCACAATGTAGGACACAGTGACTTCTCGACATGATGTTAACCACACGAACAAACTACAGTGTTTGAGGGTGGCTCAAGTTGTTCACAGCCGGCCTATTTAGAACATAGTCGTGCATTATGCAAATGTGTTACCCCATCGCGGAAGTGGGATTCGAATTACTAATGACTCGTTTAAGCTGTTCAGAGTCGATTTTTTCTTTTGGGAGACAACAATTTTATTTATCGTGGACTTTTGTCTTTATAACTTTGCAGATTGTTTACATTCACATACAGCGACATTAAACATGGTATGAAAGGCAATATTCGAAATGGCATAATAGGGGCACTTTAAAGGTGTTTTCAGACCTGTTGATCATTTGCTTTGCTCCAAAACAGGGACTTACATTGTTACAATGTTGCATTTTCTTCTTGTTTCGGTTTGCTTTTACAGGAAAACTTTAAGGCATACCAAAATGTGTTTATGCAAGTTATGTGTGAGTAAAACTGCAGTCTAGAGCTGCGCGATTCTGGATAAACTGAGAATCACGATTTTTCTGTTTCAAATAGAGATCACGATTCTCCCACAATTCTGAACTAAGCAAAATAATGTAATTTACTAGAGGCTGTGACAAAATATTAATTGCCTTATTCTATTAAAAATATGTTTAACTAATTTGAATGAATTATTTAAAAAAAAAAAAAAGAAAAGTTTGAACGAATGATTCAATGACTCACTTTTTTCTATTACTGAATGAATCGGCGTTTCTGAACAAATCTTATGAATGAATGATTCGGTGACGAATACTTTTTTTTTTTTTTTAATCAGTCATTTGTCATCTCCTAGTGGCAAAACAATGTAATCAACGTTGTAATCAACAAATGTTATTTGAAGCCCAATTTTGAAACAAAAATTACTTTCAAAACTAGATTTGCTCCATTTTGATCGCTACCATAGACATCAGTGTTTATATCCGAACTATAAACATTTATCCCAGTACTTCAGTGATAATATGAATGATTGTAAGACAGAAATAATACTGTGTGGTTGAAAAGACTGTGAAGCTGTTTCATAGCTAAACATAACTGCTCTCTCTGTGATTTGAATGTTCCGGTATGACTTTGTCAAAGGTTTAATAGACACAGATGAATCATTGTCATATAGAAATAAGATCACGTGGGTGTTTGAATTGAGATTGCAATCTTTTAAAGTGCCCCTACTATGGATTTTTGAAAATTACCTTTCATGCAGTGTGTAACACAGCTCTAAGTGAATGAAAACATCCTGCAAAGTTTTAAATCTAAAAGTGCACCGTGTATAAAGTTATTGTCTTTCAAAAGAAAGAGTCGACTCCGAGTCATGAAAACGAGTCGTTTTTTAAACGAATCTTTAGCTGTTTCAAGCTGACGTCAACATGAAACATTAGCGTATTTATGCCCACCCACTTGTTGCGCATGCAGACCCGGGAAAACTTGAACCTCCTCTCCCTCAAACACCATAGCGGATTCCTGTGGAGAAGACGCTGTGCTCAGCACTGTGAGGGTAAATCCGTTAGGGTACAGTTAGGGTATGTCGAAAAACTCCCAACTCATTTTCTCCTCCAAGTTCAATTTCAAGTTCAAGTTGAGCTTTATTGTCATTCTGCTACATGTGTGGACATATAGTGGAACGAAATGTCGTGCATCGCAGGACCACGGTGCTACATACTAGTTAAGCATAAGATAAACCTACAACAATTCAAATATAGGAAAAACAATAGAGCTATACAAGTTTAACCATCTGACTATACATATACTATAAATACTATAACTACTATACCTAGTTGACTACACATACACAAACTGAGACTGTACAAGAACTTTACATAAGAACTTTACATAAATACTGTACATGAAATTGTGCTAAAGAGATATTTGTACATGAAAATGTGCAGAAAAATATACATTTTGTACATTAAATTGTTCAGAAGAGAGGTTTTGTGGGAAGCAGCGCATAGTGCAAAAAGATTTAGTAGTGCAATGCTCAAGTAAACATTATTTTGTAGTGCAATGTTCAAGTAAACATATATTGTCTTATTGAGTCTTTGTAGCAGGGAGTGTTTATAGAAAGTGTCTAGTGTGCATATAGTGGGATGAGTGCGTTACTACAGGTGGTTTGTATAGCCCACTCACCTGTGTGTAGCACACTCAGAATTGCACTTAGGAAAATTGTCAATAGTTATTTATGAGTTGGGGGACTGAGGTGTTCATGGTTTCAGAGTGGGGCAGGGAGATTGGAGTTAAGAGCTCTCACGGCCTGGGGAAAAAAGCTGTTGAGCAATCTGACTGAACGAGCTTTGATACTCTGGTACCTTTTACCTGATGGCAGGAGCTGGAAGAGGTTGTGGGAGGGGTGGGTGGGGTCCTTCACGATGCTGGAGGCCTTGCTGGAGCATCGTCCAAGGAAAATGTCCAGGATGGAGGGGAGAGGGGCACCGATGATCTTTGCGGCAGTGTTCAATGTCCGTTGTAGGGTCTTGCGGTCAGCAGCACTGCAGTTCCCATACCAGACAGTGATGCAGGTGGTCAGCATGCTCTCAATGGTGCCCCTGTAGAAAGTGGTGAGGATGGGTGGAGGGAGACTTGCCCTTTTCAGCCGGCGGAGAAAGTGGAGGTGCTGTTGTCCCTTCTTGTTGAGTGACGTGACGTTGGTGGTCCAGGTGAGATCCTCTGTGATGTGCACTCCCAGGAATTTAGTGCTACCGACTCTCTCCACGGTTGAGCCGTCGATGGTCAGTGGAGGTTGGTCAACAGAGTTTCTCCTGAAGTCCATCACAACCTCTTTTGTCTTACCCACATTGAGGGACAGGTTGTTAGCACCACACCATTCAGCCAGCTGTGCCACTTCCTCTCTGTAGTGGGTTTCATCGTTGTTGCTGATGAGGCCTACCACAGTTGTGTCATCAGCAAACTTGATGATGTGGTTGGAGCTGGACTTGGCAGTACAGTCGTGGGTCAGCAGTGTGAAGAGCAGCGGGCTGAGCACACAGCCTTGTGGGGCACCTGTGCTCAGTGTGGTAGTGCTGGAGGTGTTGGCGGCCGACATGGACTGACTGAGGTCTTGCAGTTAAAAAGTCCAGGATCCAATTACAGAGGGAGGTGTTAAGGCCCAGCAGGTTTAGTTTGTGGATGAGCTGTTGTGGGATTATTGTGTTGAATGCTGAGCTGAAGTCAATGAACAGCATTCTTACATAGGAGTCTTTCTGTTCCAGGTGAGTAAGAACTAGGTGGAGAGTGGTGGATATTGCATCGTCCGTGGAACGGTTTGGACGGTTTGGACGGTATGCAAACTGGAATGGGTCCAGCGTGTTTGGGAGACTGGACTTGATGTGATGCATGACTAACCTCCCAAAGCACTTAATCATGATTGGGGTCAGTGCTATGGGACGATAGTCATTCAGACAGGACACATGTGACTTCTTTGGTACTGGGATTATGGAGGTGGATTTGAGACACGTCTGGACGACTGCCTGGCTCAGCGAGGTGTTGAAGATGTCTGTTAGGACATCCGTCAGCTGTGCAGCACAGTCTCTCAGTACACGTCCAGGAATATTGTCAGAGCCCGCAGCCTTTCGTGGGTTAATCCTGGATAGGGTCTTCCTTACATTGGCTGGGGAGAGACAGAGTACCTGGTCGTTTGGAGATGTGGGTAGTTTCTGTGCAGGTGTGTCGTTCTGTATCTCAAATCATAAGTAGAAGTGGTTGAGTGCCATCGTCACTGGCCTGTGGCAGGGCCTTGTAGTCAGTGATGGTCTGAATGGCTTGCCACAGTGTCTTTACTGTCGCTGAAGTTGTTGTTGATTTTTTTTTTAGCATACTGATGTTTTGCCTTCTTGATGCCATGAGACAGATTGGCTCTTGCTGTTTTGAGGGCTGCTTTATCTCCTGATCTGAATGCTTCAACTCTGGTCTTTAGCAGCCCACGAACCTCTGCTGTCATCCATGGCTTCTGGTTGACAAGTGTGGTATGGTCTTGGTGTACTATATGCACTTTTTGATGTAAGCAGTCACAGGCACAGCAGTCTCCAACTTCAAAATCATCCTACATCACTGCAGAAGCACCGAACCAGTCTTTACAAAGTGAACGTGCAAGGAGGGTCAAACACCCTTTACAAAAAACAAACAAAAAAGGTAAAACAACGATTTAGTACGATTTTGAAGTTATAGTGTTGGGAGTTTTTAGACATACCCTTGCTGCGTCCCAATTCGCATACTATCCGTCCTAAATAGTATTCGAAAATAGAATTAGTATGTCCCAAATCATAGTATGTTTAAAAAAAGTATGCCAAAGATTCCCGGATGGTCTACTACTTCCGGTTAGAATTCGAAGTGCAGATTGATGCACACTTTATTTCTTTATTTCTCTCCAATACGGTAGGAAATCAAAGTAAACGAAATGTGGATGATGTTAACTGTGACAAGATGATTGACAGGGCAGTTTAAACAGTTACAGGATGCACGTAAATAAGCAACAGAGCGTCCGTTAAAGAAGCAGCTATGACGAAGTAGTATGTCCCAAAGCTTGCCTACTATTCTGCTACATACTCAAAAGTATGTACTTTTTCTTCACAAAAAGAGTACATACTTTTAGGGCATAGTATAAGTAGGCGAATTGGGATGCAGCACCTGTCTTGAACCGTTGTACACAGACAAAGTACGCATGCGCCTCGCAGAGCTAGACAAGACGAGCATTTGTGGTTAAAAAGTGTATGAACTTTTTTTTTTTTTTAAAGAAAATTACAGATCATTTCGCTAGATAAGTTGTGACTGATAAATTCTTTGTGACTGAAGAAAGGGAGACATGAACATCTTGGATAACATGGGGGTGAGTAAATTATCAGGAAATTTTTATTCTGAAAGTGGAGTAATTCTTTTAAAAAATGTTGCTGTCATGTACTCTGTACTGTAGCATGCAAAATACGTATTTAGTTGTGTGTGTTGTGTTCGCTCCGTGCAGCTTGTAGGTCTCCGTCTAACCGGCTAACAGCAATATCTGCTTGCTCGCAATTGTCTAGAAATGTGTCGATGAATAGTGAATGTTTGTCATTGTTATTATTTGGAGTTCTGATAAAGAATAGAGCAATACGTTGGTGTACAAACCACAGTGCTTTATCAATGCGTTTCTGCATTGGGCTAAGGCATATACCATGGCTGCTTGGGCGTTTACCAGCGAGCTGTGGGCTAAGTGGTGATGGGCGTTCCGTTATTGACATGCGCTGCACGCAGTAGACCAATCACAACAGACTAGGTCATCAGACCAATCACCGCAGATTAGTGTCACGCAAAGGAGGGGTTTGGAAAAATGAATCATTGAACGAACCGTTTGGGAGTCGTGAGCAAAAAAGGAAAAAATAAATGCATGTTTTAAGACAATGAAAGTGTTTTTTTGACCTTGCATGCATGTCAACCTGTTGTTGGGGACTCCCAAAACCAAAATATGAACCTTTCATAGCCCATAATAGGGGCACTTTAACGATTAATCGTGCAGCTCTACTGCACTCTCATTGGTCCTCTCCTGTTTATGTTCACTCATTCAGATCTGACCCTGAAACGAACCAGGGGTGAAAACTCCCTAAAAATGCCACTGGGCACATTTGTAAAGTATTTCCCTTCTTTATCTAACCACCGGTGCTCTATCTCATGTGCGCTGGCCAGTGGCTCCCACCACTCCAGCAGCCCCTTACCCCACAGCTTCAAGCACATGTCCTCTCCAGAACCTTCCAGAACCCAGGCAGTCCCCCACAGGAGCCAGGAGCCAGGGCCCAGCACTGATGCGCACACACAAAGCTGTGGGAGGTCCGATGACAAATCGATCCCGGACGAGCCCCCGATTCAGTCCGAGTGTGGGTGAGTGTGTGAATGTGTGGAATGGGATGCATCTGCTGGTATGATTGGTTTATTTGGGAGTTAATTGTTTGGGCCACTAAAAGCAACATTAAGACGTTTCAAATGAGAGTTATTTGTTATTTAATTTAATTTACCATTTGCCATTACCACATACTCAGGACCTCGAAATCTCTAGAGTGTGTAAAGCACTCAAGTAAAACGATGTCTAAAAAGAGTTGTATTGTAATTTCCTAATGCGAACAATTAGGTTGGGCCTTAGATTTGATTAAATTTAATCTTGCCCTCCAAGCTTGTGCCAGTGTGACTCATTAAGCGTCTGGTTTAAAAGGCCAGGAGAGACCAATCTATTCTGAGGCTGAATTTAGCCAGCAGCGAAGGTCTCTCACTTCTTTTTATCCAATTAATCCCTCCGCTGGCACAATCATCAGGCAATTCCAGTTTTCAAGGACGAAAAACCGCCTGCAATAGATTACAGATCAAAGTGAATCTTTCCTCTATCGATCCGAGTATCACCAAGGCCTGGAAAGAACCATCAGTAGATTAACAGGGCTTGATCGAAGTGAGTTCTGTGCGAAATCAGCTCTGTAAACGTGCAGCCGTAATATACTTGGCATGTGTCTCTTCTCATTATTGATCTGTATGCTGATGTCTGATCCCTGTGGACTGTACTGTTCCACACAGAAGATCGGTGTTGCTCACTGGACTCCAAACGGATCCTGGAGGGGAAGCGATTGAGCCACCTCTGCTTTTCCTTTCATATTCTAGAGAGTCATGGTGTAGATCTTTTTAGAGCTTTTTTATTTCTAGATCATGATGTCAATGGGAAAAAGACTGGTATTCATTTATGTTGGATGAATTTAGGTAAATTCTATCTATCTATCTATCTATCTATCTATCTATCTGTCTGTCTGTCTGTCTGTCTGTCTGTCTGTCTGTCTGTCTGTCTGTCTGTCTGTCTATCTATCTATCTGTTGATCTTGTCTGTCTGTCTGTTATCTATCTATCTATCTATCTATCTATCTATCTATCTATCTATCTATCTATCGTATTGTTCTATCTGTCTCTGTTGTTCTATATTCATTTAATCAAATTTCACTTTAGTTAAAAATTACAGTTATATGAATTTGAATATCAGTTTATTTTAATTATACTTCCTTACATTCGAATTCAAGTGACACATTTATTTTGCTGCCTCAGTTCAGTAAATAATGTTTTTGATCTCAGATGCAACAAACTCAGTTTGGGTTTGTCTGTAATTATTATAATTAGACTTATTTGACAGCAGTAGATGTCTCTGTTTTGTCCACATTTAGAGAACAAGTGTGTAATTGTGCTCTGAATGAAACTCTCTCAGGTCCATCTCTTCACTAATGTCTTTTGTTCAGTCAAAGTTTCCAGTTAAACTCTTCTTAGATTGATGGTGCGGCTGAGCTGCTTTTCCCCAGCTGTTATGAAAGAAGCCGTGTAATGCAGTTAGCACCTCCTTTCCTTGTTTATTCCACCTCAGCCTTTATTTCACGTTACGTAACCCAGCCTCTAGACAAATCATCCAATATCGCTCGCATATATTGTGCCTGCTAATGAAGCTTTTTTCCCGTTTGCAGTGCGGCATGACACTGTAAACTGCAGCTGCTAACGTTCTTCTCTGTTTCTTCTACTTTCCTCGGCTTCTTTTGCTCAGTGGAGCCGAGAGCTTGTTGTCTTTCCTTCTGAAGGCTCTAGCTGAGCGGTCCAGGTACATACGCACACCCCCACTGTGTATGTTTGTGCTCAGGCTGTTAGTGAATTTTCCCCTTCGACCTCTGACCTTTCTGTTCTCCTCACTGAGTGTAAATGTCTGGAGTTGAAATCCTCCCTGCTGTGCCACACCGACCCTCCTCTCCTCGCTCACCTCGACAGCTTCTGTCAGACTCAGACATAGCCTGTAGTGCTCGTATCAACAGTTGCTCATAGACACATACACCAGTAAAGGCCAATGGGTCACTAAGTGTGTTAAATCCGCGGCGCTAGTGCCAGACAGCTGTGATGACATTGTCCAGCGCCTGCGGGCTTTGAGTGAGTTTTAATACATCCTCTTCACCATTGCACTTGTTTGGATTTTTGCTGCAGTGCTCAGTTGTTATTTTTATCCGAGACTAAAAACATAAAAGACAGTACACGTCTGAATGTGACCTTCTCGCAATATTAATTAACTCATCTTCAGTATTTACACACTCGCTGAGTATTTTTAACTCGGCTGCAGCTTTTATATTAGTAACCTTTAAATTTCATCTATTATTTACAAGGACAATCTAGAAGAAATGAAGCTGTGCATGGAAATGTCTGTCATTGTTTCCCCTGTGGACGTCTGTCAGCCTGAAGCTGAGCCTGATTCTGGGTCTGTAATAGAGTGTTGAATACAGCAGGTTTAACCATAATTTATACTAGTACATTTCAGGTTTTCTTCCAGTTTTATATACAAAATTTTTAAATATTAAAATAAAGTAATACAAAAAAAATGTATTGTATTGTTATTATTTACTTATTGCATTTAAGTGATATTTAATTTATTTAAAAAGTTTCAAAAGTTAGTGCTACTCTTCATTTTATGTTTTTCATTTTGGTATGTATTATACTATTTACATTACTTTTGTAATTATTTGTAATTATTTGCTTTTTGTTATTAGATTTCATTATTATTTGCATATATATATATATATATATATATATTATACACACACAGGCACATTAAAATATACATGCAAAATTATCATATATCAATTTTATTATTATTATTTACTTATTGAATTTAAGTGTTAATTGTTTAATTTACTATTTATTTTAAAACAATTCAGAATCTTTTGTTTTAAGATTTTTATTTTATCTCCTAGTATTGTACTTTTCTTGTACTTTGGTATAACACTGTTCTGTACTGATCTGTATAATTTATTAGCATTTGCATTTTATTTGTAATGGCTTGTTTTGTTTTGTTTATTTATTTATTTTTATTTTTTTAAAGCTACTTCATTCACCACATGCTCCTGGACAAGGCATGATTTAATTTTCTGCAGATTGCTGGGCATCGCTAGATCAGTGTCTTTCTCCAGATACTTTCGACAGAATTTAACTTGTATTTAATATGTGATTTCTTCTCTAGTTCAAGTTTAGTTTTAGCCTGTGTGTGTATTCCTGTGTGTGTTTGTGTGTGCATGCTTTCTGACAGCTATATAGCATGCTGCCAAGTGAGTCACACACACGCACACACACACGCACACACACACACACACTCATAAACACTGTGTGAGCTGCACACAGCAGCATCAAGGTCACATCACCCTGTCACCATCTCTCCTCTTCCTCCTCTTCACCCGCTGAAAGGATGTGTGACAAACGCTCGTGAGAATGGTTAGCATTAGCTTGTAGTGTAGTGTTCAGTGTGATACTGTGATTATCTTGACTTTACATTGACCTGCAGCATCTACACCTCTTCTGTCCTGCTTCACACGTGCTGCAACAGAGCCTCCATCCTCAGTGTTTGACCCTGCTCTCCCCTCACTCCTGAACTGCATTTATTTTTTTTTTAGTTTAGTTTATTTCATTTATTTAACAAGGACAATGCACAACAGAAGTGTTGTGCCTGAGTTATCTATAAAGCTAATTTGCATCTGCAGTCCCTGAGCAGGATGTTGTTACAAAATTACAATATTCAGTCACAAACAATACAATACATACAACTCATACAATATCACATCATACTCCATAAAATTAAAAAGTCAGGTCAGTGATCACATATTTGATTTTCCTTAAGCCATACTTTAAGCGTAGTTTTAAAAATACTAAATGTTGTAGACTCTCTAATATAAACCGGTATTAAATTCCATCTTTCTGCTTTTCTTTAGTCGAGCAATCACCTCTAACTGATGACCTGGTCTGCCTAATATTGCCCTTACAGAAAGTCACACATTGTTTAAGAGGTGGTGGTGCAAGATCATGAAGTAGTTCATACATCAAACACACATCAGCAAAAAATAAAAAAAAAAGTCAAATGTCAATAATTTATAATTTTTATAATATTGCAGTGATGATAACTTCTTGGCTTTTTTGCTAAAGTTTTCACAGCTTGTTTATAAATAGTATACAATGGTTTTAATGTAGTTATACTTGAATGGGACCAACTTGTAGCACAATAAGATAAATGAGGGAGAATTATTGTATGCATAAAGAGTTTAGCAGCAGCCAATTGCAAGTAATTGGTGCCTAATATTCCTGAAGATCATCAAGCTTGCTCTAGCACTTTTAGAGATCTTTTTAATATGATTTTTAAAATTTAAATGAGAAAACACAATCATACCCAAATATTTTAAAATGCTCAATATTTATTACCTCTCCTTTGACCAAAATATCTGGGCAACGCTCATCAGCTCTCTTGATTATGATTAACTCTTTAACCTGTGTGTGGCTCTGTGTGTCCCGCAGGCAGCTGTACACCGCAGAGCCGTCCTGTCGGCTGCAGGACCGAGGACGGGACAAGCTGAAGGACGGAGGTCTGCAGCCCACCATGTCTAAAGAGGAGTACATGAAGATGATGCTGCCTGAAAGCCCTCCTGGAGAGAGCGGCCAAAGGAAGGTATGTGTGCGCTCACGCAGAGTAGTGTTATATTACACATACTATAGTACATACTGAGGTCATCTTCACTAAATACAGATACTGTGGTCATTTCAAACATACTATGGTACTAAAATTCATCTGTTTGCATGCTACTCCAAGAATACCATAGTAGTGTGTTTGGACTTTTTTGGTGAGTGCTTTTAGACAAGGTACTATGGTAATACCAGGGAACGAGGGTTATGTACGTAACCGAGATGTTTTTTTAGACAAGTTCCATGGTAAAAATAGATAGATATATAGTAGATATATGTATAGATGTATATCCTAATAGTACTATGCGTACCATAGTAACACCATATATTTTGGCATATCATGTTTTTAGACATAATACAATGTGCTTTAGACATGATGCCATGGTAATACCATGTTTTTAGACAATTACCATGATAATACCATAGTGTTATGTACTTTGATAGTATGTTTTTCCAATTACCATGGACATTTTCTATAGCAATATCATGTTTTTTTGTTTGTTTTTGTTTTTTGAGAATGGACCATAGTAATACCATGGGTTTTTTGGAGACTTATGATGGTAAAACCATTTTTATGACAATTACCATAGTATTTTAGATATGTAACTTGACAATACTGTGTTTTTGGCTATTTAGCATGGTAATAAGATATTTGCCATGCCATAGTAATTCTTTAATTTTGGTTTTTACTTTAATACCATAGTTAAAATGTAATACTTTTGATACTGTTTTTTTTAACATCTACCAGTGTAATACAATGTTTTTTTTTTGTTTGTTTTTTTTTGAAGTACAGCATCATTTTAGACCAGGGGTGTCCAAATTCGGTCCTGCAGAGTTTAGCGCCAACTTGCCTCAACACACCTGCATGGAAGTTTGTAGTATGCCTAGTAAGAACTTGATTAGCTGCTTCAGGTGTGTTTAATTAGGGTTGGAGCTAAACTCTGCAGGACACCGGCCCTCCAGGACTGAGTTTGGACACCCCTGTTTTAGACATTTACCATAGTAATGTTTTTTAACAATTATTTGCAGTGTGTATCATGGTAATACCATGTTTTTAAAGATGTCCGATGCTGAAACTATGTTTTAGGCAAGTATAATAGTAATACCATGGTGTTTTAAATGTACCTTGACAGCACAATGTTTTTGAACATTTGCCTTGGAAATGCTGTTTTTTTTTTTGTAATTTACCATAGTAATACCATGTTTTTTGTCATACCATAGTAATGCATAGATTTTTTTTCAACACCAATACCATGGTTCACTGTGGTATACTGTGTTTTTTTAGACATTTACTACAGTAATACCATGTTTTTAACTCATAGCATCATAATATAATTTTAGTACATTTTTTGACATAGTACCATATCAATTTTTTTTTTGTTTAATACCATGGTTTTAAAGTAATACTTTAATTTTACAGTTTTTAAAATATTTCCAATGGTAATACCACATTGGCATATTGACGTATCATAGTAATAATGGTTTTTATTATAATTTTTGGAATGACATGTACCATCAAAGTACCATGGTTGTCTTGGTAGTACCATGTAAATGCTATAGTATATGAATCTAGCAATTATTCAGTGCTGTGGTATTAATTGTACATGCACTTTCTGTTGTTAAACAATGCTTTTCCAGTGCCGCGTCTCTCACACACACACACACACACTTACACTCACTCTGTAGTGCTGATAACCTCTGCGTGTGAAATGAATGAGGACTGAACAGACGTGTGTGTTATCAGCCAGAGACACGATAACATGCGTCTGGGTCCGGACAGATTCTGTTTGGCTGATCTGATTGCGAGCTCTCACTGCGTCTGCTTTCCCTTCATGTTGTGGATTAACGGGAGGAAGTTGTTGGAGGAGCGTCTGTTTCTCTGAAGTCTCCTCTGCTCCTGGAGACCATCTTAATTGCGTTTGGAGTTCCCACGTCTCTCCCACCTCCCGTTATCTGCCGGAAAGGGCCGGAGTAAATGCATATTGCCCTTTTTTTAGCGGTCTGTGTGGTGTTGCCGTGCCCTCAGAGGCAGACAGGTCATTGTGTCATTGTTTTAGGCACTTGTGTAAAAATGCTGTAAAATGAGGATGCTGTCAAAAATAATGTCATAAATAGATTTTCTTTATCAATTAACTTCTATTAACTAAATTAAATCAACATTTGGTGTGAGCATCCTTTGCGTTTAAAGCAACTTTTGCCCTCGGTGCACTTGAGCAGAGTTTTTCAGGAGCTTTGCAGGTAGGTTTCTAGAAGCATCTTGGAGACGTTGCTACAGTTCTTCTGGATTTAGTCTGTCTCAGTTTGTTCTGTTTCTTCATGTCATTCCAGACAGACTGATGATGATCAGATCAGATCTCTGTGTGGAGCACTGGCTGTTCTCAGACAAACATCTCACTGGATTATTACAATTAATGGCAAAATGAATGTTTGGAAATGTGAACTGATATTTCCTACTGACACACTACAGCAAAAGATAGAAATAACTGACTTAGAACCATTTTTTAGCTGCTGAAAATACTAGTGTTTTGGCCAATCATTTTGGCCACCACAGTGTGTGTGTGTGTGTGTGTGTGTGTGTGTATATACAGTATAGGGCAGGAGTAGATGCACAATGCCCATTTTTAGCGGTCTGTGTGGTGTTGCCGTGCCCTCAGAGGCAGACGGGTCATTGTGCTCTCAGGGGAGGTGAGGCGCTTCAGACCGTCCCGTCCAGCCGAGCTGACAGCATGATAGCGTATACCTTGCACCTCGGGCGCTGACCACCATCTGTGCTTCCTGTGTGCTTAGTCCTCATCTGTCTGAGCATCTGCACTTCTCTAACATCTCTCTTTTTGCAGGCAGTTGCTAGGGTGTTGCTATGCGGTTGCTAAGTTGGTTTCTTACTGACCCCCTGAAAGTCTCTGATATTCTGATGTCTGGTCTCTCATTTAATGCTTTTTTATTGTTTTCATTTGTCCTGCAATATGATAAATGCATTTTTAAAAATGCAAATATATTCCATGTAGCCATGTATATTCTGAATTGATATTTGTCTTAACTACATACATAATGATTATTAATAATTATAAATGTTAATATAAATATTATACATGAATATTATTATTTTGTTATTTTAATTAATAATAATTAATCAAATTCTAAAAATGTACAATTACAATAATTAATAAATATTTTGTTTACCTGCTTGCTGTGTGATTGTTAACCGATATTTTATTATTTTTATATACCATTATATTTTTATTTTAAATATTTAAAAATATAGTTTTTTTTTAATTTACAATATTAATATTTTAAATTAGCTTTTATTTTTAATTTCATGATTTTGTTGTGTTTTTACCAATTCTGTTAGTTTATATTTTATAATTGCTATTTAGGTTTGTTATTTTTATTTTAGTTTTAAATTTTATTTATTTCCAGTTAAAAAAAAAATTCAGTTAGCTGCCAAGTCAACATTTCTAATTATTGTTTAGTTGAAATTTTTCGCCTAATTTTTACATTTTATTTTATTTTAGTTCATTTTTATTTCAATTAACAAAAATGTTTGTAATCGTTTGTTTCGTTTTAGTTAACTATAATAATCCTGCCATGAACATGCAAATGTGTTGTTAAATATTAACTTAATATTATTCTTAAAGTAAATATTTTAGGTCAAAGGGATTCAACTGCATTGCTATACACCATTCAATAACATTTCTCTACAAAAAACATATATACATTTTTAAACTTGTTTTATATGTTAGAACATATTAGAATGTTTCGTTATGTAATATAGCATAAGTTTGTTTATTTTGTACATAGAAAAGCAACTGTTTCTGGACCATCACAGATTTTGTCAGATGCACCGGCGGAGGTTTTTTGTTTTAAAGGCCACGCAGCCCCTCAGAGACAGACCTGCCATTGTGGAGCGTGAGCCGTAATGGAAAACACTGTCAATCTGGTTTTTCTTTCTCAGTTGAAATTCCAGCCTGAGAGCAGGAGAAGTGAGGGGTAAACCCGCTGTAGGAGCAGATCACGGATACAGGGAAGGTGGCGGCTCTGTTTATTCAGAGGAAATGGCAACATGGCAGGGGTCTGAGTCTGGTCTGGACAGATTCATATTTTCAGTACTTTCATGATTCGGTCCTATGGTTTTATTTGAACACAGTCAAGTGATGATCATCACTCACTGGGAGAGGTGATTCAGATGATAAAACTAGTGAAAAAAGACCCTCACTATTTAGGATCTTTATTCTGTTGTTCTTGTTGATTGTGCATCTCTGAAGTGTTTTTATCTGGTTAAAGAGGGTCTCACTAATATATACATAATATATACATTACCAGTCCAAAAATTAAAAACAATTATAATTAGTTTACAATTGTTTTTGAAAGGAGGCTCTTCTGCTCACCAAGACTGCATTTTTTTTTAACAGAATTACAGTAAATATTGGGAAATATTGTTACAGTTTTAAAATATTTGAATATTTGAATATTATTTTTTAAAATGTAATTTTAAATGTTCACAGCAGGGTTTTTATTGTTAACTAAAAGAAAACTATTGAAAAAAAATTGTTAATTGAAATAAATCTAAAATAAAATATAAATATTAGATGGAAAATGATGGTTCATTTTAGAATATAATTATTTGTTTTTTTTTTTAATTTATTAATATTAAAATTTGTATAATATTTATATTAATATGTATACTAGTTTATAATTGTTTATATTAATTGAGAGGAATATTTGCATTTATCACATTGCAGGACTGTTTTTAATCTTGCAAAAATAATAATAATAATAATAATAATAATAATAACAATAACAATAATAGCAACAAAAAAATAGTAATATATTTTTTAAAAGCATTAAATAAGGAACCCAAGAAACCAGAGTCCAGGATATCAGATAATTTAACAGAATGTAAAAAGCATTTAAAAAAAATAATGTAATGTATTCTGGTAACACTGTTTGCCTCCCTTTTTTCCAGATGAGTTACAACAGTGAGTTGTGTAATATCTCAGACTGCCTTTATTTGCAGTGACGTTACACATGAGCTGTACTAAAGCCCGCTCTCATTTTATTTTTATGGCGAGAGGACCAGACTGGATCTAGTCTTATAAAGTTGCGTGTGTGCAAGAGGTCAGAGAGAGAGCTCATTGAGGCTGGTTCATGGTTGAGCGATGGGATTTGAGTGGGATCCTGGTCTAAAGGAAGTGAAAACAGAGGGCAGCTTTGAGCCCGGAGGCGTTTAGCTCTGCTGAATCCCATGTGCCATGACGTCTGCTTTCCCTGCAGTGATGGCAATTCAGCAAACTGACGTTTTTGATCAAGTTTCAAATAGTGGAAGACGTATTGTGTGCTATAAATAAAATGAACAGGATCAAGCAGCTCCGCCTGGGAATGAACCAACTTCCTCTGGCTCACGCTCTGAATGGAAAACATATACAATGTAGCTAAATAGCTTTGGCACAGTTTAGATCATGGGTACGTGTTTAACTTTGTCCTCATGCCCTTTGAGAGATATTTTTTGATATGTAAGACTATAAGTCTGTCCAAAACCTAGTGAGCTCTCTATCTAGGCGCCATCTTAAAACAGTGTGTAATTAAGGTTTTTAAATGTTTTAAAACAAGTCTCTTATGCTCAGCAAGGGTGTTTATTTGTTAAAAATACAGTAAAATTGTGAAATATTATTTCAATTTAAAATAAATAGTTTTGTATGTGATGTGAATATGTTCAATTGTAATTTATTTCTATGATGTGCAGCTGAATTTTCAGCATCATTATTCCAGTCTTCAGTGTCAGTGTCATCATTCTAATATGCTGATTTGCTGCTCAAGAAACATTTCTTCTTATCACTTTTGAAAACATTTCTGCTGCTTAATATTTATGTGGATACTGTGATACATTTTATTTTTCAAGATTCTTCGATGAATAGAAAGTTTAACAGCATTTATTTGGAATAGGAATCTTTAATAACATTATAAATGCCTTTACTGTAACTTTTGATCAATTTAATGCATCTTTGCTAAATAAACATTTATTTCTTAAAAAAAAAAACATAGACTGCAATCTTTTTAACCATAGTGTATATTGTTTTACAAAAAATAATTGAATTAAAAAAAAAAAAAAAAAACCTTTTTCCAGCTTTTTTGTGTTATATTTTAATGCTTTTAAAATATCATGTTTGTTTAGTAACATGCTAAGGCCATTGAAATCAATTTTGAGTGTGCTTCATGTGAAAAGTTTTATTTGTATTGTGCGTGGACTTACATTTACATTTATGCATTTAGCAGACGCTTTTATCCAAAGTGACTTGCATAGCATTCAATTTACAGTTTTTACATTTTATCAGCTCTTGCTTTCCCTGGGAATCGAACCCATGATCTTGGCGTTGCTAGCGCCATGCTCTACTATTTGAGCTACAGACTTGTAGCTTATGTAAAGCATTCAGATAATTAATTTATGATGCTCAGCTATTAATTTATAATTTCAGCTATTATGCTGCCTATGTAAATAGTAAATGTTAAGGATGCTTGCTAGGTTTTAACACAGCCTCATTGTTTGACTTCAACACTTTTAAGTTTACATCTCTGCATTTGGCAGACGCTTTTATCTTACATTGCATTTATTTTATCAGTTCATGCATTCCCTGGGAATCAAAGCCACAACCTTGGTGTTGCTAGTGCCGTGCTTTTCTGTTTTCAGCTACAGGAACACTTGGACAAGCACATGCCTTCAGATGGACTCATTAGTATGTACTGGATAGTGAACATGTGACTCTGTCTGATGCACGGGCCCCGGGGCCGCACTTACCCCTCTCATCCAGCTGACCAAATACAGCTCTGCTTTAGTCTTTAGCGGAAGAACAGCAACACGCTCTCTCCGTTCCTCAGCAGTGCAGATAAAGAGCAGGCTTTATTTATAACATCCTGCTGTTTAACGACACAAGACAGTGAAGATTTTCCATTCATTCAGTCCAAAACAAACCTACTAACCTCGTCCTGCTGGGAAAGATAAGAAAACACTGGGATTATTCTGGGACTTTTATTGCACATATATGTCTATGTGTTTGATTAGCAATAAAATAAATTAAAATGTAAATTTTCTGGTGTTAACGTCCATTACCTGTGATTGACGTTGTGTGTTTCCTGTCAGGCATCTGCGGCGGGCAGCCTGTCCCCGCGGCGGTCACTATACCGGACTCTGTCGGACGAGAGCGTGTGCAGTAACAGGAAGGGCTCGTCCTATGCCAGCTCACGGAGCTCCATGCTGGATCAAGCCCTGCCCAACGACATCCTGTTCAGCAGCACTCCACCCTACCACAGCACCCTGCCGCCCCGCATCAGCCTCAGCCAGCCCACATCCAACCTCAAGAGTGAGTCTATCTACCTATCTATCTGTCTGTCTGTCTGTCTGTCTGTCTGTCTGTCTGTCTGTCTGTCTATCTACCTATCTATCTATCTGTCTGTCTGTCTGTCTGTCTGTCTGTCTGTCTGTCTATCTGTCTGTCTACCTATCTATCTATCTCTGTCTGTCTGTCTGTCTATCTGTCTGTCTACCTATCTATCTATCTATCTATCTATCTATCTATCTATCTATCTACCTATCTATCTGTCTGTCTGTCTGTCTGTCTGTCTGTCTGTCTGTCTATCTACCTATCTATCTATCTGTCTGTCTGTCTGTCTGTCTGTCTGTCTGTCTGTCTGTCTATCTGTCTGTCTACCTATCTATATATCTATCTATCTATCTGTCTGTCTGTCTGTCTATCTGTCTGTCTACCTATCTACCTATCTATCTATCTATCTATCTATCTATCTATCTGTCTGTCTGTCTGTCTGTCTATCTATCTATCTATCTATCTATCTATCTATCTATCTATCTATCTATCTATCTATCTATCTATCTATCTATCTATCTGTCTGTCTGTCTGTCTGTCTGTCTGTCTGTCTGTCTGTCTGTCTGTCTGTCTGTCTGTCTATCTATCTACCTACCTACCTACCTATCTGTCCATCTATCTATCTATCTATCTATCTATCTATCTATCTATCTGTCTGTCTATCTATCTATCTATCTATCTATCTATCTATCTATCTATCTATCTATCTATCTATCTATCTATCTATCTATCTATCTATCTACCTGTCTGTCTGTCTGTCTGTCTGTCTGTCTGTCTGTCTGTCTGTCTATCTATCTATCTATCTACCTTTCTGTCTGTCTGTCTGTCTATCTATCTATCTATCTGTCTGTCTGTCTGTCTGTCTGTCTGTCTGTCTGTCTGTCTGTCTATCTATCTGTCTATCTATCTGTCTATCTATCTACCTACCTACCTGTCTGTCTGTCTGTCTGTCTGTCTGTCTGTCTATCTATCTACCTATCTATCTATCTGTCTATCTGTCTGTCTGTCTGTCTATCTATCTATCTATCTATCTATCTATCTATCTATCTATCTATCTATCTGTCTGTCTGTCTGTCTGTCTGTCTATCTATCTATCTATCTATCTATCTATCTATCTATCTGTCTATCTGTCTATCTATCTATCTATCTATCTATCTATCTGTCTGTCTGTCTGTCTGTCTGTCTGTCTGTCTGTCTTTCTACCTGGATATCTATCTATCTATCTATCTATCTATCTATCTATCTATCTATCTATCTATCTATCTATCTATCTATCTATCTATCTATCTATCTATCGTTCTGTCATTCATTCTATCATTCTGTCGTTCTTTCTATCATTCTATCGTTTTATCTATCCATCTGTATTATCAGTTCAAAGGCTGCTTTTATCAGTTCACAGCTTTTGTGTTTTGTACAATTACTGTTTACAAAGTGCTAAAACCTTTTTTTTTTTTTTTTACTTTCTCTGAGTAAAACCATCAAGCTTTCAAACTTCAAGCTTTTCAAAGTTATTTTAAACTTTCAGATTGTGCTTTGTAAAGCTAACAACAAAGTTTGTCATCAAACTTTACTCATCTTGTTTGTAGGTATAATCACCATTTATGTCTATTATTTTTCTGGCCAAGCACAAAGCTCATCCAACATACTGAATGAAGTGGGAATGCAGTGGGAAATTATTTATTTCTTTAAAAAAAAAATCATACTGACCCCAAACTTTCTTAAAATTTTCTTAAAAAGAATTTAAATCCTTTCACTGTAGCTCTCAAATCTCATTGCATGCTTTTGCATATCTAACTTATCACTTAGCAGTTGTTTAGTGAGAGGCAAGAGACTCTCTTCCATCATTTATGTCAGACTTCACACAGCAAGTCTGAGCATGCACAGATATGAGATTTCACAGATGCATTAATGGACAGATTCAGATCTTGACATCCATTGGTCACTGTATTTCTTCTTTTGTGTTGAAGAAAAACCATATAGGTTTGAAACAGCATGCTGGAGAGTAAATGCTGTCAGAGTTTTGTCCATATGAAGAGCAGCATGCATTAGCAGCAGCAGCAGCTGTCGTCTGTAAATGCTCTCGTCACGTTCAGTGCGTTTCGGCCTCATGCAGTCAGACAGACAGGAGGATTTCTGTTCAGAGAGGCAGTTACACCTCCATCAGGAATGTGTGTGACACAACGCAGCGTGACTCCTTTTATATGGCGTCCTTAATTAAAAAGCAGGAAGAAGAAAATGTCATGGCTAAAGTGCACAGAGAAGACACCTGTCACAGCCACTTCCCCTCGCAGCCGTCAGGATCTGTGTTTTTACAGCATTGCTAATGGGAAGGCATTTTGGAAACTTAAGCCACACTTGCAGTCAGGTCCATATATATTTGGACACAGGCACAATTTATATTATTTTATCTGTTGACCAAAACATATTGAACTTACAGTTATATAATGAATATGGGTTTAAAGTGCACACTCTGAGCTCTAATTTGAGGATATTCTCTTCACAATTGGAGGAAAGATTAAGGAATTACAGCTCTTTAATATGTACCTCCCCCCTTTTTCAAGGGACCTTAAGTAATTGGACAGTTAACTCAAAAGCCATTTCTTTGACAGATGTGGGCTATTCCTTTGTTATTTCTACATCAATTAAGCAGGTAAAAGGTCTGGAGTTGATTCTAAGTGTATCATTTGCATTTTGAAGCTGTTGCTGTTCAGAGGATCTCTCCATACAAGAGAAACAGACAATTGTTAGGCTTCAGAAACAAAACAAATCCATCAGAGCGATAGCAGGAACATTTTGCTTGCCATTGTAATGAAATGTCCCATTCGATTTCGGATTTAAATTTTGTGGTTATTGAACATATAATATTTTTATGGCGCATAGAGGCGGAAATATGGAGCGGAGACTTTTACAGAGGGAGTGTAAATGGATATTTGATCTTAAAACTTTACATCCTTTAGGAATGAAAGATTCTTAGAAGAATTGATTCTTAATTGTTTTCTATAATTGTTAGTTGGTATTAGTTTATATCTATGTATTCACCTGCTGATGATGTATTGTAGTATTTATGCTGTTATGTACTTTTTATGTATATTTATGTACTTTTTTAATAATGTGAAGTTGGTCATTTTTTGCATGATATTCTTTGTGAAACATTATAATCATGTAGAATTTTGGGATTCATTATATGTATTGTGAGATATGTCCCATGATCTATATGTATTGAAAATCATTGATCAGTATATTACAATGATTACGGTAATGAGCCTTTTAAATAGGCGCAGGTGTATATTTGGAAACATGGTACTGATGAAAACGTTTTGCACTCTTGCGCACTTTGCACTTTTTGCACTGTATTTATGGCCTCTGGACAATAAATTTATGAGAGCAGTTTGGCCTATTTTTCGTGTGCGGATCTCATTTGTTTTTTGTTATTTGAACCATTTTTGGATCTACGCACCACCATAGGATTTGATGCACTCTATTGGAGTTGGGCTTGTGTCTGGCGCTACGCTTTCTAGTCTCTTCAGTTATTTTGTATTTATATAAATTTAATATTAATAAATTACATTACTTGTTTTATTTTTTATATAATTGTATTAATTAATTATTGTATTATTATTATTATTATTATTATTATTATTACTTTTTAATAGTAATAATATTAGTAGGAAACAATAACAATAATATAAATATTACAATTAATTTTAATTATAATACATTTTTTTATCAGATTAAGTGTGGCTTAAGTCTCCAAATATGGTTTGGGTCCACAGTATGTACTCTAATTTAAGATATTAACCTGTCACCGGTTGTCTGTAGTGGGGTAAACCTTATCTAGATGTGCTGCAAGTGACACATGAAATATATGACAGATAAAGGCACAGTTACCCACACCAGAGCAAACAGTCACATCTCATTTAGTTTAAAGGATGTGTAATATGAACACATTTAGCAGTTTTAATCCGAGTGTGACAGCTGATTCATTTATAGCTGGTTTTTCGAGTGGCCCGAGGAGGCTGATTGCTGTCACACGTGATAAATTTCTGATTGTTTCGACGGATAGCAGTTTGCTGATTTTATTTTTTCCTCAGCCTGCTCATCTAGTGAATGCTCTAATTTGACAGATTGTGTCCCTCTGAGGCTCAGACAGAGAGAGAGAGAGAGGCACATTTACCTCCAGTGTTTTCCCTCACATCATTCTCAGAGCCAGTTCTTTGTGAGATGGAAATGTTTATGGCATATCCTGTCTATCAGGCGAGAGAGAGGTGCACAATGAGAGGTTTGGACGCGCGCAATTGATTGAAAAATGAGGCCATGTTTAGGAGCCCCTTACGGCTGCTGCAGCTCCACTCCTGAACCCAAACATGACAGTGTTTAAGACTTCATCTGCTGACGGGTCGCCTGTCCAACATCGTGCTGCTGCATAAAATGTCTTATTTCACAGGATTGCATGTACCTTAAAAGAGAAGATGATAAAATATGGTGGATGGATCAAGAGAAATGTGGAAGAAAACATATATTAACAATAATATGAATATTATTATGTTGTTATTATTTCTATAGTATTTATATATATATATATATATATATATATATATATATATATACACACACACACATAAATACATATACATATTGGTATATATACAGTCAGATCCGGAAGTATTTGGACACTGACTGAGTTTTTGTGCTTTTGCCTTTATACACCACTACAATGGATTTGAAATAAAACAATCAAGATGTGATTGAAGTGCAGAATTTAAGCTTTAATTCAAGGGGTTGAACAAAAATATAACACAAAATGCTTAGGAATTACAACCATTTTGCTTTACCATGGAGAGGATTCTCCGATCATCCACCACTGTTGTCCTTCGTGGACGTCCATGCCTTTTTGTGTTGCTGAGCTCATCAGTGCGGTCTTTTTTTCTCAGAATGTACCAAACTGTTGATTTGGCCGCTCCTAATGTTCCTGCTATCTCTCTGATGGAGTTTTGTTTTTGAAGCCTATCAATTGTCTGTTTCACTTGTATGCAGAGCTCCTTTGACCGCATGATGTGGTTCACAGCAACAGCTTCCAAATGCAAATGACACACTTAGAATCAACTCCAGACCTTTTACCTGCTTAATTGATGTAGAAATAACGAAGGAATAGCCCACATCTGTCAAAGAAATGGCTTTTGAGTCAACTGTCCAATTACTTATGATCCCTTGAAAAAGGGGGGGAGGTACATATTAAAGAGCTGTAATTCCTTAATCTTTCCTCCAACTGTGATGAGAATATCCTCAAATTAAAGCTCAGAGTGTGCACTTTAAACCCATATTAATTATATAACTGTAACTTGAATATGTTTTGGTCAGATGCTAAAATAATACAAATTGTGCCTGTGTCCAAATATATATGGACCTGACTGTATACTAATAATAATATATACTAATATTGAGATCTAATAAATATTTAGAAAACTGATAAATAATATAAAACATATATATTATTATACACACATATATATACAGTGCCTTGCGAAAGTATTCATACCCTTCATTTTTTTTTATGTTGCTGCCTTATGTTAAACTCCTTTAAATTCCTTTTTTTTCCCACATCAATCTACACTTCGTACACCATATTGACAAAGCAAAAACTGAATTGTCACAGCTTTGTAAATTTATTACAAAATAAAAAACTGAAATAAGTACATTGCATAAGTATCCATACCCTTAACTAAATATATAAGCACCTTTGCAGCCTCAAGCCTTTTTTGTTTGATGCGACAAGCTTTGCTCATCAGTATTTGGCAATTATCTGTCATTCTTCTCCTCACCTCTTCACCTCTCAAGCTCTGTCATGTTGGATGGGGGCAGATGCAAATTCAGGTTTCTCCAGAAATATTTGATTGGGTTCAAGCTCAGGCTGTGGCTGGGCCACTCAAGAACATTCACAGAGTTGTCTATAAACCACTCTTGCTGTGTGTTTAGGTCCATTGTCCTGTTGGAAGGTGAACCTTCTGCCCAGTCTGATGTTCTGAATGCTCTGGACTGAGTTTTCATTAAGGCTATCTCAATATTTTGGTGCATTGAGCTTCTCTTCTACTCTGACGAGCCCCTCAGTCCCTGCCGCTGAAAAAAAGCCCCACAGCATGAGGCTGCTACCAGCACACTTTACTTTTGGTATGATACTCTGCAGGTGAACAGGGCCTGGTTTGCTTCAAACATGATGCGGTTCATCAGACCAGATAATCTTGTTTCTCACAGTCTGAGGGTCCTTTAGGTGCTTTTTTGCAAATTCTAAGTGTGTTTTCATGTGTCTTCACTGAAGAGAGGACTGAGTCTTGCCACACCGCCATAAAGCCCAGATTGGTGGAGTGTTGCAGTGATCTTTGTCCTTTTGTAGGTTTCTCCTGTCTCCACATATGATCATGGAGCTCAACTAGAGTGACCATCAGGTTCTTGGTCACCACACCATCCAAAGCCCTTCTCCATCAGTTGCTCAGTTTGGCCAGGAGGCCAGCTCTAGGAGGAGCTCTGGTTGTTTCAGATGTCTTCCATTAAGGGTAACAGAGACTACATGCTTCTGTGAACCTTCAATGAAGCAGAATTTTTTTCTCAACTCTTCCCCAGATGTGTGGCTTGACGCAGACCTGTTTCTGAGCTCTACAGGCAGTTCTTTTGACCTCAGGACTTGGTTTTTGCTCTGATATACATTATCAGCTGTTAGACCTTTTATTAAGATGTGTGTGCCTCTGAATCATACCCATTCAATTGAATTTGCCACAGGTTAACTCCACTCAAAGTGTAGTAACATCTACAAGCAATATGAATGCTCCTGAGCTAAATTTCAACTGTCCCAGATAAGGGTATGAATACTTACGCAATGGAATCATTTAAGTTTTTTATTTTTAATAAATTAGCGAAGATGTTAAAAACCTGTTTTTTGCTTTACCGTTATGGTGTATGGAGTATAGATTGATGTGGAAAAATAGTAATTTAAAAGCAGTTTAAAATAAGGCAGCAACATAACAAAACGTAAAAAAAAATGAAGGGGTATAAATACTTTCGCAAGGCACTGTGTATATATATATATATATATATATATATATATATATATATATATATACATATATACATACATATATATATATATATATATATATATATATATATATATATATATATATATATATATATATATATATATACATATATATACATATATATACATATATGGGTCAATATCACTGTAGGGTGCCTTTTGGTGTAAATATGACTATGAAAGGGTGTTTTATATTAGGCTAAGTTTTTATATTCATAAAAGCATTGGCTCTTTAGATACATTTTCTAGATTTTTCTTAGTTTTGTGTAAGAGGATGCGTGTTATTTTGCTATGTCCCATGCACTGCTCATCAAATCTGATTGAGAGTAGAATATAGTCAAATCATAAAATTAAACATTTTTGTCCTCTATTAATATTTTGTTCATTTTTTTGTTAAACTCAATTTGAGTGTATTGATCATTTGGTCATAAAAGTTATATTTTTATTTAATAAAAAAAGAAGAGTTTGTCCATGTCCCTTGAATGGTTGTCCACCCTGTCGTGTTGGGAAATCCAGCCATTTAAGAAAAGGCCATCCCCTTTAGTGACATCAGGTCAACAGATTTTTTGTCTCTTCAGTGGTGGGAATTTCAACCGCTTAGGTGAATAAGTTGGTGACAAATTTTCTTCGTCTGAGTTTGCTTACTTGCTTTTCCTAAGCTTAACATGTCCACCCTGTCGGCATAAAATATGCCACAGTAAAATATCACAGTTTTCTCCAAATAATAAAAAATACATGTGTGAATTGAATGAGTTTCTTTAAAAACACATGGTTTACATAAAATCTTTTATGTATTTATAATTTGAAAGCAAACAAATAACCCTGTTTAGAAAAGGGACATCATACCTTTCAGAAAATATCGTTTGCATCTTAATTTTGCAATGAAAACGTATTTAACAGTAATGCATATGTCCATGACAGGGTTTTCATATCTTATGGTTTATGCTTTGAATAATCGCCTATAATTATCTAAAAAAAAAAAAAATGTGTGGGAGCTCAGCTAATATGTTTCTATAGTACTTGAGTGTCTACTGTTTATGATATGACATAAAGCGAATGGGAAATTAAAACCAAAATTTTTGAGTATTGTGAGAGTTGGAAGTCACTCTATGGTGATACTGACCCATATATTTATAAATTGTCACGCCTCTGGACTGTTCTTGTTGATACGTGTGTTTGCCAAGCTTCTCTTGTGGATTATTCCCAGTGTTTCCTTGATTAAAGACTGTTAAACATTTCCTTGTTTTCCCCTGTCCTTGTTACGACAGCGAATCGTGACATATTATTATTATTATTGTTATTATTATTATTATTATTATTATTATTATTATTATTATTATTATAAATATACTATGTCTTATATTTTTATCTAATAATGTAATAATTGTGTTCATAACAATATAAATTATTATAATAATACTAAAATATGTGCAATAATTAAGTACATAGTAAAACATAATTTTCTAAACGTAAATTTTAAATATGTACATTTATGTATATATTAATAGAAAATTTAGGAGTATGATTTCTTTTAAAGAAATTAATACTTTTATTCAGCGAGGATGCATTAAATTGATCAAAAGTAGCAGTAAAGACATTTCTAATGTTACAAAAGATTTCTATTACAAATAAATGCTGATCTTTTGAACTTTTTATTAATCAAAGAACCCTGAAAAATAAAATGTATCATGGTTTCCACAAAAATATTGGGCAGCACAACTGTTTTCAACATTGATAATCAGAAATGTTTGTTGAGCAGCAAATCAGAATGATTTCTGAAGGATCATGTGACACTGAAGACTGGAGTAATGATGCTGAAAATTCAGCTTTGATCACAGAAATAAATTACATTTTACTAAATATTCACATAGAAAATAGCTATTTTAAACTGTAATAATATTTCACAATTTCACGATTTTACTAGATTTTTTATCAAATAAATGCAGCCTTGGTGAGCAGAAGAGACTAGTGTTTGTGTGTGGGCTAGTCTGTCATCCACATTTTCTCCTAGAGAGCAGATCTTAGAGGAATGGTGTGATCTTGCTTTCATTCACAGATTTAACCGCTCTTTCTCCCACTGCCTTCATTACAGAGACCTCCTGACCTCCCAACAGATGGACTGAATTGAGCTCTAGCTGTGTTTCTGCTGGTCCGCTGTCTGTAGAAACCCAGGGGAAGCTCAGCGGTGGATTGACGGTGGATTGGTGTCACTGATCTGTCTCTCTGTGTGTCTCTTCAGATGAGTTCTGGTTCTCTGACGGCTCGCTCGCCGACCGCTCGAAGTTCAGCGACCCGGGTCTCATGCCTCTGCCAGACACCGCCACGGGCCTGGACTGGTCTCACCTCGTCGACGCCGCCAGAGCCTTTGAAGGTGGGTGCAGAAGCGCTGAAATGCAGCATAACCTTTAGGCCTGAATGTAAGATTTGTGTATTTGAATTGCACATAAAATTCCCATGCATTTGGATGGCATAGTTTTAACATAAACTAATAAACTTAATGTGATGCATATTCGTCAGTCATGTATAAATGAAACAAATCAAATTTCTGTAAATGTACTAATAAACTGAATGTGTTTTAAATACACAATAACCAGCTATATATATTTCATCAATAAATCCAGTTTGTTTCAATCTAATGCATTAACTAATTGAATTTTGCATGTTCCACAGCCAAATTTTAACCATGTTCATACTTTTTAACTGAATAAATTGAAACGTTTTCACATTGAACAGATTTATGCTGATTCTAAGCAATTTGAATAAATGCATTTTGAATAATGCATTTCAAATATGATTGAAATAAAATCAAACAGATGCAAACAGTTAATAATGACACTTTGTTTGATATTTGATATTTTGAGGTCTAAGGCAATATTATTATTATTTATTATTATGATTAAAATTAATAATAACAATAATGATAACAATAATTTGTAGTATGTGATTATTATGAATTATAATAATTATTTGTAATATATTTCTGTTGTTATATGTGTTATATAAAATATAGTTATATTTTTAGATATTAATTGTGTGTGTGTGTGTATAGATATGTATAGATGCAAATAATTAATAATGACACTTAGTTTGATATTTTGTCTTCTAATGTTAATATTTATTGATATTATTATTATAATAATTATGTTTTATATATATATATATATATATATATATATATATATATATATATATATATATATATATATATATATATATATATATATATATACATTGATATTTTATTTATGTATATTTAGTATTAATTTGTAGTTGTTTAATACAGTTGAATGTTTTAAATGCACAATAACCAGGTTTATATATTTATCATCAAATTAGTTTCATTCTCATGCATTTTAACTAATTTAACATTTCTTGTTTTACAGCTAGCCGTATTTTAACCATGTTCATACTTTTAATAAATGTAATTGTTTCACAATGAACATATTTTAATAAATGCATTTTGAAAATAGCTGCCTGGATATTATGTTTTTAAAACACATTCAGTTTATTATAATCAGTATTATAACAGAATTTTGCCTGGTTGTTTACCCATTTCATTTATGTATGAAGTTTATTAGTTATTTATGTTACAACTGTGTAATCCAAATGGATGGAAATTTGATATGCAAGTTACATACATAAATCTTAAATTCAGGCCTAAATGTCTGAGTGCAGATACCCTTAATCAGCCGAGCGCTGTCACCTGCAATTAAACACTCAGCCGGCATGCTGGGTAATTGCTGCTCGTCCCGCCCTCGGTCATTTGCATGTGAGCACACGCGGCTCTGATGATGTCTGTCCCGCACTCGTCCTCCCGTCTGCTCCTGTCCTTCTCTAAATGGAGAAGGCCATCATCATTTTGTTAATGGCTTCAGTTTTCATTCAATCATTTAAGCTGTTTTTCACTGCTGTAATGGAGGACACGGCCTCGAGCTGATGTTTGTGAGCAGCTTTAGTGGTTGTTTTTTAAATGTTCTTATTTTAAGGTGTTTTTGATGCTCTAGATTTTTTCTCAAGAGAATCAATTTCTTGAGGTTAATGCATAAATAGATTGTTTTAAACCTAAATACCGTAATCATTTTCTCATTGCATTAACTGAAGAACACTGCACAACTGTCCTTTTTGGGTGAATCATGAAATCATCAAGTCTAGGTTGTGTTTAACCATAAAATCAAAACAGAAATTAAATTATAGTTTTGCAAAATAAAGCCTATTTTTAGGACCATTAAGATGTGTTGCATTGTGACCAGATGTGCATTATTCTCATGCTAATTAAGCACAAATCTTCATTACTTCAATGCATCTAGATGCTTTAAAGTGTTTGTAATTGTCATTATTTTTAATGGTGATTCTAATTAAAGTCTTAGTAAAAGTAACTCTTTAAAACTTACTAGCAGTTACTAGAAATTTACTAGCAGTTTCTGAATTTACCACCAGCTTTTTTTGTATGTATGTATATATGTGTGTGTGTGTGTGTGTGTGTATATATATATATATATATATATATATATATATATATATATATATATATATATATATGTATATGTATATGTATATGTATATATATATATATATATATATATATATATATATATGTATATGTATGTCTATATATATGTATGTCTATATATATATATATATATATATATGTGTGTGTGTGTGTGTGTGTGTATGTGTGTTTTGCATATATATTATATATATTGTGTTTTGGAGGGAATTGGACTTAACTGGTATGAAACTAATGTCACAATGCAAAAAAAAAAATTAAAGACTATTTTTTTTAAATGTATTTATTTATTTATTTTTTTTAGTATTCATTTTAGGCTGAAATATGAGAGACTTCAGCAATAAAATCTATATAGTTAATAAAAGTATTTTATATTTTATATTGATAAAATTTTATATTGATAAAAGATGCTAACTTGAATAATTATTTATTAACATAAAATATTAAACTTTTTTTTTTAATAAAATCTATAAGCGATATTTTTTAGTCACAATTTTAATTGGAATGCTGGGCATTAAGTCTCAGAATGCATGTCTATTAATATGGCGAGACACAGCAGAGCTCTAGTGTGTAATTACTAACACTTCATCTTGATTTCTATGAAGAAACAACACAACTTAGACTCCACTTTCATGTGGTCTTCTTGTGTTTTATGATTTGAGCTCTGAGGAGTTGCTAACAGAGAGAAACTCAGAGCTTTTATTGTCATGTTTTTAATGAAAGACTACCAGTTTGATCAGAAACACACATGTAGGAATCTCCAGAGGGATGATCGTAAATTAAACTCTTTATGTTCTGCTGAAAAGCATGCAGATCATTTCCACAGCAGCGTCTGTGTCTCCATATGGTGTAATGAGAGTAAGTACATTGATTTGGGAGATGCTGTAAAACACAGTTCAGCTCATTCTCATTGCTGTCTGTCATAAGGCCTTTCACCCATATGTCGCATCTGATGGCACAGTGGGAACTGAAATTCAAACCCTTGATTGTTCAAAACATCTGCACAATAGTCAAAAATGCATAATATAATACATATAAAAATTTCTTTGCATTATTTTTAATGAGAATTTGGAAGGGAAATGTGCTAATAATAATAATAATAATAATGCAAAAAAATTCTATTTTCTTGCTAAATTACATCTAAAAGAGTTTTTATATTATGGTAATGAGAATTTAGAGGGGAAATGTGGTTAAGTGTCATTATAATAATTTTTTTAATTAGATGCAAGTGCAAAATATACGCATTGTATTTTTTGCATTATAGTAATGAGAATTTGGAGGGCACATGTGCTTATGGTAATAATAATAACAGTCTATTACCTTGCAAAATTACATGCAAATTATTTTTTTAATTTTTTGAAGTATGGTCATCAGAATTTGGAGGGGAAATGTGCTTGTTATATAAATCTAACCTAGTACTGATGAGCTAATTTAATAGTTTATTGGTTTCTATTTTTTTGTGTATTTAGGAATACTCTTGGCTTGTTGACAAATTGTGTTTGTTCCTCTTTTGTAAGTCGCTTTGGATAAAACCAGCTACTAAATGTGTAAATGCAAATTTTGCTGGGTAGCCCCACCCACAATGACCTCTCATTGGTCCAAAATCCAGTTGCACGTAACTATGCATTGAACTGTAAATATGTTCTGATTGGCTGATGGTGTGTCATGTCATGCATTTTAACTTTCAATGTGAACAAACAAAATGTTTCAAAATCACATTCAGATTTGCACTTTCACTCCATTATATGTGAACAAACTGTACTAAACCAATGTTAAAATGATCTCTTGCTCATCAAAACCTCAGTGAAAGGAGGTTTGAGAAACAAGTGTCTGTACTGAAGTGATTTGTGTGGGTTCAGAGCGACTGCTTCTGTTTTTACAGTCGTCCTCAGCTGACACTCAAACGAACTGCTAAAACCAGCCCAAACTGCTTCACGTACCATAAATACACTTTAAAAACTGATGCAATATTTGGAAACAAAGTTATAGTTTTAGAGGAGATGCTTGTTTCTGGGTCTCGCTGTGACCCAGAATAACACTGCATAAAAGTACTAAGAGATCAATTTAGCTCACAGCATATTTGCCCTCCATTTGCATCAGCGAGCATGAATGGTAGTCAACAAGAAGAGAAGAAGTGTTTAGAAAATGCAGAACAAATGTTCATAAACACACTGTTTTGAGAAGCTCCAGCTAAACACTCAAGAACTTCATGAAGTCATATACAAGCGTGTGACTTAAGACGACTAATGTTTTTTAAGATTCCTGCAGCTCTTTAATGCAAGTTTCAGGACGCATCGTCTCACTCTTCTTATTAATTACAAACATAAACTGGATGCAAACCTGGCGTTAGATATGAAAAACTGATCTGAGGCCAGCACAAAACCTGTTTTTTTTTTTTTTTTTTTTTGAACAGTCAATGGTTTCATCAGATGTGACATATGGCTGAAAGGCCTCATGACAGACAGTAATGAGAATGAGAATAAAGCTGAACTGTGTTTTATTGTGTCTCCCAAATCAATGCACATTTCCCCTACAAAATCCCATTACCATAATGCAAAAAAAAAAAAAAAAAAACATTTGCATTTAATTCTGCCAAAAAACAGGCTATATAAATAAACAAAAAAATAGTCTGTTTTCTTGATAAATTAAATGCAGATGCATTTTTTAAATTTTTGCAGTATGGAAATGAGAGTTTGTAGCGGAAATGTGCTTATAAAAATAATAATAATAATAATAATAATAATAATAATAATGCAGACATAGTTTATTTTCTTTCAAAATTAAATGCAAATGCATTTATTTATTTATATTTTTGCATTATGGTAATGAGAATTTGTAGAGTAAATGCACTACTACTACTACTAATAATAATGCAAAGAAGTATATTTTCTCATGAAATTAGATGCAAATATCTTTTTCTTTTTCTTTTTTTTTTGCATTACGATAATGAAAATTTGTGGAGGAAATGTGCTTATTATGATAATAATGCAAAATGTTGTCATTTTATTGCAAAATTAAATGCAAATGCATTTTTTTATTTATTTTGTATTATGATGAGAATTTGTATTTAATTCAAAATAGTTTATTTGCTTGCTAAATTAAATGTAGATGCATTATTTGTTTTATTTTAATTTATTTAATTTGAGTTATTTTAGTACTTCAACAAACTAAATGGAAATGAAATAATATTGAATTTGTGTGTGTGTGTGTGTGTGTGTTAGTGTTATGTTAGAATCATTATTATACTCTTATACCTTTTGTTCTCTTAATATTTTAAATTGTTTGTAGCATTATTTTGTTTTCATTTAAATGTTAAGTTTAGAAATTTTGTTGTATGCATTTGTCATTTTTATTTAATTATTTTTTTTAATGTGCGTATATATATATATATATATATATATATATATATTAGTATTTAGAAAGTTTTAGCTTTTAGTTTTGGATCAGTTTTAGTTGATTTAATACTACAATTGATTGTTTCTGTTGTCCTCATTTGTAAGTCGCTTTGGATAAAAGCGTCTGCTAAATGACTAAATGTAAATGTAAATTTTATTCTATTTTATTTTTTGCATTATGGCAATGATAGTTAGTAGGGAAAATGTGTTTAATTGCCATAATAATATAATTTTTAATATTACTTTCTTCTTAAACTTATTAGAATTGATGAGAATGTGTGACTGAATTATTAACACATTATCACATTACTATACAGTATTCTGCCATTAGATATTATTCAGTTGCAGTTGTGTTTCATTCAGCACTGAGTTTGCTGTCGTTTTGTTGTATATGTATCATTGTGATCATATCAGTCCTGATCTGAGTGTGTCTGATGTTTCTTTGTGTTCAGACCAGCGCGTGGCCTCGTTCTGCACCATGACGGACATGCAAAGAGCCGAAGCGCTGCAGATCTCGCGTGAGCTCACCAGACGTGTGGCGGCCGCTGAGGGAGCCGCACTGGAGACTGGGTGAGTTTAATACTGAACACACACACACACTCACAATACACTGTGTGTTCATGCACAGACTAACAGCTCTGTCTCGCTCTTCAGTGATACGTCTCCAGCCACGCTGACGGGCAAAGTCAATCAGCTGGAGGTCATCCTGAGACAGCTGCAGTACGACTTGAAGAAGGTAAACTATCCCATCCTGATGGAAAACAATAGCCGTGTTTCGTAGGTCCAGCATGATTTGATTTAAAAAAAAAAAAATTAAAAATCATTGTGTATTGGACAAGATGGTCATTACTGTATTTTGTTAATGAGATATATTTTATTTATTTATTTTTGGTAATTGGGGTAAATTAGGGTAAAATTACAATTACTCTTATTTTTTTTTTTTTGCATTATGGTAATGAAATTTTGTAGAGGAAATGTGCTTATAATGATAATAATAACGCAAAAAAGTTCTATTTTCTTGCAAAATATTTATTTTTAATTCAATTCAACTTGAATTTAAGAAAGTCAGTCGGAGGTCATCTCAAGACGGCTGCAGTATGACAGTATGGTGTGAAAAAGGTTAGACTATCCTGTCCTGATGAAAACAATAGCCATGTTTTTTAAGTCCACTGTAGATGTTTTTACCCATTAACAGGACCTGATTTTCTCCACATCTCACTCTGTCTATTCTGTGAATGCGAGGAAGTGCGTCAACTGGGTTTTGAGGGGAATATTAGGCAAACAATGTGTTAAAGTGTGTTGTAATGGGCAGAATTGCCACCTCATCGACACAACTTAATATCCTGCTTCCTGCTATTTTAAATGGCTACAGAGTGACGCAGCTCAGCAGAAATAACTCCAACAGCCCATGATGCACCTGATTTAATGGCTGATAATGTTAAAGCATTCACATCAGGTCACACACAGGTGACTGTAAAGAGGAGTTATGAGTCCTCTGAGACCTATATCATCCATACTACTTAAACGTTTCTAGAACATTGTATCTATTTGTGAAACTTTTCTTTGTCTGTAATAAGATTTCAGTGCAAAATACTCAAGAGGTGAAATTTATGTTAGTATGTAAAATACTTTTGTCCCAGAGGTTTTCAAACTTCAGAGAAGCGACTTACAAATGAGGACAATGGAAGCAATCAAAATCAACAAAAGAGCAATGATATGCAAGTGCTATAACAAGTCTCAGTTAGCTTAACACAGTACACGTAGCAAGGTTTTTTTCTTTTGTTTTGTTTTTTTGCTTTTTTAATTATATAATAAATAAAAAGAAAACAGATAGAATAGAAAAAGAATAGAGCAACCTATAGAGCAAGAATAGAATTAGGATAGAGAGAGCTAGAGTTAAAGGGTCAGAGATGTTTTTAGCCAATTCTTAAAGATGCTGGGATTGAGTTGGGCAGGTCATTCCACCAGGAGGGAACATTTAATTCAAAAGTCCATGAAAGTGATTTTGTGCCTCTTTGGTATGAACAATAAAGCGACGTTCACTTGCAGAACGCAAGCTTCTAGAGGCACATAAGTCTGAAGTAAAGAGAAGTAGAGAGTGTTAAAATGGTAAAATAATTAATATACAGTGGGGCAAAAAAGTATTTAGTCAGCCACCAATTGTGCAAGTTCTCCCACTTAAAAAGATGAGAGAGGCCTGTAATTTTCATCATAGGTATACCTCAACTATGAGAGACAAAATGAGAAAAAAAAATCCAGAAAATCACATTGTAGGATTTTTAAAGAATTAATTGGTAAATTCCTCGTTAAAATAAGTATTTGGTCACCTACAAACAAGCAAGATTTCTGGCTCTCACAGACCTGTAACTTCTTCTTTAAGAGGCTCCTCTGTCCTCCACTCGTTACCTGTATTAATGGCATCTGTTTGAACTCGTTATCAGTATAAAAGACACCTGTCCACAACCACAAACAGTCCAACTCCAAACTCCACCATGGCCAAGACCAAAGAGCTGTCAAAGGACACCAGAAACAAAATTGTAGACCTGCATCAGGCTGGGAAGACTGAATCTGCAATAGGTAAGCAGCTTGGTGTGAAGAAATCAACTGTGGGAGCAATTATTAGAAAATGGAAGACGTACAAGACCACTGATAATCTCCCTCGATCTGGGGCTCCACGCAAGATCTCACCCCGTGGGGTCAAAATGATCACAAGAACTGTGAGCAAAAATCCCAGAACCACACGGGGGGACCTAGTGAATGACCTGCAGAGAGCTGGGACCAAAGTAACAAAGGCCACCATCAGTAACACACTGCGCCGCCAGGGACTCAAATCCTGCAGTGCCAGACGTGTCCCCCTGCTTAAGCCAGTACATGTCCGGGCCCGACTGAAGTTTGCTAGAGAGCATTTGGATGATCCAGAAGAGGATTGGGAGAATGATGAAACCAAAATAGAACTTTTTGGTAAAAACTTAACTTGTGTTTGGAGGAGAAAGAATGCTGAGTTGCATCCAAAGAACACCATACCTACTGTGAAGCATAGGGGTGGAAACATCATGCTTTGGGGCTGTTTTTCTGCAAAGGGACCAGGACGACTGATCCATGTAAACGAAAGAATGAATGGGGCCATGTATCGTGAGATTTTGAGTGAAAACCTCCTTCCATCAGCAAGGGCATTGAAGATGAAACGTGGCTGGGTCTTTCAGCATGACAATGATCCCAAACACACCGCCCGGGCAACGAAGGAGTGGCTTCGTAAGAAGCATTTCAAGGTCCTGGAGTGGCCTAGCCAGTCTCCAGATCTCAACCCCATCGAAAATCTTTGGAGGGAGTTGAAAGTCCGTGTTGCCCAGCGACAGCCCCAAAACATTACTGCTCTAGAGGAGATCTGCATGGAGGAATGGGCCAAAATACCAGCAACAGTGTGTGAAAACCTTGTGAAGACTTACAGAAAACGTTTGACCTCTGTCATTGCCAACAAAGGGTATATAACAAAGTATTGAGATGAAATTTTGTTATTGACCAAATACTTATTTTCCACCATAATTTGCAAATAAATTAGTTTAAAATCCTACAATGTGAATTTCTGGATTTTTTTTTTCTCATTTTGTCTCTCATAGTTGAGGTACACCTATGATGAAAATTACAGGCCTCTCTCATCTTTTTAAGTGGGAGAACTTGCACAATTGGTGGCTGACTAAATACTTTTTTGCCCCACTGTAATTTAAAATACATAATAAAAAATGCATTTAAATTTAATAAATAAAAATAGGTCAATATTACCACCTTCACATTATTACAGAATTTGACAATATTACCACTTAAAATAAAATAAAAAATAAATAAATAATGAAATAAAATGTAATAAAAAATGGCAGTATTGTCCTTTTCTAATTTGACAACATTATCACTTTACAAATATTATAGTTTTAAAAAGTAATTTCAAACAATTTTAAAAATAAATTAAAAATAAGATTAATAAATAAAAATGACAGTTTTACCACTTTCTAATTTGACATTACTGCTTTCACACTGTTACAGAATTTGACAATTTAAAAAATTGTTCAAAATAAATAACAAAAAATACAATTAAATTTAATAAAAAACCAAAATGACAATATTACCACTTAATTTGACAAAATTACCGCTTTCTCAATATTACAGAATCTAAAAATACCACCACTTTACAAAAATTACAAAAATGAATAAATAATAAAAAAGAAAAACAATGTAATGGATAAAACAAAAATTACTGTATTATCAGTTTCTTATTTGACAATATAACCCACTTCACGATATTACTGAATCTGACAGTATTATCACTTTAGAAATGATTTAAATCATTAAAAAAAAAGTTTAAAAAACTTTTATTTATTTTTTTTAATGTTTTAAATAATTATTTTTTAGTTTAATCACAATTATATTGACAGCCATTGTGTTTTTCTTTAGGTTATAGGTGTGTAAGAAAAAATTAAACACTGCAATATAATAGAATCAAATTATTTATTAATGCCAAATTATTTTACACTGCATGTTTATTTATTTATTTATTTGTTTGTTTGTTTACTTGCTTACTCACACTCAGGTTGTTCTTGAAGAATATCCAAGGCTGATATTTTTCATATAATGACAGCATATAGTGAGCACCATAAAACGGCTAGTTCAGTATGTTCTGATGTTCTGAGGTCATTCTTTCACTTTTGTGCACAGGAAAAGGAAGACAAGGCGATCCTGCAGGTGGAGGTGCAGCACCTGCGGCAGGACAACATGCGTCTGCAGGAGGAGAGTCAGACGGCTGCTGCCCAGCTCAGAAAGTTCACCGAGTGGTTCTTCCACACCATCGACAAGAAGCCTTGATGGAGACTCCATCAAAAACCACTGGAGAACTGTGGAGAAGCACTGAAGACTTTCAGGACTTCACGCCATTGACCTCCATTAGCAAAGCCCGATTCCTACTGCAGTTCAATCAGATGTAGAATGTAAGTATATTCTGGACTGAAGAAGCCACTTGTGTTGGTGTAGATGAGCAGCGAAGACACACGGAGGCAGGTTTAGCACGGAGAATGTACTAAATTAGCAACTAAATGATGTTTCTGGAGGTGGATTATGAATGTAACACACCAAGACTTTGGCAAGACTTTTCATTTTCTGCCTCCGTTATTGAAAGGTGCACTCAAACGTTGAAGTTCAGCGGGTCAATGGTACCTTTTGAATCATTTCTGTCCACAATCATCAAGTTCTGGCAATAAGAGTCATGGATTTCCCAAACAAACACAATGTGAAGAGTTCCTGAAGCTGTAAATGTTGAGCTTGTGCCTCAAAGAAAAGCCGAAATGAAGCAGGTGTGTGCATAACGTGGCTTTCCGTTCCTGCCTCGTCTTGAATCCACAATCACATGCCAAAACTCCGTGTCCATCTCTGTACAGAACCTCCAATCAAGTGTCTTGTATTTAACACTGTTATTTAAGCTTATTTAACCTAAATGAGTTTATTTTATTAAAATGAACGGCTTCTGGAGGGACGGCTGTGAGAAGGCCATACTGTGACGGTTTTGCCAGGACTGTGTCCGATACATAGATATGAGGATTTGTCTTTTTTCCCCTCATTCCAACATTTGGATGCTGCTAGATAACACTTTATTGGTTTCTATGCTTTACAAATTTGTTTCTCTGTAAATGTCATGTAAGATGGGACATTGGTTGCTTTTTTTTTTAATAAATGTAGTATGTAAAATGAACCTGATGCATCATCTTAATATTTCAGGTCCTAGGAAAAAACATTTATGTTTATAAGTGTGTGTGTTTGTGTGTGTGTGTGTGTGTGTGTGTGTGTGTGTGTGTGTGTGTGTGTGTGTGCACGTGCGTTTTTGTGACACGAGGACACAAATTTGTATAATGACATGGGTATGACATAGGTATTACAAGGAGAAGGTGATTTATGAGGACACGTCCCCATATTTCAAAAGGCTTATATATCATACAGAATGAATTTTTAAAAAAGTAAAAATGCAGAAAGTTTCCTGTAAGGGGTAGGTTTAGGTGTAGGGTTGGTGTAGGGCGATAGAAAATATGGTTTGTACAGTATAAAAACCATTACGCCTATGGAGAGTCCCTACAAGGATAGCAAACCAGACTTGTATGTGTGTGTGTGTGTGTGTGTGTGTGCACATGCACGTGCATGCATAGTGATCATTACTTTTATTTCATTTATTTTTATTTCATTTTTTGCATTATGGTAATGAAAATTTATAGTGAAATAATAATAATAATAATAATGCAAAAAGAAATGCAAAAGTGCTTGCAAAATAAAATCCAATATTATGGTAATGTGCATAATTGTAGTAATAATAATAATAATAATGTCAAATAAATAGTCATTTTCTTGCAAAATTAGATGCAAATCCAAAATTAAATTTTCACATCCAGAAAGGTGCTTAATTTTCATTAATAGTAATAATAATAATGCAAAAACAAATGATCTTTATTTTCTTGCAAGATAAGATGAAAATGAAAAATATATTTTATTATTTGCATTATGGTGACGTGAATTTGTTATAGAAATGTGATAATAATAATAATAATAATAATAATAATTTTAAAACAAATAGTCTTTATTTTCTTGCTAAGGTGGAAATGCAAAATATTTGTATTTTATGTTTTGCATTATGGTGATGTGAATTTGTTGGGGAAATGTACTTAAGAATGATGATGACAATAATAATGCAATAAATAAAATGCAATGCATTTTATTTTTTGCATTACGGTAATGTGAATTTGTAGGGGAAATGTGCTTAATTGTCATTTCTTGCTAAATGAGATGCAAATGCATAACTGGATTTTGGTATGAAGTGTGAGTTGGATGTTTGGCTCAGCTGGCAGGTCCGTGGACCGTTGCTCATCACTGCAAACATCTGCCTCTTTCTGAGCCTCCTGTGATTTGATTGACTTTCTGATGACACTGACATTTTCTCCAGTTCAGCACCAGCAGAGAATTATTGTTGCCATAGGTTTTTGTTGCCATGGAAGCAGCATATTCCGCTAAGGACCCTTTTGAGAATACCTACCTTAGAATAAGTTCATATCTAATGGACACTTATCTGAGCGTCCACAGACGGGCCTGCTTCAGGTGTGTGTGTGTGTGTGTGTGTGTGTGTGAGAGAGGCTATTAAATGGAAGTAGTTCATTCTGCAAACCTTTTTAAAATGAATAATTCACCTAAAAATTACAATTCAGAATTTTAATTTCTAGGTGAATTATTACTTAAAAGAAACTGCTGTTGATGCATCTAGTACTGAAGTAGCTAGACAGCATGTTTTCCTTTGTGTTTTTATATGTAAATTGTTAAAGCTTCAAAGAGGCCAAACTCATAAATTACGTTATGATTAAAGAATCTACTTTCCATTTACACGCACTGTAAATCCCAGCTGCCAGGAATCTCTTTCCAACATCAGAGACGACCGCAGGATTGAAGTGGTACGAGAGGGGGAGACACGCAATTCAGGGAACAAAGCAACACACACACACACACACACACACATATGTTCGGTTCTCAAACATTCCCAGTGGAGCCGCAGGAGGCCGGAATGACACGGATTCATGGAATTGCTCCTGTTCTCCACATGTGTTGTGCGCTGGATCAAACTGTTAGACTGTCACACTCTTAGATGCTGAAAAGTGCTGAAGCCTCTTTTACAGGCCACTATTTACACAGAGCCAGACAGGAAGTGGAGATGTGGCACATTGTGAGATGTAGGAAGTGCTCGTTGAGTCACAGCTGACTGTATTTGTGACACACGGCTGGTTCATCAGCTCACAGCATTCCCACACTCACGCAAAACATGGGAATGTTGCAGGAAATTTTCAAATTCCAGCCCTGAAAAAAATCATGAAAATTTATGCAACTTTTAAAAGTGTTGATATTTTGAGGTTTTCTAGTTGTGCTCAGCACAAACATATTTAATCTGCTAATTATAGTGCAATATATTATTCTAGTATTATTTATATAATAGTATTTATTAATATTTTAAATATTTCATTTTTTAAATTTGTTTGTTTTATTTTTTGTTTAAACAGTTCACTTTAAATATTTGAATTTATTTGCAGTTTAAGTTTTTCATCTAATATTTAGATTTTGCTTTATTTCAGCTTTATTTCAATGAGTGAAAATTATTTTTTAACAGTTTTAGTTAACAATAACTTTTCCATGCAATGAAAGCATTGTTAGCCTACTAAGTTACAAAAAGGAGAGAAAAATAAACTATGTGAAATATTTCCTTGTCAAGTATAGAAACGTGGGGTAGATTCATGTAAATTAAGGCACTTTTTTGCCATTGAGATGATGGGGAAAATACCCCAATTCATCCTATTGTGTCAGTGATGTCATTAGTTCTTGCATGCATCTTAAACCAATCACAACACAAGTTTGAATTTGTAGAAGCTATATTTTAAAAGTACCTTATGAATTCTGATTTTAAATATAGCATGCAAACTGTATAAACAACTTTTATGATACTTTCGAGCTTTTGCAGTCCCTGGTCACTATATTCTTTTTTTGTTGTTGTTGTTGTTTTTACTTCTTTTTTTGTTTTTGTTTTGGTGAACATTTTGCTAAACATCTACAATGAAAAAAGAAAGTCATGCAGGTTTGGGATGATGTGAGGGTGAGTAAATGATGATATTTGGGTGAAATTTCTGTGTGAAATATAAGTAACGTTAGTGCTAGTGTATTAACCAAATTATCCAACTATGGTGGCATTGTTTTAACCAATAAAACATCAACATCTGATCCTCTGTAATTCTCAGTAACAGCAGGTGTTCATCACTAATGCACAATCATCATTTAATTAGTCACTTAATTATCTGATTAACTTTAACTCTTTGAGGACTTGGGATTTGACTTGAGACTTGCTTGTAACTTGAAAGGAATGACTTGGTTCCTCCTCTGGTGAAATCAGCTGCTGAATTCATGGGTGGAGTAAACATATGGCAGGACTTTTACTCTTTGTCCCCTGGACTTTACACCTCTGGAAAAAAAGTTTTGCAATTTTTTTTTTATTTATTATTATTGCACAAGTGTCTGTATTTAATGTCTGTAGTTAAGCACAGCGTGAGTGGCTCAGTGGGAAAGGCTGTCTCCTCACAGCAAGAAGATCTCTGGTTTGAGTCCCAGCTGAACCAGAAAGTCTTTCCCTCACAATCTAAAGATGTGTGAATTACAGATGCTTAGTTGTCTAAAGGTGTGGCTGACTTTTTTTTTTTTTTTTTTTTGGCTTTTTATGGCTGTTTTGTTAACTAACAAAAATGAGTTGGCTGAACAAAAAAGAGACGGCTGAACAAAAAAGAGACATGTGACTTGAGTTGAGTGAACAACTTGGTCCAAAGTTGAGTAAACTCAAAAAATCTGTGCAGCAAGTTGCCTTGAAATTTTAAGTTGTCAACTTTTCATTTTTTAGAGTGCAGCCACATATTTGTTTAGTGCTGTTTTGGACAGTTTTGGCTTGTAAACAGTGCTTGATCTGTACAGATTTCTCTCCTGATTCACATCAGACCACTTTTCCACTGGAGGAAGCGTTATTATGAATTATGGACTCGTATTTTAGCCGGAAACGATGGTTTGACGTTAAAAACGCCTTAATGTCGGATTTGTTTCTTACAAACACACAGCTTTTGTCTTCTCAAGACATTAACTGATGAACTGGAGTGGTGTGGATTACTTGTGGATTATTGTGATGTTTTTATCAGCTGTTTGGACTCTCATTCTGACGGCACCCATTCACTGCAGAGCATCCATTGCTGAGCAAGTGATGTAATGCTACATTTCTCCAAATCTGATGAAGAAACAAATTCATCTACATCTTGGATGGCCTGAGAGTGAGTATAATATTCATTTTTGAGTAACTATTGCTTTAATGACCTCTGTCTGCTTCATTAAGACAAGAGGAATCAGCTTCTACAACAGACGTCTATAAAATAAGTGGAGAAATGCAGATTGCAGATGCAAATCCAGACTGCAGAACAGATGCTGCTTCTCTGACTGAATTATTCATTTTGTATGTTGCTCTATTTCAGAATGAGGATCATATATTTCTTGATGAGTTTCCTGCCTCTGTAAAGCCTGTGGTAACGGCAGCTCTTCGGGTGTGGTGCACAACTCCACCGCAAAGAATTGTGGGTAAGAAACGTGCCATGCATGTTGGCGTGTGTTCATATAGTCCCCGGATGTCCAGACAGCAGCTAAAGCCTCTCTCGCTAGATTGTGATTCAAACAGCATGTGGTTTTCCCTCATGAAGCTCAACCGCAAGACTGCTAGCTCCTGACTTTATTAAAAGCAGCGCTGATGTTAACGTGCAGACCTTAATCATACTGGACATGTTTATTTGACATGGATGAGAGCGAGGCTGTGAGGGACAGACCGTCTGTTCAATGTCTTAAGGGCCGAGATACAGCCATGTTTTCATGAAAAGTGGAAGGATATATTTTCACTGTTCATAACCTTGCTTTCATTCATGTCGAATTAAGAATGGCATCTACTCTGATTAAAGGCCAGTGTTTATATCACGGTGATGTTATTTTAGCAGTAGTCTCTCTCAGAACAGTTTGCTCTCTATTTAGCCTTTTCTGTGCTGAAATACACTAGCTTTTAAATGTTTGGGGTCAGTGTTTTGGAAAGATATTAACACTATTACACTATTATTCTTCAAAACACATTCAATTGATCAGAAGTAACAGTAAAGACATTTATAATGTTACAAAAGTTTTCTGTTTTATATAAATGTTGTTCTTTTGAACTTTGTATTCATCAAAGAATCTTGAAATCTTGAAATAAAATAAAAAAAAAAATGTATCATGGTAAATGTTTGATTTTTACATAAAATAGAAGGAAGCTTCTTTCTAAAACCTTTTCTTTGTATTACTACAGGGATTCCAAAACCTTTTATCAGCTGAATAATTTTGACCTAAAATATTTATTTGAAGTCTGCCTGAGATTTGAATTTTAATATTTCTGTAATTTAACAACATATTCACATGTTCACTGTTCTCTGATGTCGGTTAATGGTTGTATGACATGACATTTATTTAATTATTAAAATATTTAATAAATCAATTAAATTCAATATTTAATCTTTTTAGTTAGTGTTTTATTTTGTTTGTTTTAATTTTAATGATTTATTTTAATTAGATTTTTGTCTGATTTAATTTATTTTTGGTTTTTCATCAATTCACAAACGTTGTGAAACCCTACATTAGAAGAAAGCAGTTGGACTGTCAAAATATATTTCGCCTTTATTTAGTAGTTGTTTTATTTTGCTTTTATTTTAAAATGATTCCTATAAATTTGTCTTTTTCTTTCAAATATTAAACAATAAATCATTCATTTAAATATTTAATCTTTCTTAGTAGGTCTTTTTTTTGGTTTGGTTTGGTTTTATTTTTAAAGTGATTTGTTTATTTTAATTAGACTTTTCTGATTTAATTATTGAAATATTAAATAAATGAATTAAATTCAATTTTAGTAACTGTTTTATTTAGTTTGTTTTAATTTTAAAATGAATCATTTATTTTAATGTGACTTTTTTTCTTATTGAACCTCATGAAACCCTTAATTACAGGAAAACAATTGGACTGACAAATTAAAATATTTAATCTTGTTTTAGTAATTTATTTTTATTTAAAAATTATTTTTATGACTTTTCTGATTTATTTAATAAATCCATTAAATTCAATATATCATCTTTTTATTAGTTTTATTTGAAATCTATTTATTTAATTTTGTTTGACATTTTTTCTTATTTAATTAGTTATTAGTCATCAATTCACAAACCCCATGAATCCCTGTGTTACAGGAAAGCGGTTGCATTGCAGCGTCACACCGTCGCTCTGTCGTGTCAATCAGAGCACGTGTTCGGTCCGCTGAGCATGTGAATCAATAATCAACATTTGCATGCGTGATACATTGTTTCCTGCCAGCTCTGCATGTGCAGCATTAAAAAGTCTGTGTGAAACAGAGTTTACTGCTTTGATCTGCTTCCATGCGGAGTAAAATCACTTTAGACCTGCAAATTCTCTTAGTTGTTGCTCACTGTAGCAGCTCAGAAGGTGATCAAACTCGCAAGCCTCAATTCATAGAAATTGCATGAAGCCATCAGATCAGATTCTGGCAAAAGAGTCCGTTTTTGTAGGTAATTTGCATCAGGGCTAATATTAGAGGGTGGTTCTTCTCTCTTGGCAGGAGGTTGTGGTCGTATGCGTGTGTGTGCTGAAGCTAAACCCGAGCGTCTGTGTGTTTTGTCTTCATTATCTGTGCTGATGGCCTCTGCTGCTTCTCTGGAGCTTTTTGGGATGGTTTCAGGCAAATCCAGGCTACCAGACCGGCTGGGCTTTACACAGCATGGCCGCAAAAGCAGACACAAAGTGGATCTCTAAGAGTCTCGCTTAATGGAGATGTTTAATCTGTGTCTGGTGTCTCTGCCAGTGCAGCAGATGGGATCTCCAACTGCTGGAGGCTCTTCTGATGGGGGTCATTTTGCTGGGTGGGTTTGGAGCCGCAGGAGTTTAAACAATGACTAAAGTGGCTGAGTCGAGGCTTTGGTGTCCAGATTTGGTTTATGATCTCCAGAATCGCCCTGTTTCATGATTGATCGATTGCATGCCATCCAAATGATGGTTTATGGAAGTATAATCTTCCGTTCTGTTTTCCATTACTGGTGTTTTCTGTAGGAAACCTCAATTTATAAGCCATATCTGGGATGTCCTCAATGATTGCAAGCACCACAGGATGGGGAAAATAACAAAAAGACCTCTTTAAAATCTCAATTTTTTTCTCCAGCACAGAAAAATGCTAACCTGAAATTGCTAACATCTGAGTTAACTGATTTTATTCAAGTCAAAAACATGATTAAACATCTCTGAATGAGCCAAACTGCATGAATTTATACTAACAAATCTTATTTTTGATTAAATAAGGTGCTCTTTATTAATTCATTATCGGTTAAATAGCTCTTTAAGGCATCAATTTAAAGTCTTTTTTCCCCAGCAAAAGTCTATTTTTCTTTCGCTTTAGGAACTTTAGGAGAAATGTCTGAGAAACACTGAAACAAATTGGTATAAAAAATGTCACACAAATTGCTAGTAAATTTGACAATTAATTACAAAGAAATAAGTAACAATGAATTAACCGTGAAATTTTAAAGTAGGAAGACTAAAAAAAATGTATTAAAATGAAAATATTTTCTTGTAAAAACATCAGTAGTCTTTTATTTCCAACTTTGTTTTTGCTTTTTGCAGTGCAGCGTTATAGTATCATTGAGATACTATATTTCTATAATATTACTATGCTATTTATTTTATTCATATTTTAGTACTATTTTTAATTAATATTTTACTAATTTTTATATTTTCTGTTTTCATTTTAATTTTATTGTTTTTGCTTTTTTATTATTTTTCAATATATATTTTGTCAATACATTTTTAAATAATCGATTAAATTTCTTTTTTTAAAGGTGAGAGAAAGTGATGAAACCAAATGAAACCTCAATTCTCCTATAGCTATTAAAGGGCAACATCTGAGCACTAAGCAATGCCCTGCAAAATCTCAATATGAACTCAAACTCTTTCAAAATCACATGATTTGAGATGCTTGCATTCATTCTGTAGCTCTATTTTTAAAATTTCCAATGAAATTAAAGTTGATCATTTTAAAAGAGAGTTAAGTTTCCTGAGATATATATAGTAAAATGAAAAATAAAAATCATTAAAGATTTGGCTTCATTTAAAAGCGTTTTGGGGATATGCACGACTCTATGTTTTCTGCAGGAAGCATCATGTGTGGTCTGTTGTCTCTGTGTTTTGTGAGCGGCGTCTGAACTGATGCTTTCTCAGCAGTGCTTCAGTTACAGCTCGGGTCCAGATGGCAGACTCCATTAGCTCTCCTCCCTCAGCTGTGAAGACGTCCTCAAGTCAGTGTCGTTCTCTGGTGCTCGTGTAGAAGATGTGGGTTGAGTCTGGCCTGTCTGCGCCCCAGTGAGTTCCTCGCACACCTTGATGTGATTTCACTGACCAGAAGAACATTCAGGTGTTAATCAATTAACGACTTAAGTGTTAATGAATCTTAATTTACCTGTAATAACTAACTGTATACACTGCAAAAAGCGATGCTCTTCCTCTGTATTTTTGCCTGGTTTTCCAGTACAAATATCTTAACATTCTTAAAAGAAGAATTACTTCAAAAGAAAAATTTCATCACAAAACGAGATTTTTTTTTTATTTATTCATCAAAATAATAGCCAATAGAGTCAGAAAATAAACAATTCATAGGAAAACTGTTTGTTTTAACATTTTGTCTTTACGTTTATTTGTTCTTGTTTTAAGCCTAAACTCACTTAATTTTGATACATTTCTCAGAAAATAACACTTTATTCTTGTTGCCTTCTAAGTAAATGTATCTTGATTCAAAAATATTTAGATATTTGTACTAAAATGACACAAGATAGTAAGACTTGTTTTCTAATAAATGTATCACAGTTAAATGAGTTTAGGCTTAAAACAAGAAGAAAAAAAAAATCTGCCTGTGGAAATAATCTTAATTCCAATAAGAGAAGTTTATCTATTATTTATTTTTTATTATTTTAAGTATAAACTTAATTTTTGTTAAATTAATCAGAAAACAAGACATGACTTACCTGATGTCAGATTGCATCTCCAGTAAATGTCTCTTTATGCATGTTTAGATATTTTTACTAGAAAACATTTATTTGAGATGCAAGTTACATAAAATGAGAGAAAATATCTGCCAATGGGGTTATTATAAAAAAAAAAAAAACTTAAGGGAAAACAAGTTCAGCATCCTGAGCCCATTTGCAGATTATTATTTTATTTTATTTCCATTTTAAGTATGAACTCAGTTTTTGTTAATTTGTTCAGAAAACAAGACTTCTCATCTTGCATTTTTTTGCATTCCAAGAAAATGTATCATGTTGATTTAAGAAGGTTTAGATGTGAAAAGATAAGAAAAAAAAATTAGAATACAGGTTTATCATTCACAGAATTTTTCTCTCCCTCGTTTTTTGCATCAACTCATATATTAAAAGATATAAAATATTAAAAGATGTCACAGAAAACAAGGCTTATCATCTGTTTGGATATTTGTACTGGAAAACCAGACACAAATACTGAGGAGGAGCTTCACCTTTTGCAGTGTTTTCTGTTAATTGTTTGTTGGAACTAACGACCATAGTTAATGATGCTTTTGGGAAGTGCACCCCAGTTTGAGAGAACGAGTGCTGAGATTTGTTTATTAACATCAATATGAATTTCCTTATCATCTGAGATGACTTCTTCAAGCTCAAAAACAGTAATCATAATAACTCACTCAGTTGAGTTATGTTTCTGCTATGCAAAGTACATGAGTTGTGTTTACATGGTAAATTGTGTTTGGTGCTTGTTGAAAATGTGACGTCTAACACATCTAGTCCAATGCAAATAGTTGTTTCAATCCAGGACAGTATTTTTTTACAGTGAAGTCAAAGTTTCGATATTTAATTGCTACAACCAACAAAAGTTTTTAGCAGCCGTTAATATTTTCTCTACATGATATTTTTCTGGTAAGCTTAATCAAATTCACAGCAGATCTTATTCTGTCTTCCAAGTGTGTTTCTCTTGCTGACAGACAGTCTTATTGGTTTGGCTGGATCTGTAGTTGTGTGTTAACAGGGTTAAACGCTCTCAGCACGTCCCTGTTTTCTTTAGGAATCGTCACTGAGCACATGCGTTTCCTCAGTGCAAAACCATAAAAGCATCAGATTTCCATCACAGTCAGATGTGATGAAGTATCTCTGTACGGATCTGATATCAGACCACTGTGTTCACTGGACGAGCAGGTAACAAATAACCACACACACACTCTGCATTACAGACTGAAGAAATGCAGGGATGTTTATCAGGATTACATTTTCATTCAGAGATTCAGGTTGAACCATATTTTAATATAATGTGAAGTTTTTTTCTTTCCATGTCAGACTGTTTTCATTTGCACAGATGCATTCAAGAGAAAAATGTTATTGCTCAGCAGAATCTCAGTTGTGTTTAAACATTAAACGGTAACACAGTTGAAAAATTACGCACTTCACCTTTAAAAATCTGTGTACTTTTGCATCCATTCCTTGTCCTCCTTTAAACTAGAAATAAAATATGGGAAATGCTGTTTCTTCTTTAATGGTTATAACAATGATAAATACAAAAGGCAGGAGACCCATTTTGCATATAAGAATTCACAGAAATTCTTTATGATAATTATTATTATATATTATTATTTGTTATATATACTATTTAATAATTTGTTATATGACATTAATTTCTATTATTTTGCATATTAATAAAGCGTATAATTTATTATTGTTATTATTGTTATTATTATTATGTAGCGATATGACAATAAAAATAACATTTAATAAAAATCTTAGCATTTTTAGTATGTATTATTACATTATATATTTAATTAAAAATAAAGTTAGCATTTTTAGCATATATATAAATTCACTATATTAGTTATTTTGTATTATGTATGTATATAAAATATAAATTAATAATACAAAAACATTCCTCAGTAGATTAGATAATTAAAAGAATTATATCTCATAAATATATAAATTATTATTGTATATTTGTATAATTTTGTTTTTATTATATCTATAAAAAGCAAAAATAAGTATGTTCAAAAAACTCTCTGGTGTCTCTTCAAATCAGATACAAGCCAAAATGTGCTCATATGATCTCAGTGTGTGTATGAAAGTGTCCTGACAAACTCAACAACCTTTCATATTTCATCAGATCTTCTCTCTCCGCTGTGCTGGAGTCTAGTTGGACTGTGGGAGTTTATTCCTCTCGTACTTCACCATTTCCCTCGTGTGCATGAGAAATGGTCCTTATTTGAATTCAAGTGTTTGCATTCTGCTTTTTCATTAGGTTTCAGACTGCCAAAGTCCCCTGAGAGCCGAGCTTCATGTGAAATCATTCTCACCGTCGGTCCTTACACAACAGTGGAAACTCTCTCTCGCTCTCGTCGTCTTACTGTAATGATTGAGAGGTGCAGTGACACACAGCAGTCTGCGGATGAGACACGGCGCTCATACTGATAAAGAGGCTCAACAGATCATAGTGACCTGAAGTGTGAGCTAGAGTTTACATTAGAAGCGTTTCAGCCAGACTACCAACTTTGACAATGCGGTCAAATTCTCAGCTGCTGTTAAAAACAAACAATCATCAGATTTAGGCAAAATATCACGCACATATATCTGCTACTTTTCTGCCCAGTTGACATGACAGGCATAGGATGATGGGATATCTAGTGAACAGTATTTTTTCACAATGGAATAAAAATTGTGAGTTTGTCTCACAATTCTGTCTTTTTTTGTTTTGTTTTTGGAAATCCAAGTTCATGTCTTGCTATTTTGCCTTTTTTTCTCAGAATTCTGAGGCCTTTTTTTCCCATCTGAATTCTCTGTTTAACATTTTGACAGTTTTCTCAATTCTGAATTTACATCTCGAATTTGACTTCTGCATTTCTTGAAATTGAATTCTGAGTTTACAGCTTGCAATTTAATTAGTTTTTCTTGGGATTTTGAGTTTACATCTCATAATTCTGGAAAAAAAATATATGAATTGTGAAATAAACGTAAAAATTGTGAGAAAACATTGCAATTACCGTTTTATGTAATATATGCATTGCGGTAAATTACAAACAATACATGTTATGCACTATTTACACAACAATGGGTTAATAAAGACAATATACACAAAAAATAAAATAAAATAAAATAAAACAGTAGACACACTAAAACACAATGTTTAACAATCATTATGTACAATTATACAATACGGTATCTAATAGCAAACTGTAAGACAAAATCCATAGAAAAAAAAATTTTGGCAGAAAATTTCCATCTTAACTAAACAGTGTTCATACACATTGGTCTATCTTAACTAGGGTTTTCTTACCACTTAGATGTCAACCATGAAAACTAAGTGAATTTACACCATGCAATATACTGTACTATATTTCAAGTCTTCTGAAGTCATAATGTCGAATGCTGTTATTTTGAAACCAGAAGTCATACTGGTTTGGAAAACCACAATAACATCAATTGAGTGAACTAACCCTTTAAAATACTGTGTAGGTCTTACACTGACTGTGTGGTTTCTGTTATTCCCACATAAACACATGACATCAGCACATATAACACTGTGATTGTGGTCTTCGACAGCAATTCATGTCACAAACGACTGTCAGATTGATTCTGCTATTTGATTACCCACAAATAAATCAGACAAGATTCTTCATGTATCATGAGATGTATGGAACTCATTTGGATCTGGTGGATATCTGACACTGATGAATGAACTACAGCACAAATCCTCCGCTCTCTCCATCCTAACAGACACACGAGCTGAAGCTCTGACACACGTCTTGGCATCGGAGAGACGCTGAAAGCGGATTTCTCCAGGAACAATAGCAGCGTGATGTGGGTTTGTGATACAGCTCATTGGCGCTGTAGGTCTGTAATGACTGGAAGTCAACGCACAAAGACTCTGTGGCGTTTGCTGGAGATGATCCAGCAGATGATCCATGCGATAAATAGGCCCAACACCGCAGTATGAGAAACATGCCCATATCATGATGCTTGCGCCACCATGCTTCACTGTCTTCACAGTGTACTGTGGCTTGAATTCAGTGTTTGGGGATCGTCTGACAAACTGTCTGCGGCCCCTAGACCCAAAAAGAACAACCTTGCTTCATCAGTTCACAAAATATTGCGCCATTTCTCTTTAGGCCAATCAATGTGTTCTTTGGCAGATTATAACCTCTTCAGTTTTTCAACAATGGGACTTTGCGGGGGCTTCTTGCCGATAGCTTGGCTTCACATAGGTGTCTTCTAAATGTTACAGTACTCACAGGTAACTTTAGACTTTCTTTGATCACCCTGGAGCTGAACATTGGCTGAGTCTTCTATTCTTCGATCCATTCGAACGGTAGTTTTCCATTTTCTTCCACATCTTTCTGGTTTTGGTTGCCATTTAAAGCATTTGAGATCATTTTAGCTGAGCAGCCTATCATTTTCTGCACTTCTTTATATGTTTTCCCCTCTCTAATCAACTTTTTAATCAAAGTACGCTATTCTTTTGAACAATGTCTGGAACGACCCATTTTACTCAGATTTTCTGAGAGAAATGCACAATACATTTGCTGCCTTCGTCCTTAAATAAGGGCCATATATGTTTGACACCAGTTTTTTCACAATGTTTTCCTCTCTAATTAAACTCCACACTGCTATTATTTTGAACACGCTCTTTTCAATTAATGATTCAATGACACAGAATCAACAGCATGCATGTCATGACTGTTGGGTCTGTTGGTTTTCTATTACTCTACCACAACTACTAGTAAAATATTTGCCATGTAGAAATATAATTTCTACCAAAAACAGTGATTGATCTGGTTAGTGATGTTGGACTGCTATCATTTTGAACACAACTGTATATACACACTATATACACACTATATATATACACACTATATGAAATTTCCTATATGCAGACAACATACTCTAACAGCATACTAACATACTACTGTACATTTGCTAATTTGTATGTGTATACACACACATTTCAATTCAAGTAATGATTTATATATATATATATATATATATATATATATATATATATATATATATATATATATATATTTCATAAATATTCACATTTTTTAGATGTATAATTTATATTTAAATCATACAAATAATATTGACCTTTTAAAAATATTTTAGACATACAATTTTAGAATATATTTTTTACTTATTTGTTAAATTGTGCATTTTTTATTTTGATTTATATTTTCTATTAATTTGAATGGGTATTATATAGTATATAGCATTTTCCACATATGCAATATATTCTGATTTATGAAATCATTATAATCTAACTAAAGATAAGAATACCTGAGAAACATTGATTAGTTCAGTTTCAGAGTCTTTTACTCATTCTACACAAAGACTAATTTTTCTGTGCAAATGCAAGTATTGTGACTAGCCTCTTTTTTTAGACATCTAATTTTTTTACCTTTACTCAATTTGGTTCTGCTACACAAAGTATTTGTAATGAAATCTCATTTGCAGCATGTATCCACTGTCCACGATTAAAGTAAGAACTTATTAAAGCCAATGAGTTATTCTTTAGGTGAACTGTTCCTTGAGATTAACTCCTTGAAAAAAGTTGTTGAAGGAGGTCAAATCTCTGTACAGTACCTACATGATTACATGAAGACTCATAACCTTCATACCATACCCCACATATCTGGCAGTGTTTTGTGTTTCATGCGGCTCTGAATCCTGGCAGGCGACTTATTAGTAAATTCTTGCCGTGTCTCAGCATCACATCATCTCTACAGCTCTAGATGATTACTCACGTTGGGCTTCCCTCCAAACGCTCAAATATCAGCGTGTCTGTAGGTAATTAATCCAGATTTAATTGTGTTCTGCTGTTTGGTGTGGTACTGTACCTCACGGCGGCTCGGAGCGCTTTAGCTTCTTCCCGTCACACTGTGCCAAAGTAGATGAGCTTGTTAGTGAATATTAGGAAACTGAGTAACAGATATGACTTTTAACAGATATGGTTTTAGCAGAGTCACTGTACAATGATTATTTATCTTTCAATCAAATCAACATGTCGATGAATACCTGGTGAGCTGCCATACTGTCAGTAGAGTCTGATAAATGCATGACAAGCTAATAATGCAGTACTCTAAATAACTAATAGATAAAACAGTCAGAAGTCAAAATCTGTTTTGTTTGTTTTTTAATGAAAACAATGATTTTTTTTTTAAAATGCACTTTTTAAGTAAGCTTATTGCAATGCATCCTGGTTTTTTTTTCTTTCTCCAAATAACAATACTTGCAAATGCAATGTCATCTGATTTACTAACTATATCTCAGATGTTTCTCCCAAGATTCTTCTTTGTTAGACACAAATGTTTTAAAATTATGTATATTACACACATTGTATATTACAATTCATTGGGGAATAGCAAATATAAATCATAATTTTATCATTTTTAAAACTATATAAAAATTATTTATATACATTTTTGCCATTATAAATTGTAATTTACATTTATTGTTTATATAGCTATTTTTAAATTATATTTATAATGTAAAAATGATACAACATTACGTAAAAATGACATTTTTACAGTTTTAAAAGTGATAATTACATCATTTTATAAGTGATTTATACTTTCTATTAATTATTATAATAATATATATTAATGAATAATTTTACACACATAAGTTAGCATGTGTAACAAATAATTTTGAGACCTATGTCTCTATCAAAAAGAAATTTTGTTTCTCCTAAATTTCCTCTGTTTGAGACAAAATTGAGATTGAAATTCTAGAGGAGACATTTGATATTACTGGGAGAAACATCTGAGAAGTAGGAGATTTGAGCAAAGTCTCCATTAGCTTGTGGTTTAATTTTCGTCTAGGAGAAACAAGTAAGGCGTTTGATTTTTCTCTGCTGTGGTGCTGTGGTTTTTCCTTGCCATTAACGGAGAATGTTACTGTATTTCATGTGCTGTTGGCTCAGTGGCCCTCAGCAAACACACTGTATCTCAGTACCAGACTACAGTACAGCGGGTCACGGGTGAGACGAGAGCATCTCAACACAGAATGAGAATAAATAATCTGCACAGACAGTCAGAGGTGAAGATCCAGATCTGTCATGTTTAAAGAAATCACCTGTGCCATTTAGCAACGCTGAAGAGCGACTGGACCACAGGATTGTGGGAAACATGGATGCTGTGATGCAGCAATACCTGTGTGAAAATGAATGAACAAGACAAAACACGAGATTAAAGAAACAGACTTATAGATCAACCATAAGCAAAAAAATAAATAAATAAAAAACAAACAAACCAATCTCCAGTGCAGTTTGCCACATCGTTGAAAGCAACTATAAACAGTTTTATAAATAAACACACACACACACACACACACACACATCCAATAAAAAGCTTATGCTTCAAGTAACTATAAACATTTAATAAAGAGTACATACTTTAAATAATATTTACTTTTAAAGACTTGAAATTACCCATAGATTTAAATTATTTTTAATTTGGATTTGTTTGTTTATTTAGTGTGTTGTGAGTGAGGGCGCAGGCCTCTGTGTTGCCAGATCCAGTTATTATACGCGTTTAGTCTCGATTTTCTACTTAATTTGACACTTTAGAAAGTGTATAAAGTGGGAAGTTGCAAGTTTATTTATTTTTTGGTTTTTATTTGTTTTAATAGCAATATCTGGCAACACTGCAATGATCGCCAGCACTTAAACTGAAAATAATCAAAAGAGCCCATGGACATGTTATTGTTGAAAGGATACCATATTCGGTAAGGCAAAGGCAAAAAAAAAAAAATCATGATATTATCTGTCAAAAACTTTATCAATGCTATCAAAACAGTAGGGCAGAGATCTGTAGAACAAGTAGGTAACAGATTGAAATGAAATATGCAAACACTAGCCAAGAAGATGTCTATACCATTTCCTTCCATAGGCCTATAATAGTTCAATTTTCACAAAGTCATGCTAACAACATTCATAAGAGCACTAGACAAAGTTATCTACATTACAATGGTTATTAATGAAAACTAATATGTATAAACAACTGACAAAACTGTACACTCCTAAACTATAGTGATGGTGCAATATGATATAATTTAACAATGTTGATTCCTCCAAAACAGAAAACGTCTCTCACAAACATCTACATGTCTGTCTCTTTTAAAATGTTTAGTGTATATAATTTGTATTGGTATAAGGGTTATTATAGCTTTTAGCTACAGCCATGTTTTTCACACACACACTCTCACACAATATTTCTGCATTACGCTAATATTCCATTTTTCTATAATTTATAATGACTTACTGTTGTAAGATGTTTTTCCAGAATCAAAACATTTTAAGCAGACTTAATTAAATACTAGTGCTACTAGTCTAGAATATATTCTGGACCTACAGCAGCAGAATCCAACAACTGTCGTCACTTGAAAGAAGCTATCCAATGATTACTAATAATAATTATTAAGGCCTGTGACAATCAGTCAGTTTTGCTGTGGAACAGCTTTTCTAATCGCTGCCTCCTCCAGAACGCTGAGATTGGGTTTATTTATTTACCTTCCTGCAGCTGTAGAATCGCCATCTCGTACTGGAATCTGACTGATTCATTAGCATTTCTGTTTGCTCGGCTGTTTTTGGACGGCTAAAGCAGAGCGTTTGTTTGTGGAAAGAGGTCTCTGTCCTTCCTCTGCGTAGGATGAGATGAGTTTCCTGTTAAAACAAAAGAAAAAGCTGTTTGCATTGGCTCAAACAGCACAGAATATTGTTAGCAGTGGAAGGGAGAGCAGGTCGTCTGTGTTTGTTTGTCGTCTGGACATGTGGAAGTGTCTGGAACACAGGCCTGATTACACTCACTGAAAACACATTCAATGTAACAACATCATCATTACACAAATGTCTTACATACACTACAGTTCAAACTGTTTCTGCACAAATATGAAGCAGCACAACTGTTTTCAACATTGATAATAATCAGAAATGTTTCTTGAGCATCAGATCAGCATATTAGAATGATTTCTGAAGGATCATGTGACACTGAAGACTGGAGTAATGATGCTGAAAATTCAGCTTTGATCATAGCAATAAATTGCATCTTCAAATATATTCAACAAAAAAACACATTTAAAATTGTAATAATATTTTGCAATTTGTACTGTTTTTACTGCATTTTTAATCAAATAAATTCAGCCTTGAATTAAAAAATTGTAAATTAAAAAAAAATAAATTAAAAAAAAATAAAAAATTGTGGAAAAAATTGTATATGTGTATACTTTTACACAGAATATTTGTTTTATTAAAGCCTATAAATTGTTAAAAATGATTGACCCTGTAACGTTGAATGGCTATAATTAATGGCTAAAACTGACGGAAAATGCATTTAATAGAAACATCAGCAGGAGTATTGATATCAATGATACTGGCCTTCATTAATAATAGGCTAATTAGTAAAAAGATGGCATTAAACACGCATTTAAATTATTCCATCTTCCAAGTTGCTTCTACATTTATTTGGAGATTCAATGTAAAAATTATGATAATATAAATATATTATGCTAATATAAGATTAATTGCAGAAAAATAGAAACTAATGTCTTAAAATGATTTATATTACACTTATAGATATACCAAGTTGTGTGTAAAATTATTTGTACACAATTTATTGCTTAACAGAAAATATAAATCATTTAAAAAATAACAATTATTTTATCATTTTTTAAAACCATATAAGTTTGTTTAAGTAAGTTATAAGTAAGTTTGGGATCAGTAAGATTTTTTTAATGCTTATCTTATGCTCGTCTAATGCTCTCTTATGCTCATCAAGGCTGTAATTATTTGATCAAAAATACTGATAAAAAAGTAATATTGTGAAATATTATTGCAATTTCTAATATTGGTTTCCTATTTTAATATACTTTAAAATATAATTTATTTCTGTGATGAAAAGCTGAATTTTCAGTATCATTACTCGAGTCTTCAGTGTCACATGATCCTTCAGAAATCATTCTAATATGCTGATTTATTATCAGTGTTGAAACTGTTGTGCTGCTTAATATTTTTTGGAACCTGTCATACTTTTTTTTTTTAAATTTTTATTCTTTGATGAATAAAAAGTTAAAAAGAACAGCAGTTATCCAAAATAGAAATCTTTTCTAATAATATAAGTCTTTATCATCACTTTTTATCACCTTGCTGAATAAAAGTATTTCAATCATGACAACTCTCGGAAGATTTTAGCATGGTGATGGATATGACAATGTTAATGTATTTGGTCTTGGTGGAATAGATCTGCTACGCTGCTGCTACTGCTGAATTGCTGCTGCTGTTGGTTATTGCTTTAGTTGTAGATTACTGCTGCTGCTGCAAGCAAGTACAGGAACTTGCCACTGCCAATGCATACGGCGATATGGTGCCGTGAGTATTTAAGACATACTGCTGCTGCACAAATAGCATATAAAATAACCCGTAGCAGATCTATACAGGTGGAGCTGGGGAAGGTGTAGGGCTTCAGAGAAACTCTGAAAGCACGCTGCAGGAATCTCAAGTGAATACTAGCCAGCCTTATAAATGCAAGGCAGTAAGCTCATTGGCTGCAGATGAAGCATGAACCAATCAACTTGTACCAAGTCGTTTAACTCTCTGAATATCATCAGTTACGTTAACAACCTGTCAGCCTGCGCCATCTAGAGTTTCATGACTGAACTATGTATTAATTTCTTTAAAATAAAAAAGAAAGAAAGAAAGATAGATAGATAGATAGATAGATAGATAGATAGATAGATAGATAGATCTATCTATCTCTAAACTTCAGAATAGTAGTCTATATTGTAACGCAAAATTACTATTTTGAATAAACACTGTTCTTTTTAACTTTTTATTTATCAAAGAATTCTGAAAAAAGTATCTCAGGTCCCATAAAATATATTTTGGAACTATTCCTCTAATGTGATAACATTTATTCATTTGGCAGATGCTTTTACCCAAATCAACAACAGCTTCCAGCGCGTTCATGATTCATATTTCATCAGTATGTGAGTTTCTCAATGCACAGCTCTATAGCAGCTCTTACTGATCACAGTCCTGATCAGGACAACACGTGTCCCATGATGCTCAGGGCAAACATTATTCCTACCATTAGTGTACTGTAAATTGCTAATATATTCTCTGTGCCTGCTTCCTATATAAAAATCGTTTTGTCGCTGTGGAAACAATAAATGCACACGCAGCTATACAATAACATAAAGATGAATGGCTCAATCTTCATTCCTCTTCTTATTTCTCATTTTAGAGTGGAATTAATGCTCGGCTGGAATACAGTACCTTGTAATTTCTTTCACCTGTGTCATGCAGTTTTATAAGCTCATGAGCGTGAACAGATGATGAATGATGCACAGCGATATGCAATAACTCTCCTGTTTACACAGATGAAACTCATCTATATGCTGCATTCAAGTGCTTGTCAGAAGATCCTTCTGAAGTTGTAATTATGAGTATGTCACATTCAAGCGATTTATTTTTGGATGCTTGCTACTTGCAATGTGCTATAAATTGTCCAATACATGCTTTTTCTGCATGTAAAACGTGCAATATCCAATGAATGGCTACAATGAATGGACATAAAACTGACAATGACAACCCATGGCAAATGATTTCAGAAAATGTATCGGCCATGAGACTGTGCATTACCTCATTGGAGAAATTCATTTGATTTTATTTATTTATCATACATACATATGTAAATATTCTAACAATTAAATAAACCAATAAAGAAATATCACTATAATACTATTGAACTGTAAATTATTTCACAATAATAATTTATATATATATATATATATATATATATATATATATATATATATATATATATATATAATAACAATGATTTTAAACGATAAAATAATAATAATTTATTTATTTAAACAATAAAAATTAAACAAACCAATAAAGAAATATCACTATAATACCATTGAACTATAAATTATTTCAAAATAAATTATAATTTAATAATAAGTTTAAAGGAAATTTTATTATTGGTATTATTTGCTTTACTTCGAAGAGTGTTGTCTGAATTGTCTGAATGCTTCATTCATGGTTGTATACCTTAAATGGACACATATGTTGAATATGCATTATAATTGGATGAGATAGAACCATTTGATTAGGGTATAAATACTGAGCCAACATATTTCTCTTGGTCGCACTCTGCAGCCATGACTGTAATTACTGTATGACATCTTTTACATTACTGTAATTACTGTAATACACCTTTTCTTGCAAGAAAATAAATCTTCAAAAGACTTTTGTCTCATACCTTCATTGAAATAGAAAATTGCCACAAAACAACAACAACAACAACAACAATAAAAATTATTATTATTATTATTTATATATTTATACAAATTATAAAAATGAAACAAACCAATAAAGAAATATCACTATTATACTGAACTGTAATTTCACTATACTATTGAACTGTATATTGTTTAGTAATTATTTAAATAATAATGATTTAATAATATTAATTTATTTATTTAAATTATAATTATAAAAATGAATCTGTAAATTATTTAATAATAATAATTTTAATACTACAATAATAGTTATTATTGTTATTATTATTAATTTATGTAACAACAGTACAATTACCATACTAATATTTATGGCTGATTTTTTTCTGTTTCTTTTTAAACATTAAATAACAGGGCTTTTATTTTGCCACAATACCACAGACTTCTTTGAAATGCTTCTCTTTTGTTGACAATAGACTTTTAACCCATTTTCATTACAAAATTCAGAAGATGTTTAATTAAAAAAAAAAAAGTAGTTACCAGCCAACTGGCGAGTAACACTTTTACTTGCGTTTGTTATTTTTGGCCCTGGCTACAGATATAAATCTATTTAAATATAAATCTAATTCAGATAGTATGTAAAAGAGGTATTATTCCATAATGTTTTTGTAAAAATTTAGTTAGATTTACAATGACTTGACAGGAAAATCTTCAGTGTTTCCCTGCATCCTCAGACATATGCTTATAGATGTGATCGTCTCACAATAAATCCTTTATGCTCATAATATATACAGGACACAAAACACTATAAAAACAAGAATACGAACATGCCGACGGGCAAGAGAAATGCTATTATGGGAAAAACATAATAGAAAATCCAACAAGTTGACCAGAGGGGAAATGAGAAACGAGTGAATTGTTTCTGTAGAGTAATTAGTTGAGCTCTGGCTGAAGCACTAATGGACTTCTAATGGTTGTTTCTGTGTGGGCAGAACAACTAACACACAGTGATGAGGAAACAGTTCCAGTCTGTGAGGAGTCATTATCATGTCAGTGATATGATTTTGATGATATGTTGTGGGATAATATTATTTGTTAATGATGGTTTGGGGTTTTAGATTTGGATTAATTCAACTAAATACATGCATAGTCAATGATAATTAATTCAACATTAATACCACATAACACACCTAGGGCGGCGTTTGCATGAGCAAAACTTACTACAATGCAGTTGTATGTGTATTATTTCAAGGAAAACAGGCAGAACAAATTAGGGAAACATTTAATTTCAATTTTGATTATAATTATTCATATTTTTATTTATTTAAACAACTTATTACAATTAAATAAAAAAATATCCATACAATACTATTGAACTATATAGTATTTCAAAATAATGCTATAATTTTTCTATATAAATATTTCATAATCTTAATTTAATCTTTTTATAACAACAATGCAATTACAATAGTAATATTTATGGTATTTTTTCTTTGCTTTTTTAACCCTTGTGCGGTCTTCAGCCATTTCTGACTGGAGAATTTTACATTTTGAATTTTAAAAAATTGTAGCTTCATCAGAATGGTACGAAACTTGTATGTGAACACACAAAAAATTGAGGTCATGATTCAAAAAAGCTAAGTGGTCGTAAAAAAAATAATCATACTCATGGTCTTCGGTCAAAAATGACCGACCATAGGAAATGAATGGGAAATGGGGAAAAAATAAAAAATACAGAAAAATTTTGTATGTATAATCTACAAATCCCCAACAATGCAGAAAAAAATTGCACAGCAATGAAGGGGTGAAACTCTAAAACATCTAGAGTGCAAAATCAACACATCCACTGACACACGTGCACACACACACTTGTACACACACACACCCCTATGAACTGGTGTGCCTGTAACACAGCAACTATGTAAAATAAAATCAATAATTCAACTACAATACAGTAAAAAAGTGGACAGCAAGGAATGGGTTATACTCTAAACCATCAAGAGTGTAAAACAGCTACATCCACTCACACACACACTCACAGACACACACATACACAATTTTACACACTCAAATGACTTGGTATGGCTATAACCACATAGCCAAAATGAGTTAGAAGACTGAAATCAGATCAGACCCAGAAGGATTAGGCTCTGATAAAGCATTCCTGTTCATTTTTGTTACATTTTTATAGTGTTTTAATGTTTTGTGTAACAAAATGCTTTCTGTGTTCAGGGTTGACTGTAGCAATAATAATGCAAAAACCTATATAACACCTATATAATAATAATGAAAATATATATATAAACCTTGACAAAAAAGTAGTCTTTGAGAATGCCTAAACATACATTTAAATCCACAACCTAATAAAAGTAAACCATTATGTCTAAAAACAACTAGGGAATTCACAAGCCTCTCTATACAGGCAACTAGTGGTTAACCATGAAATTACATGTTTTTTCTTTCTTTGCTCACACCAGGAGGTGCTAATCTGCATTCAAAAATTGGATTTTAAAGGCTTAGTGTCTATTTTCATCTGAAATACTGCATAAATTGAAAAATAATTTTAAAAAATTAGAAAAAAAAATGGTACTATTTTCAGTGGGACAAATTGATCATAATTATTGTATAAATATTAATTAGTACCATAAAATTCTCTCAAAATACAAAAGAAAAAAAAGTTATTGAACAAAAATATATTATATTGATTTTACTGAAGAAAAAAAAAGTTACATTTCAGGTGTCCGGTCTCTTTTGACCATGAAGACCATGAGTGTGACTCCCAAATGAGGAGTGCACAAGGGTTAAACATTAAACCATAGGGCTTTTATTTTGACAGAAAACTGCAGGGAAACTTTTCTTTTGAAATTCTTCTCTTTTGTTAACAACAAATTTACTGCCACAATGCCAGGGTATTGTGGGTGGTTGCCAAAGCAGTCGTTATGCTGTCCTGGGTGGTTTTAGACATGTTGCTATGCAGTTGCTAGGGTGATTTGTGTGGGGTGGTTTTTAACATGTTGCTGTGGTGATCTGGGTGTTTTTTTAACATGTTGCTATGTAGTTGCTATAGTGTTCAGGGTGGCTTTTAACATGTTGCTATGGTGTTCTGGGTGTTTTTTTTTTTGTTTGTTTTGTTTTTTTTACAATGTTGCTATGTAGTTGCTCTTAATCTGAGTGATTTTAACATGTTGCTATGCAATTGCCATGGGGTTCTAGGTGGTTTTATGCAAATTGCTAAGCAGCTCCTAGAGTGGCCTGGGAAGTTTTTAGAATGCCAGGGTGTTGTGGGAAACCAATGGATGGCTACAATTTTTGGTCACATGGCAAAGTGACACTTTTCGCAAACTTTTTACTTCGTTGTGATGCAACATTGTTTTAAAATCAATGATTTGCAGGGTTTTCAGATGTAGCATAGCTTTAGCACATAAGCGCCTAAAGACTCAGATTTTGTGTTTCATTTATGCAGAACACAAAGCCTAAGCTTTCTTAAATCTTTAACACTGCTCTTCCTCTGTTGTGTATGGCTGTTTCCCTCAGGACATGCAAATCTAGTTATGTTTGAAGTGTGTCAGTAGTTTCTCCACAAATTTACTGTCTTCAAGAAGATAAATGATTTCCAAAAAAGCCTGCCCTCTAGAGGATCTTTGATCGTGACACGGCCCCTCCAAAGGGACCCGCACAACATAACATTAAATCCTTCAAGCGTGCTCTGGCTCTCTATTCACAGCAGGCAAGTAAATCTGAATAAGAAGTGATATCTTTAAGCTTCATTATATTAGCACATGATCCCCCCTTAAAGTCTCTAGTAGAGCGGTGAGTGTTTACAGTCTGTCTCCGCTGCAGCATGTGTTGGAGGTTTCCTGAGACTGTGGGCTAATTGTACTCGGGGTAAATGGGGCCTGCTGTTCGCTGCCACCGCACACAGGGTGAATCTGATAGATGATCGAAATCGATTTCAGCTTTGAAGCCGGTTCAGAAACCCCCCGCTACCGCTCGCAACCACTGTGTTGGCATTTAGCAGTGGGGTATCAACTTCAAAAATACTGTGCTATTTAGGTTGGCTTGAGAAATCTGACATGCTAGCACGCTGGCAATGTGTCAAATCATGCTACCAACGTCAAAACATGCTAACAATGAAACATGTTAAAACATGCAAGCAATGTGCCAAATCTTATTACAAACATGTTAAAACATGCTAGCAATGAAACATGTTTAAACATGCTGACAATGTGCCAAATCATGTTAGAAACACGTTAAAACATGCTGGCAATGTTTCAAATCAATAATCGATAATTGCTAGCAATGCTAACATGCTAGCAATGAAACAAGTTAAAACATGCTAGCAATGAGCCAAATTGTGTTAGAAGAAACACGTTAAAACATGGTAGCAATGAAACATGTTAAAACATGCTAGCAATGAAACGTTAAAATATGCTAGCAATGTGCCAAATGATGTTAGAAACACGTTAAAACATGCTGGCAATGAAACATGTTAAAACATGCTGGAAATGTACCAAATCATATTAGAAATACGTTAAAACATGCTAGCAATGTGCCAAATCATGTTAGAAACATGTTACAACATGTTAGCAATGAAACATATTTAAACATGCTAGGAATGTGCCGAATCATGTTAGACACATTAAAACATGCTAGCAGTGTGCCAAATCATGTTAGAAACCCATTAAAACATGCTTGCAATGTGTTAAATCATGTTAGACACGTTATAACATGCTAGCAATGAAACATTAAAACATGCTAGCAATGTGCCAAATCATGTTAGACACGTTAAAACATACTAGAAATGTGCCAAATCATGTTAGAAACACATGCTAGCAATGTGTCAAATCATGTTAGAAATGTTACAACATGCTAGCAATGAAATATGTTAAAACATGCTATCAATTTGCAAATCATGTTAGAAACATGTTAAAACATGCTAGCAATGTGTCAAATCATGTTAGGCACGTTACAACATGCTAGCAATGAAACATAAAAACATGTTAGCAATGTGCCAAATTGTGTTAGACATGTTAAAACATGCTAGCACTGTGCCAAATCATGTTAGCAATGTGCCAAATCATGTTATAAACACGTTACAACATGCTAGCAATGTGTCAAATCATGCTAACAGCATGTTAAAACATGTTAGAAACATGCTATTGTAACAATGTCAAATCATGCTATCAACATGTTAAAACATGCTAGCAATGTTAAAACATGTTAGAAACAAGTTAGAAACATGCTAAAACATGCCACTTCATGGTAAAATTGCAAGCAAAGCATAACAGACTATCTATATTCTAAAACTACTCAGGCCACTCTAACAACTGCATAAGAATATCCCTTATGAAAATTAACCATGATTTTATTATAGTATTATAGTTATTACAGTAAAGTAGCAGAAAACCCTAGCAATGCATAGCAGGACATTTAAAAACACCCAGAAACCCTAGCAACTGCATAGGAGCATGTTAACCCAATCAAAACACTCTAGAAACTCCATAGCAACGTTAAAACAACCCAAAACGCCATAGCAACTGCATAGCAACATGTTAAAAGCACACTCAGAAACCCTAGCAACTGCATAGCAACATGTTAATCCAATCAAAACACCCTAGCAACATTAAAACCACCCTGCACACCCCAGCAAATGCAAAGCAATTTGTTAAATACCACTTTGAACACCCAAGCAACTGGGAAAAAAACGTTAAAAAGCACCTTGAACACCCTAGCAACTGCATTGCAACATGTTAACAATCAAAACCACCCTAGCAACGGCACAGCAATATGTTAAAAAACACCCTGAACACCCAAACAACAGCAAAGAAATGTTACAAACACCTTAGCGACTGCACAGCTACATACCAAAAAACACCCAGAACAGCCTAGCAACTGCATAACTACATGCTACAAACCACCCAGAACAACCCAACAAATGCATAGCAGAGTGTTAAAACCACCCATGTACCCTAGCAACTACACAGCACCCATGACCACCCTTGCATGTGCATAGCAACATGCATAAGACCACCCAGAGTGCCATAGCAATCGGTGCTTCCCTACAGGCATGTGCAGTCATCATACATGATACAACAGCCTAAAGCTTTATGACACACTGTTGTAACTGACACATCGTCAGGAGTGTATGAATCCCAGCACATTGGCACAGATTGATGGATATAAATAGCTCTCCATTCGGCCGGATGATGACGGGTCTTTGTCTTTCTCTAGTGAGCGCACTCGACTGCTGATGACTGCAGCTGCTGGCGGCATGTCCAGGGAGAAATGGTGATTAATGTACAGTGGCGTTCCCTCAGCTGATTGGCCGTAATTATGGGAAGAAAGGCAGGGTGAGCGAGTGGATGGGTGTCTGCTGACGAGCGCACACATTTGCTCCTGTTATCCTCTGTGATCAGCAGGAAATAAATACAAACCACACGGGCCAACCTGCTGTCACCTGACCTACACCCTAGCAACTGCATCGCAACATTATAAAAATCTGCCAGAACGCCCTAGAAATGGAGGTGAGATGATTGTAACATCTTAATATTTGACATTAAAAGATAAATTCTGGATATTTTGACAACTGCAAGCAACTTCATAGCAACAGGTTAGAAAGCACCCAGAACGTCTCAGGTTACGTATGTAACCATGGTTCCCTGAGTAGGGAACGAGACACCCTAGCGTCCTCTAGGGGTCCTCTAGGGGTCGCTATGGGGAACTCCGTCAGCGTGACCCTTGTCTGATGGATGACGTCACTACCGGCGCGACCACAGTATAAAGGGGCACCAGGAAAATACGTCATCCACTTCTTCGTCTGAAGCTTGCGTCCGAAGTATGGCACAAAGCCTAGAGGACGCAGTGTCTCGTTCCCTACTCAGGGAACCATGGTTACATACGTAACCTGAGACGTTCCCTTTCGAGGGAACTTCGAACTGCGTCCTCTAGGGGTCGCTATGGGGAACAGAATACCCACGCCACCATGCTGAGGGGAGTGCAAGCCAAGCACAAAGGCGAGCACTAAGTACCAACTCTACCAGGCTAAGGGAGTTGCCCCTGGGACTGTCAGTGACATTATCCCCTATGGCCAAAGACCCAAGCTGCATACCCTAAAAAACTTACCTGTTAAGGGCCGGGAATCCCTGACCCAGGGTAGAGCTCGAAGGCTTAGAATCATATAGAAAAGAATCCTTTAAGGGGATACGGCCAAGCGCCTAGGATAGTAGCTAGGTCCTGGCCTGTCACCCAGAGCCTACCGCTTGCTCTGCACGAGCTCGCTGAGGGAACTGTCTCAACAAGTCCTTGGTAATAACCCACTGTTCAATCCCAGAAATTTTTGGGAGAAATAGGTTGAGTGGAGCCCGAGGCGAAACCGGGGCCTAACCAACCCAAAGAAACGGCACGAAGCCGCAGCGCGTAACCCATACCGTACAGGATTTTAGAAAGAACGCAAAACACTTGATGTGCGATCTTACCACAACGTGGCTTTGAGAAAGTGCACAGAGACTTAGCGTGAGCACTTACTATAACATGGATTTGAAACCGTTCTAGGGAGCCGCAAAGCAAGCAACTTAACAGGGAGGCAGACCTTTTTTTTATTTATTTTTTTTTTTTTTCTCCAGAAATTTTTGGGAGAAATAGGTAGAGTGGAGCCCAAGGCGAAACCGGGACCTAACCAACCCAAAGAAAGGGCACAAAGCCGCAGCGCATAACCCATACCGTACAGGATTATAGAAAGAAAGTGATGTGTGATCTTACCACAGCGTGGCTTTGAGAAAGTGCACAGAGACTTAGCGTGCGCACTTACCATAACATGGATTTGAAAACCTGAAATCGCTGACTCACAGGGCTCTAGGGAGCGGAGAACTCAACTCTCAGATTGAGAGGGAAACTCCAACGCTCAGGGAGGGGCAGCATGCTCGTAAGAGACCCTCGGAGTGAGGGGAGCACTGCTAAACTCACCATGAGATCAGCCTAAGCGGGAGGGTGGAAAAAGGGTCCTGACCCCCTGGCATGGCTGCATGGTGGATCCCACAGAGCAGAGAATCCAATTCTCAGACTGAGAGAGAAACTCAAACGCTCGGAAGGGAGCAGCATGCTCATTGGTGACCCTCTATGGTGAGGGGAGCAATGCTAGCTCTACCAACAAGGAGAGCAACCTAACAGGGAGGCATAAAAAGGCCTAACAACCTGAGGCTGCTCGATGACATAGAGAGCGGAGAACTCAACTCTCAGCATGAGAGGAGACTCAGACGCTGAGAAGGGAGCGGCATGCTCAAAGGTGACCCTCTATGGCGAGGGGAGCATTGCTAGCTTGACCAACAAGGAGAGCAACCTAACAGGGAGGCATAGAGAGGCCTAACAACCTGAGGCTGCTGAATAACAGATCTGGAGGGCAGAGAACTTGCCTCTCAGAATGAGAGGGAACTCAGACGCTCAGAAAGGGAGCGGCATGCTCATAGGTGACCCTCTATGGTGAGAGGAGCAATGCTAGCTCGACCACTGCCTGAAAAACCTCGGTAAGCCCTCCAGAGAGGCTGCTCAAGGGCTCAGGGAGATTGCTACTTAAAATCCCCCGGTTATTATTTTTTGAAGGGGAGCAGTCCCTGAGCTAGCACATAGATATCCTCAGATAGCCATGCACCTAGGAAAGTACAAAGACCCGCAGGCCCTGGTATTGCAGTGCTGGGGACCTGATGACCAAGGAGGCTCCCACAGAAACCTATGACTTGGCCACATGATCCAGGGGTATGAGGCCGGGAACAGGGCTCTCATCCTAGCCTGGATCTAGTATCGACGAGTGAGGTAATCACTGCACGAGTTGATAGTAAGCACAAAACGACAGGTCCCAGAAATACTGCAAAGAATGGCTAGCAGTAGGAAACCCAATGTACCAGCGAACCGATAGAAATGAATCGTACTCACCCATCCATGGTTCCTGCGCATGAGATCAGTCCTGGAGGCAAAGTCCGAAGAGTCGGGTCCGGACTGTCAGTAAGGTAGTTTCTATGAAACACAGAACTTAACCAAAACATCATAAGTCCAGCATAGAGACTGCAATGTCAGCGCAGGAGGTCCCCACCTAACCTCGGTCAGGTGGAGTTAATGGTGGTTGCAGGGGAATTAGAGAGGGGAAGATGAGGGCAGATGACAGGCCCCCTGAGGGAAGGGAGTAGATGTTCAAGTCTTACTCTGGTCCAGACGAGAGTGTTGAGAACGCCTCGTCTGGATCACCTCCCTCAGGTCTTGCCAACCTCTCTTTGACCCGCGCCTCCCTCTAGCCCTACCTGCAGGCGGGGGAGGGGCACGAGTCGCGACACTAGCCTCCTGTGCCCATCTCTGATCCCCAGACCGAGATGGGCTAGGACCCCTGCGTTGTTCGGGCTCAGACCTGGACCTTCTTGGAATAAAGTTTTTGAAGGCCGCTGAGCGCGGCTTCGCCTCCCTAAACTTTTCGACCACTGTCTCGACAGAGGTACCGAAAAGCTCGGAAGGCGAGACTGGAGCATCGAGAAGAAAGCCCTTCTCTTTCTTCCCAATATCTGCCAGATTTACCCACAAATGTCTCTCCATTTCCACCATGGCCACCATAGACCTGCCAATAGCAGTGGCGGCCTGCTTAGTGGCACGGAGAGCCAAATCCGTGGTGCGGGCGCAGCTCAGCTACTTCATCAGGTGACAAGCCCTGACCCTTATCCAGGTCTTTCAGCAGATCAGCCTGGTACGCCTGAAGCACCGCAATAGTGTGCAACGAAGCGACAGCCTGACCTGCTGCTGCGTATGCCCTGCCATTTAAGCAAGATGTTTCCTGAAGGGGCTTAGATGGCAAGGAGGGAGCCTTGAGAGAGGTTGTCTCGCCCACAGAGAGATAACTGGCTAGCGTCTCCTCCACAGGGGGCATCCCCTCATAGCCGTTTTCACGCATCCCTTCAATGTTAGCATAACTGGTATGCTGAAACCTATGAATGCGAGAGGTAAACGGCCTTTTCCATTCCCTCTCAACCTCCACATGGAGATCAGGAAGAAATGGGAGGCTCACTCGAGCTGGGGGGCTATGGCTAGAAAGATAACGCTCATTGAGACGACCCCGCAGCCCCACCATCTTGGCCCGCTTCCACGGCAAGTCAAGCCTCGCCGTGGCGTATTCCATAACCTCCAACAACTCGTCATACGCAGGGCAGGAGGATTGAGAGGGCTCAGTCTCAACTTCTTCGCCCTCAGACATCTCCTGCTCTTCCTGGGCATAACCCAGCAGAGCACTAGCCGCTGGATCAGATGATGTCAGCGAGATCGCATCATCATCATCCAGCAACTCACCCTCGTTCGCGGCCGATGAGCACGAGAAGGAAAGCCCCCTCTCTAACTCATCAGCCAGATCCGCCTGCGAGCCCCACGAGCTCATCTCCCTCCGTGCCTCGGCAGCAGTGGGTCTTGAACCGCGGGAAGCAGACGGCTGCCCCTCCTTCCTCGAAAAGAGAGACAGACGAGAGTGGAGCTTTCTCATAGAAAAAAGCTCACAGTGCACGCAGATTGCCCCCTCGAGGACAATGCGTGTGTGCTCCTCACCCAAACAAAAGACGCAAAGATCGTGTGTGTCATCAGGTGTCAAATAACGAGGACACGGATCCACACATCTCTTAAACACCTTGCTAGTGCTCGCCATGGTAACAATAGAAAATCGTTCTTACCAGTAGAATGCACTCTTCAAACAAAACAGTCACTGAAGACGAAGAAGAGGATGACGTATTTTCCCGGCGCCCCTTTATACTGTGGTCGCGCCGGTAGTGACGTCATAGGCTGTCGCCGGCCAACATGTGGTGTTTTTGTATGTATGCTTCAGACACGGGTCACGCTGACGGCATTCCCCATAGCGACTCCTAGAGGACCCCTAGAGGACACAGTTCGAAGTTCCCTTGAAAGGGAACAACCCTAGCAGCTGCATAGCAACATGCTAAAAATCAACCAGAATGCCTAGAAACGTGAAAACTGATTTCTGTATTTATATATACCATGATATTTCAAAGAATTGAGAAGAAAATGTCTAAAAACATTTTTTAAAACCACCCAGAACACCCTAGCACCTACATAGCAACGTTGCTAAGCTGTTCTGGATGATTTTTTGAATGTTGCTATGCTGTTGCTATGGTGTTCTGGGTGGTTTTTAGAATGTTGCTATGAGGTGCTATGGTGTTCTTAGAATGTTGCTATGGCAATCTGGGTGCTTTTAGAATGTTGCTATGGTGTTCTGGGTGGGTTTTTAGAATGTTGTTATGCTGTTGCTATGGTGTTCTGAGTGGTTTTATGCACTAGTACACTAGTGGTTGGAACAGTTATCATAAAGTAATGTTTTTTAAACTTTTTTCCCAGGTATTTACTTCACAACCTGATTCCAAAATGCAGCTGCTCCTTCAGAGGACGGCAGCATCAGTTAGCAGTGGTGCCACAGTGACCTCTGCTGGCCTGGAGTTTAAAACAACAACACCTGAACCCACCTGACAGGGGGAAAAGTTCTGACACAAACACCAGGGGCCGCATCCATCCTACAATTGATCTTACGATCATCTCTCAAATATGCGTAAAGTGTATTGTAATGTATTGTAAAATGAACGTACCTACAGAAAACGCACATATGCGTCTCTTTCAGATGTGAAATCTATGAATCGCAAATGATCTTGAACTTGTGTGCAAATGAATGGTTTCAGCTCTCTGCCCTGCAAACGACTCCTAATCAATGGCATTAACATGTAAAAGATCACCAGCCATCATCCATATTCTTTAATTTAGAACAGCGAGCTGCAAGAACAGCTTACATTTTCAAAAATCTGCAGTACTTGAACAAGAAAAAGTGTGTACGTCTGCTCAGACCCTGACGTGACACTAAACACTTCTCCACGTCAAAGCCAGTTTTTACAAATATGAGTGTTGGCGTGGATTTAAGCGTACGCACATGCTAAGATCAAATCTGAGCGTATGCACGCTTTATAAATGAGGCCCCTGAACTGTAAATACAGACATTATGCTAATGTATTTCCAAAGGAACCACACAGGAGCATTTGACTGTTGTCACAATCTCAATGACTATTGATGGGTCAGGAAGAAAAATGTCATTAAATTGATTCAGAACAATCTGTTTTTGACCCAATACACCAAAAATCATGCCTTTCGTAATCTGGGGAATGTACGTATATGCCTTTCTGTGGTGATACAATGAAGTAGTGATGGTAACACCTTGGTTTTTTTAATGCATAACATGGTGAGAACTGATTTCCGTATTCATATTCCATGATATTCCAAAGTATTGCAAAGAAAATATCCAAATAGCCTCTCACCCCACTGAAATATATTTCACGCTCACTGAGCAACTAATTTAGCACTGATTTACACACTGACCTCACGTAATGTGATTGACACCGCACTCTCTGTCTTAAATAGGAAAAATCCAATCATCTCAAAGAGCTCAGAAATGATCACATGCTGCTCTATCGGCAGTGACCTCTGCGGCCGCTGCCTGTAAATACTCACACATGACGATTTGTGTATTGATTGCTGTTGGCTTTTGGAGCGCTGCGTGACTTATTTTGTGACATCATTTATCAACGGAGCAGCTCATAAATTGTGAGGGTTAAAGTATCAACAGAATCTGTCAAGCATTTGTACATCTCTTTAAAACAGTAGCAGGAAAGCAATTTTGACACTGTCCACACTCATGCATCAGCGGAACACAGTCATTTGGAGTGATAAATATATGTTCATTGGTGAATCTCACAAAACCTGTCCCGAACATCTCACAAGTCACCACAAAATGAAGAACAAATATATGGAATCCCATTGAAATTACTTTTTTTTTTTGCATTTAAAATTTCTTTTGCAATTTTTTGTAATTTCTATTATCCTCAATATTAATTTACTGTAATACAGGTATTTTTAAATGGATTGCAGTATTTTTATTTATCAACATAAAGGCATTACAATAAATTGTAATGTGTAACTGCATGCTTTACAATTTAAATACAACTGTTGATTTAGTATTATTTATGTACTATTATAGTATTTATTACTATTGTCAATTTTATTTTTCATTTTAGTTTACATTTTAGTAATTTTATGTGCTTTTGTTATTTTTATAAACTTTTGTTTTCAGATATTATTCAAATATTTCAAGGCAAGATTTCTCGTTTTCTTTTTTTTATCTAAATTTGTCAAGTTTAAGTTTTTCCTCTAATTTTTATATTTTATTTTTTTTAATTTTTTTTTTTAATTTTTATATTTTATTTGAGGTTTATTTCAATTAACAAAAATTATTTGTAAAAAATGTTTATATATATATATATATATATATATATATATATATATATATATATATATATATATATTAGTAATTCTCTTTAGATTTACTGTAAAACTCCTATTTTTAAATTTTTAAAGTTTTTAAGCTTTTTGTGTAACATTTATATTTTATTTTATTTCAAGCTTTATTTCAACTAAAAATGATCTGAATGAAAATTATTTTTAAGTTTAATTTTAGAATAACTTAAAGGGATAGTTCACCCAAAAATAAAAATTATCTTATGTTTTACTCACCCTCAAGGCATCCTAGGTGTGTCTGACATTCCTCTTTCAGACGAACACATTCGGAGTTATATTCAAAATTGTCCTGTCTGTTCCAATCTGTATAATTGCAGTGAATGGTGCCCGTTTCTGAATCCGAAAAAAGTGTATCCATCCATCATAAAACTACTCCACACGGCTCTGGGGTGTTAATAAAGGCCTTCTGAAGCGAAACGATGCGTTAGCTTAAGAAAAATGTTGATTCTTAAAACTTTATAAATTATAATGTGCAGCTTCTGGTCTCTCAAGCAGGCGCGTTCACGACAAGCGGTCGAGCGTACGACCAAGTTTTGTTTATGGCACAGGAAACCATGTGAACAAGTAAATTGTATCTGTTTTGATTAAAATGGTGCGTTCGAGTCAATACCCAGGATGTTTAAATAAGTTTGTGACAGGTGTTTTGTTTTGCTTTCTCCTCTGTGCATCCGTGTTCGTCATGCACTCTCTCCCTGGATCTTACGTTCGCCTTTCGTTACGCCTCCGTCATACGCTCGACCGCCTTGTCATGAACGCGCCTGCTTGAGAGACCGGAAGCTGCACATTTCAGTTTATAAAGTTTTAAGAATCAACATTTTTCTTAAACTAACCCATCATTTCGCTTCAGAAGGCCTTTATTAACACCCCAGAACCATGTGGAGTAGTTTTATGATGGACGCATACTTTGTTTTGGATTCAGAAACAGGGGCACCATTCACTGCAATTATACAGATTGGAACAGACAGGACAATTTCAAATATAACTCCGAATGTGTTCGTCTGAAAGAGGAATGTCAGACACACCTAGGATGCCTTGAGGGTGAGTAAAACAGGCTAATTTTAATTTTTGGGTGAACTATCCCTTTAACACCGGTTTTTGTGGCATTGCAATGAGTTGCAAGGAATTGTCATGAAAATTGTTAATGGAAATAATGTTACAATGATGGCCCAAATGGGCCATAAAATATATTTTTTAAATTTTTTCCCTTAGCTTTTGGGGTGAAATTATTACTTGAAACTACCATGAAGTTTTAATAGCCAAACATTTTTAGAAAGATAATTCTAAGGCTACTATGTTTTACAATACCAAGACAAAAGTATATTTATAACCGAATACTTATATGCTTTTGCAACAGCTCTATGCAGTTTTCATTCAATCATCCAACAGCTTTTCTACTGCTGCTGTTCGTGCTTGAATGTTTCCGCTGATGAATAATTATTGATAAACCCTTGAGCTCAGAAGATTAACATGAAGCTGTCGGGTGTGTTTCCAGTGCTGCATTACTCTGGGCTTTGTGTGACTCTTATAGAATCCAATTAGCTGCCTTTTATTTTTGTTGCCACACCAGCAACTCAGAAATGTGCAATATGGTGCCCGAGGACACAGTCTCACCAAAAGCCCAAAATAATCCTTCCCTGGAAACACTGACACCGGAGATCTGCGGCCACCCGTCAAACCTGTCACAGCCCATCTAGGACCATTTTGAGCTCAGTGGGACGGCTGCACCACACACCCTCCATCTCGCCCTGTGTTCAGTGGATTCCTGCCAGAGTCGCTCCCATGCTGAACTTCAACTCTCTCATGTTATCTGAGCTACAAGAGAGAGAAATGAGAGCTAATAAAACTCAATGATACAAACTTTAGAGTAAGCATCAAATTGAAATGGACTATTATATATGCTTCTGCTCTTATTGTGCATGATTTGTCCAAACACTGCAAAAACAAGCACAAAGCACACTAAATTTGTTTAGGTAATAAAAATAAATTTGATTTAAGATATATTGAAAAATCTTCTTAATAAGATCAATTAATAATCTTTTTAATCTTTTTAACTTTGTTTTTTTTGTTTTGTTTTGTTTTGTTTTGTTTTTTTTTTTTACTGGAAAACAAGACAACTATTCTGACTAAAAATGCACTACAACAAATGGTACTATTTAAATACTATATTTTGAACTAGTTTTTATTTTTATATTTTCCATTTTCTTTTTCATTTGTTAAAATTTTAGCAAGTTTGTTGTGTGTTTTTGTCATTTTTATTAGTTTTTTAAAAAATACATCTATATCTTTTTTTACACATATTTTATTTTTTACTGGAAAACAAGTAAAAAAAATTACCTAAAAAATGAAGAGCAACAAATAGCACTATTTAAATACTATATATACTAATAATATGGTTATTTGACATTTTAAAGATACTATATAGATTTTATTAATATGCTGAATTTGTTTTTATTTTTAGATTTTCCATTTTCTTTTTAATTTTTGTAAAAAGTTTTAGTAATTTTGTTCTTTTTTATCAATTTTATTAGTTTATATATATATATATATATATATATATAATATATATATATATATATATATACACACACACACACACACACATATATATATATATATATATATATAAATATAGATATAGATATATGATAGATAGATATACACACACACATATTATATTCATATTAATGTCAGTTTAATTTATTTTAGCACATCAAGTTAAAACTAAAGTTAAACTAAATGAAAATGAGAAATTATCTGAAACTGTCTGAAATAAGTTTTTTATGTTATTTCAGTTAACATTAATTTTTATTATTTTATTTTAATAAAAAAAACTGTTTATGGTTTATGTTTTCAGTTTTAGTTAACTATAATAATCTTGATACACACACATACTTCGATTCAACATTCAATATGTTTCACTCTGAAAAACGTCACATTACAGAAGTAAAATGGGTTGCAAACACAAAACTCATTAGCTCTGATGTGCTTGTGTTTTCAGTGATAGTCAAACCGTATGTATGGTTTAATGTATGACAGCATGGCACACGCTTCCTCCTCTCACACTTTACATAATCCTCAACCTGCCACTATCAGGAACACGTCTGGAAACAACACGCTCCAAAAACCATCCGATGCATTCACACAGAACACATGTAGTGATGGGACTCACTCACCTCAAGGTAAGTCACTGTTATCTCAGCTACTGCCAAACTCATGCTCTTCAAAGAAAGATCACTCTAAAAAACTGGGTTGTTTCAACCCAACTTTGGGTCAAATATGGACTAACCCAGCTGTTGGGTTACATTTTGTAATTTTTTAAATATTTAATTAATTAAATTTTAACCCAAAATGAGCGTAATCTGCATAGGGAACTTTTTTTGACCTCACACGAAACTCCTGATCCCCCAAATTCAATGCATTCAGTCTTTGTCCGTGCTGTACAAATTTCAGAAGAAAATGTTTATCATATTCATCTGTGCAAAAGTCATAGCTACAAAAAAATAATTTAGGTATCTAAACCAGGGTTAATATAGTTAACTAAAAAAAAAAAAAAAAAAAAAAACTAAAAATTAAACCATAAATAAAACATTTTCATAACTTAAAATAAAATAAACATCAACTAAAATCATATGGCAACATTTCTTTATTTTTTTAGATTTTTATTTAGTTTAACTTGATGTGTTAAAATAACTAAAACTGAAATTAAAAGTAAAAACTATAAAAATACATAAAAAAAAACTAAAAATTAAAAAAAAAATATCCAACAAAATTACTAAACGGAAAACAAAACTAAAAACAAAATATCAAATATTTAAAAAATAAATTATAATAGCATCTCACTGATACTAAAACAACACTGATCTAAACTCATAAAACACAACCAAATCAATATTTAAATTAAACAGTGAGGCTTAAAAGACACCAGTTAGATTTTGTTATTGTCTCTATCATTTCCACAATGGATTCAGGAATAACAATGCTGTACACACAGTCTTCTATCATCCTCTCATGTGCTTGAAGAGGAACCTGGAGATGAGCTCTTATGTCTGATTCCTCTGAGATTCATCTCATTATTCCTCTATTTCTCTCTCTTTTCCCTCCAGCTATTTCACATGACAATCGTGTTATTAGTGGAGCCCGAGGCACAGATAAGACGCTGGCGAGAGGTGACCATGGGAAAGTGGAGCACCATCTGTTATTATGATGATTTTGCCTTAAAGTCGAGATGAAATCACAATTCACACAATTCATTTTATTTTTAATATCCTGTTCCACTCAGAAATACATCATTACAGACATAAAACTTGTTGTGAATATTGTTTCATGTTGACTTTTAAAGGGAAATTGATGTAATTTTGCACCACTAAAAGAGCCAGACGAAGTTGCTGTATATATATATCAAGCACAAACTCAACATCTGACTACTTCGAATGAGCACAATCTGAAATCCAAGACCAGACCAAGAAGACTCTCAAAGACATTAAAATCATCTTGTAATGAGAGTATGATGAGGTAAATTATATATGGCACCTTTCCTACTTCTAGACAGACCTTTTGAAACTTGAATAATTTAATAAATCCTAAGTAGACATTTCCTGTATGCTAATACCTTTCAGAAGAATGAAAGAGCCTGGTTTCCATCTCGTTCTTTTCTGCTTTTAGAGGTTTTATTCACATCCAGTAAAGAGTCTCAAAATAATGTGATGTGATGGAGTAACTGCGTTCATTTCAGAACAGAGCAGACTGATTCTATTTATAGAGTTTAATCACAGATGGAGCAACAGGACAACTGCTAGATATCAATGGTAAGATGGTAAGATTGATGTAGATGAGCTTGTTTCTTCATCAGATTTGGAGAAATGTAGCATTGCATCACTGTCTCAGCAATGGATCCTCTGCAGTGAATGGGTGCCGTCAGAATGAGAGTCCAAACAGCTGATAAAAACATCACAATAATCCACAAGTAATCCACACCACTCCTGTCCATCAACTGACCGTTCGCAATGACCCGCGCTCCTTAGTTACTGTTGCTATCCCCGACAAACAATGCCACTCTCACACTACACACCACAGCACAAAATGAAGATGAATAAACATCAGAAAGTATTTTATGTCAACCGCGGAACACACCATTTCTCAAGTTTAAGTCCACCGAAGTTAATCTACTCTCCTGTCTGAGCTGTGGTTAAGTCTAGAAGGGATATAGCTGCGGCTACTGGACATGCACATTTATGTGCATCTCATGACTCTGATACGATACGATACGCATCTCGATGCATAGCCAACGATATGATACATTAAAGATACATATGAAGCAGGTACCGATGCGATGCGATATGATTCACCCCTATTACGATGCAGTGCGATCCAATTTTGATTCGATTCGACACAATGCGATTCGATGCAATACAATGCATTGGAGAAAATATGATCACTTTTAATGCCTCGAGGCCTGTTTCATAAAACAAGTTTACCAAATAAGCCAGGCTTATTTCAGTTAGTCTGACTCATTGTCAACAGGGGCGGTTCTAGACCACAGTAACTGGGGGGGCCAGACAGGGGCCACTTATGCTTTTAGGGGGCACAATTTTTAAATTCATCTTAACCAGGCCAAGCTTGTTATTGTTATTTGACCTTTTTTTTTATTTATTTTTTTTACAATTTCTAGCCATGCAGCCTTTCTCTCTGGTTTTATGTCAGCTGTACCTTTAGTCTGCAGAACAGATAGCAGAACATTACAATCTAAAATTGCTCTTTAAAGCATTCAGATAACTAAATTAAAAGTTAAAATCACTGAATTAAAAATTAAAATAAATAATAAAGAAAGTGACTATATTTTAACTGCCATAAGAAACACACATTAACTCATTTGAGTTTAGTAATTAGGACTGTATTAGCTTACATTTGATTTACCTATTACAATAGTCCCTTTACAGTTACTGCTATCATAAAAATACACTTATATGTAGGTTTAAAATTCTACAAAAGACACATATAATGTCCAAAAACAAATATACATTTTAGCAAAATGTATATTTTACTCAGAAATTTTGCGCTCCTATTCGATTGCTCTCCGTCTGTTTAGTGCGCGTGCGCGAAGCAGCCCTCTTTGCTCTCGCGTGCCTCGTCCACTCCTGACAGCGAAATGGATATGTTTGCATGACTTTCTAACATTTACAGATGAAAAATATACCTGTGCCATGTCAGTTATGCACTGAGGAAAACACAACGTCTCAAATGCATTAAACAGCACAGATATATTCGCTGTTTGCCATGGCGGATCAATTTGATCCATGATCGACATTAAGGGCTGCTTAAAAATAAGCGTGCACAAATTAGTGAGATTGTGTGAACTTCTTTTGTCGTTTATGGAACCGCTTCAGCCCCGATTGATTTGTCAGGTTTTGGACTTTAATGCCCGTTTTTCCTCGTGTCTTCGTGGTGTTGTGATGCGTCATATTCACGCGCAGCGGTGATGAGAGAACGCGCTTGAGAAACAGTTTAGAGAGGAGAAATCAATCTACACATAACATATTGGTCACAGGTTATTGGTCACTTTCTAAATAATAAAATTATAGCGCATCCACTAGTAATTATGTATAAATAAATCGGTTTTACTGATCCAAATATGATAGAAACGATGCATCGCGAAATAAATCCCAACTTGTAGCCCATGTACACTTTTTAAACTGATGCATCGCATTGTTAACTTTTTATAGCCAACAATATAACGTGAAACCTATGAAATGGTTTAGAAAAGCACATGGCGCCATAGTTTCATCACTATACAGTGTCGCAATGACAGTCTTTTTGCAGTAAAGGGCCTGTCATAGTTTAATGAGTGGAAAGATGAAGCGATGCGAGGTTAGCTGCACTGGTAACAGATGAGCGCACATGTGCACATACAGCTCCCCATCGGGCGAAGTTCACAGGATTTTGTCCACAGAACAATTTTCTCGATCTTTTTTACTTCGTTTTAACATGTATTTCTATGGAGACCTGTCGTAGCCGTCGGACAATATGGCGGATAGCAAAGGTGGCACATAATATCCGCGTTCTGATTGGTCAGATCGCCTGTCAATCAAGCTCCCTGCAAACGGTCAATTAACATCTTGAGAAGACAAAAGCTGTGTGTTTGTAAGAAACAAATCCATCATTAGGACGTTTTAACTAGGGGTGCGCCGATCCGATATTCAGTATCGGTATCACTCCGATATTGGCATTTTCTGCTGGATCGGGGTATCGGTCAGACGAGACCGATCCAAATCCAATATTGTGTGTATACGATTGTGTTATTGTTAAGCCCCACAAAAGCCACAAACACATTATAAAACATCATAAAGTTTTCGTGCACTATATTTCAAGTGTTCTGAAGCCAATGCATAGTTTAATGTGAGGTAGAGATGAATATTTAAGTCAAGTTCATGTAAACTCTTCTCTCCGCTGCGGCTGTTTGTCATCCTTCATTCAGCGTTCAAACTGTGTGTTGCGTTCGGTTACGAGTTAAGACGATGAAACTCTCTGCAAGATTATTAAATGTTCCTAATATTATACTTGACCTGTAAATAAAGATAAATGGTTTTGCATAATCCATAATAATGCTTCTTCCAGTGATAAAGTAATCTTGTCTGAATCAGGAGAGAAATCTGCACAGATCACGCACTGTTTACAAGCCAAAACAGCTCTAAATAAATGTGTTGGTAGATTTTGATATGAAAGAAAAACAGGAGATGGACTTTTTCACTGGAGGAAGCGTTATTATGGATTATGGACTTGTATTTAAGCTGAAAGCAAGAGTTTAAAAACATCTTATTAAAAGAGTTGTTTCATACAAACACACAGTCTTTGTCTTCTCAAGATGTTAACTGATGGACTGGAGTGGTGTGGATTACTTGTGGATTATTGTGATGTTTTTATCAGCTGTTTGGACTCTCATTCTGACGGCACCCATTCACTGCAGAGCATCCATTGCTGAGCAAGTGATGTAATGCTACATTTCTCCAAATCTGATAAACAAACAAACTCATCTACACTGTGGGTGGCCTGAGGGTGAGGACATTTTCAGCAAATTAAATTTTCCTTTCTAAAATAACCTACTGATTATATACATTAAGAAAGTCCAGTTTTGTGGACATTCACACATTACACACAGTCATTAGCCATTAATCATTAGTCAGGTGGTGACACAGCATTTGACCACTGGATTTACAAAAATCATTTCAGGTTTAAGAAGGGTTTCAACATTGCATCAACTACTGATGGACACATTCATTTTCATTTGAACTATCACTCTGTAGGATTTTTAACCATGTATTATTATGTCTTTGGAAGGCTTTTGTCTTTCAAACTCATTAAAATGCACACATTCACGTTATTTCTTATTTACATGTAATGCAGGCATTTCAAAACTTTTTGACATCTAAACCTTATTCACCAAATATATTATTTACACCTGAGATTTTGAAAATATATATTTCAATAATTACATATCACTTGCATGTTCACGGTTTCTTTGATGTTGATTAATGGTCACATGGCAGGCAGGTAAATAAAAATATTTCATCTTTTTTAGTAAGTGTTTTACTTTAATTTTTATTTTAAAACAAAGACTATATAAATACAAAGACGGTTCACTCCTGTACTTAAGAATGGGAGAAACTGCAACATGCAATATGGCAGAATAGTCCCACCTCCTAAATGAAAGAGCCAAAATTTTTCAAAGAAACCTGAGGCTAGACCAGCCAAGGTGCATGCGCAGTCATAGGCACGTTATGACTGTGCATGCGCATTGGCTGGTCTAGCCTGAAAAATAAGCTTTTTAAATGCTATTTGAGCATAAAAGCAACATTCGTTGGGCAATTAATTTCAGATTTTTGTTGCTGATTTGACATATGTAATTTAATTGTGAGTTCAGCGAGCATTTTTTGAGATTTCGAGATTCCCCCATTCATTTAGATAGGACTTGGTCTTGTTTGAGCTGCCCAGAGGCGTTGCAAATATGGCCGCCGAGTGAAGAGCCTTTCCTTGAAAGGGACTTTGTTTGAAAATTATTTAAATTTAATTTTTTTATGATTTAATGTTATTCTGTTTGAATCAATGTGATAAACGAGTTGTCAAAAGTAATCTAAAAGTAATCCAAAAGTAATCTGATTATATTACATAAAATGTGTAATGTAACGGATTACGTTACTGACTACAATTTTTGTCATGTAATCTGGAATCAGTAACGGATTACAATTTGTAAGTAATCTACCCAGCTCTGCAAGGTTTTTGTTTTTGTTTTTAATAGAAAAAGAATAAAGCAAGCTAGTGTTAGAGGCCTTTTTTACTTTTGTTAATTGTATAATAAATAAAAAGAAAACAAACAGATAGAATACAAAAAGCTTAAAAAAGCTAGTGTTAGTTTTTTTTTTTTTTTTTTTTTTTAAGAATAGAATTAGAAAAGAGAGTGCTAGAGTTAGAGAGTCAAATAAAGATGGCTATGGCTAAAGATCTATAGCCAATGAACTTTACGCTGTTTTTAATAACGGCCAAGATTTTAACTGCAGTCAGAACGTCAAACTCATCTTTGATCACTGAAACAGACCTGAAACACCCGCTTGTCACAAACACTTTCTAGTATATCAGGAAATGAAATGTAGGTTTGGACTGTTGATGCTGATGGTCGGTTCATGCGTTCTCAGTCTCATGATTTTGGGTGGTCTGTCATCTAGGGTCACACATGATACCTCACTTTCGCTTTGTAGTGCAAATCAATCACACCGTCCTGGGATTCTTCCCGTCTCCTGATGAGGAACACAATCTAAACTGACCGACGCTTCCTCCGGTGACGGACTTCACAGACGCGGTTCCATATAACAGGCTGCCAGGATCTTCATCTGCCCACGCTAATGAGAGGCTCTGCCTTTGAGCTCAATGTCTTTGTAGTGGGAGGAAAGATTCAGAGTATAACTTTCAGACAGATGAATAAAACGCCATTTGTTCTTCAAAAGAGTAGAGAGAGAAACAGTTTGGTCACCAGCAATATCAGTCTTTAAACAGCGTTTTCTAGTGTTATTTCTTGTATTTGGTGTAAACTTATCTGTTGACGTTTAATGCTGTCACCCTATTTGGGATAAAATCTGCTCTGGTTGCAAAAAATAAATTATAATCACCTCAGTTATACACTGCAAATATATATATATATATATATATATATATATATATATATATATATATATATATATATATATATATATATATATATTGAAGTTGTAAATAAGATTCTAGGAGCATGTTTTACAAGAAAATACATTTTCAGTCTTTCTACTGTAAAATGTCATTATTTATTCAGTGTGTTACCTGCTGTTTCTTTGTAATTATTTGTGAAATTTACTAGCAATTTCTAAGTGATTTTAATTTCAGTGTACACTGAAATTTCTTTTAGTAAATCCCACATCAACTTTTTTTACTCAAAAAAAGAGTAAATTTCATAAATAATTACAAAGAAAAAGCAAGTAGCACAAAATTTGAAGTAGAAAGACTGAAATGGTATTTTCTTATAAATTGTACTCCAATGTCTGTTGTGATATATTTAAAAAATAGAAATAAATAAAAACTTTAAAATCACAACTAATATTTTTATCTCTTAATAGAACAATAGGATTAACATTTTAATCTGCTAACAGAACAATACCTACCAATATTCAAATTTAAACTAAATGAATTTTAAACCATATATTGCTTCTATTTTGACATTTAAATTTTCAAAATGCTTTGATTGAAAAGTGTGTCTATATGCTTTATTTCTTTAAAAGAAACCATTAAATAACCTCTACAGGATTGTTCATACATGTTATAATCATAGTTGTAATCGGGCTCAGATGAAGAAGTAATCGTGTCTTTGAGCCAGTTTTCACCTTACAAATATTTGGAGAAAAGCAAAAATGCTACAAAATGCACATATTTTGTAAAAACGTGTAACTTGCTCAAGCAAAACAAGCACTATTTTTGGAATCAGCAGCCTAAAATTAGTAAGAAACAAGCACTGGATTTCATTCTGCAAATTTGATGTAGACCAATGTTATTTGGAGTGGTTTCTAGCTTGGCAAACTATAGTCGAGTTGAGTTTTGCACATATTCAAGCTCAACACACAAATATAAAGGAAGAGTTAAACACACACAAAAACGCACACACATCCAGCTTTCCCTCCAGGCCAAATGTGTCTAGGGTGCATATATTCAGTCGAGCTTGCTCACAAGCAAACGCACAGATGCAGGTTCCCCTTTAAGCCTGAAAAAGTCAAAACATCTAAATGCTTGGATGTCAAAACAGCTGAATCTTTGGAAATCAGATATAGTATGTTAAACAATTAGCTCTGAGAGTTCCAGCCTGGAACACAAAAGGGCAAAGGAAAACTAATGTTTTGTTGGCACAGAGGAGTTTGTAGCCTGAAGACAGGAGCTCCGTTTCTGCAGCGTCTATATTTAGGAGATCTACAGTCAATGCTAATTGTAGTATATACTGCTGCAAGCTGACATGTGGGACAAACTGACCTATGTGGCATTACATGCAGGCTTTGGCAGGAAAGTTAATGTGCATTGAAATGATCATAGAAATTGAAAATTATATTTAGCTCTGCTGAAATTCCTTGTTATATGGGTGTATCTCACAAGACTTGCTAAGGTGAGTTTTCACTGGCAATAAAAATAATAATAATAATTAGGGATGAACGATATTATCGGACCAATATCGGTCCGATATGAAAAATTATGCCGATATGTATTGCCGATAACAGGGATACATTAACTCACATGTGCTTAGGGTGTGCTAGCGATTAGATCACGTCAGCAGTGTTGCTCATTCCTGAAGCAAAGTTTTGCCTGAATGATGATTAGATTCACTGTTTTGGATCGCTGCATTTAAATGGAGAATGCAGGTACAGAATGATGCGTTCGGTGTAGAGTAAACAGTAATAGCACGTGCAGCGCTAGCCTCCCCCGGGTCCTAATGCCTGTTCGGTAAGCAGTTTTAATTCCGTAGGGGGCGCTGTTGGCCTACTTCTAATAAAATGAAAGCAAAATACAAAAATAATTTTTAGACTGTTTCTGATTAAATAAAGCAGTAATTGATGCTATAAAATCATGAGTATGTTTTGATTTAAAGTTCAGAAGCTATAGCTTACATGAGCAAAAAAAAAAAAAAAAAAAAAACACAAACAGGTCACTTAAATTAAAGTAATTTTATATATACTAATTTATTCATTAATGAGTAATATGTTATATTTTTTAAACAAATCAGCACTAAAAGATTTTCAGAATTTTTAAAACTCTTGCTTTAGACCATTTACAAATGTTAAATCTTAAAATAAAATGTTAAGGTTACCACTGCGTCTTTCTGAAAAAAATTGCAGCGATTGAATATAGGTTATTTATAGTTATTTTCAAACCTTTAATGTACTGTCATTCTAAAAGAACTTCATTGTTGTTTATTTAATTCAAACAAATAAGTTCTTGTTAAAAACTAACCAAAATTAAAAATAATTTGCTTATAATTTCTGCACAGGAGAGACTTGGTGTTTTTTCCAAACAAAAGGAAATATATTCGTATCGGCATTGGCTATCGGCCAAAATGAGTTGAAAAATATCGGCATATCGGATATCGTCAAAAATCCAATATCGTGCATCCCTAATAATAATAATAATAATAATAATAATAATAATATATATATATATATATATATATACACACACACATACACACACACATATATATATATATATATATATACACGTGCATCTCAATTAATTAGAATGTCGTGGAAAAGTTCATTTATTTCAGTAATTCAACTCAAATTGTGAAACTCATGTATTAAATAAATTCAATGCACACAGACTGAAGTAGTTTAAGTCTTTGGTTCTTTTAATTGTGATGATTTTGACTCACATTTAACAAAAACCCACCAATTCACTATCTCAACAAATTAGAATACTTCATAAGTTATGTTCATTTACTGTATATGTACTCAATACTTGGTAGGGGCTCCTTTTGCTTTAATTACTGCCTCAATCCGGCGTGGCATGGAGGTGATCAGTTTGTGGCACTGCTGAGGTGGTATGGAAGCCCACGTTTCTTTGTGTGTGTCAGTTTGTGTGCATTGAATTTATTTAATACATGAGTTTCACAATTTGAGTTGAATTACTGAAATAAATGAACTTTTCCACGACATTCTAATTTATTGAGATGCACCTGTATATACACACACACACACACACACATATACATATAAATATTTGTTATTTATTTATTTCATGACATTTTTGGGGGCCAGAAATGCCATTTTTTTTGGTCAGACTGTCACTTTAAGAGTTTTGGAGGTTACAAAAACTAAATGAAACTCAAGTTTATTCCACATTCATGAATATAAGCTGTATTAAAAACTCTGAAACCGCAGAACCACAGCACTCTGTACTATTTCCCATCTCATATTCACCTGCTGGAAAACAACAGCGCCGAGGATGGAAATATCAATCAGGCATCAAGTGTGTCGAGCTACTTTGTCATGTGCCACCGTCCGTGAGAGAGAGCTGACAAATGAAAACAGATCACCAATCACTGACACAGCACTGCAAAACCTCACCAGTGCTACAGAGGAGGAACAGCTCCATTTCAGCAGGAAAAATGGCTGAAACAGCAGAGAAATATCTTGAGAACTCAAGAGATTCTCTAATTAGCATTCAAACTCACTTGGTTGTAAATATGGAGGACTAAGAGTAACAATTAATACATTTTCAAATTAATAAATTAAGACATTTAAAACTGTTTATTTAGTTATTGTTTTAAAAATAAAATAGTAAAATATTAAATAATTGTATGCTTAAAAATAGACTAACTTAAAACTGTCTATTTAATTAATGTTTTAAAAATAAAACAATTAAATATTAAATAATATTTAAACTAACTGGAAAAATTAATAAAGAAATTTAAAACCATTTACTTAATGTTTTTAAAAATAAAATATGATTTATTTTAACTAACTGGAAAAAATAAATAAAAGTAAACAGTTGTACATATTTTATTTTTGTTTTATTTTTAAAAACATTAATTAAACAGTTTTTAATGTTTTAATAATAAAATAAAACAATAATATATTAAATAATTTTTAAACTAATTGGAAAAATAAAAACAAAATCAAAGCTGTCTGAGTTAATGTTTGAAAACAAAATAAATTATGAAATAATTTTTCAACTAAATGGATAAATAAATGGACGAATTGCTATGAGCTATGAAAACTTACTGCAACGTTTAGAAAACTTCCTCTGCAATATAGAGCATTTATAGAAACTAAACTGCAAAAACAGTTAATTCTAGAGGCTCAGGAAGAATTTAGCATTCATAATTAATAATCCTTTTGTTTTGTTTTGCCAAAGTGCCCACTGAGGAAAACCCAGTGGATGAAGGGTATATAAAAGAGAGAGAAATGAGGGAATCCAACTCGTACTGAACTTCAGTTTCTCTCACACATGAGCACGTCTCCTAAACATCTCAGCACTTTATTCCACTGCTAATGAAATCATCCAGGAACGAAATTCCTCCCTCTTTCTGCACACTCTCCTCCTCAGATGATGTAATTTCCCTGAGGAGTGTTTCAGGCAGACGGGATGCAATTCCTTTACTCACAGCGATGCTGTGTGTGTGTGTGTGTGGCCTGTCGAGCAGCAGTAATAAGACATCTGTCCCACAGCACCTGCTTTCCACATCAGGATGGCAGCGCTCTCATTGACGAGCCGCACCAGCCATAATCGCTCCTGACACACAGCGCATACATATGTGCATATTCTAAACACAGATATAAGAGCGCGGAGGGAAGTCAATATTCCCGTGGACGCAGGACAAACCTCAAGTCACAGCAGGTTAAACTCAATTCCAGAACGATGTGAGAGAAACAGCTGGAAAAATGTAGAATAAGGTTTTTGTTTAGTTTTCAGATTGTGTGATTTTAATGATTCAGATTGGTTTCAAGTTTCACTATTTTTAGTTTTGATGAAATGTCACACCTGGAGGGCAAAACAAGGCCAATTATTTGTACCAGGTTTGTTCTAGGTACTAATGTACCAGAGCTATTATAGTTACATACTAAAAGAGATTTTAATTTCTTGGGACAAAATTAATGTTAATTAAAATAAAATTAAATGCATATTAAAACATTTTACTTGCGCTAGCTGCAATGCAACATTTTTCATTTTTGTTTAGTTCAAGTTGATTAACTTTGATTAACTTCTATTTTCAGTCTGGTTTTCTTTCTAACTTGGCTAACTATTTATTTCAGTTTTTCTCTCTACTGTTTCTTTTTCTTCCTAATTGTACAGCACTTTGGTACAACATTTGTTATTTTTAAATGTGGTATATAAATAAACTTGAACTTGATGAAAATAACTGAAATCAAATAAACTAAAACTATTAAATGAAATTAATAAATACTATATTAAAAACATTAAAAACAACAAACAATACAAACAATTATTAAACAAATAAACAAATAAAATCACAAAATTAATACAACAGAAAATATAAAAAAATCTAATTAAAAAAATATTACTAAATATTAAAGTGACCTACAATAGAGAATTTTTATTTATTTATTTATTTATTATTTTTATTTTTTTACTTTAATACTTTTTGCTCTCAAAAAAAATCGGTAAAAAAAAAAATTATCAAAAAATTTGTAAATCCTTTCCAAAACACATAAGAGTTGAAACTTGCATGCACATTCATGGCCCTAAATGAGAAAAAGCCACCAGATTTAAGTTAGAAATAAAGAGTTTAACCAGTGTTTCAAACAAATGTGGGTCAAACTGAGCAAAACACACACACACACACACACACAGATCAAGGTTAAAGTTGAATGGCAAAAGTTCCAGCTTCATAAAGGATATAATTTTAATATAAGAATAGTGCAAAAAATGGCTGTTATACTTAAAAACAAATAACAAAATTTACCAATGGAACAGAATAAATGCATCTGTATTAAAGACACTTTCCCTGAAAGCAAGTCCTGCAGTGCAGCTTTGCTTCTCAGGTCAATTTTCTTTCTGTTTTAAGGATGTTTAGATGTTGCTGACTTAGAATAAATCGTTCACACTAACCCTAACCACACAAATCAGATAGTCAGTGACTATGAACCTACTGTCTGAGGCTATATCAGAGGAAACTCTCTAAATAGTGTATGAAAAGGCTGATATATGGTTCATTTCTTTTGGGAAAGTGTTTGATTAAGTCTGTCCACATGAAGTGAGATCCACTGTAAACCACTCAGTGGTTCTGAGAGCAGAATAATGAGCAGTAACAGCAGCTCTTCCTCTGAATGAAGTATAATGACCTCAGAGACCAGTCTCTTCACAAAGATCTGCTTCCTGTCGCAATTACTGGGACGGACTGCAACTGTTGACCTTTGACCTGGCCGTCTCCGTAAGGAATAGAGATGAGTTAACTTTCTCTCTAATGGCAGGAAACTATTCTTACACGAGAATGACCCCAAGATTGGCTGTTATCTCTGCTCACTCATTTCAAAATCAGGTCATTTTTACCACTAATATCAAAAGGCACACACACACACACACACACATACATATACATACATATATATATATATATATATATATATATATATATATATATATAGCTGAAATAAAGTGCATTTATAATTATTAATATTAATATTTATTAATATTATTATTTTTTAAATAATAATGTTTTTTATATTTTACTTATTTTAATTAAGGTTTGTTTTAAATGTTTTTAATGGTTTTAGTTTCAGTTAACTTAACCCTGTTTTTGATGATGTGATGTGCTTGTCATGAAAATAAAATCAAATGTTTCTCATTGCAATGCAAAAAATCTAAATAGTCTAAAATAACCCCAACTTCTTTATGCAAAATATTATTTTTTCTTTCAGATAATTTATTATTTTTTAATATTTATTATTAAATTTTAATATTATTATTCTTTTTTTTTCTTTTCAGATAATCAGATGAATTAAGATCTAGTATTTCTAATGCTCATATACAGCAAGTGTGTATTCTGTAATATCCATATAAATAAAAATGAATGTTCTGTCAATCATTTCTGACAGTCATAAAGACACTGGGTTCATCTGCTGTGTTGGCAGATCATAATATTTCACAGTGTACGTAAACTGTGACCAGAGGTCTGCATTAAAGTCCAGCCATGTCTCTGAAAGCCTGTGGTCACATGAGACGGCAGATATGCATCAGCAGATTTCTACAAAACCAGGTCAGTGAAAAAGCGAGCAGACACTTTAAATTCATACAGCATCTATAGCCACGAGCAGAAGCGTGGAGGATCTCCTGAGCTCGACACTGACACACACACTGCCCTATGGGGATGCTGTCAACATTGTTAAAGAAATGCTGCATGCTTTTCTTGTAAACTAAAGCAAAGATTACCTCACATGTCATTCAGTGACAGACTCACATCCTATTGTCTTCGGAGACTTTAGGTGGAGATGAAAAGCAGAATCATCTAGAACCAAATTTATTTGGCAAACAGAATAAGAGAGAGTCAGTTAATGTGTTCAATTCACAAGCAAAATGCACTACATTTTGCATAAAGAACAAGCAGTTATCAAGCTTTCAAATATACAAAAACAAAAATCACTGGGCTTTATCACACAACATGCACTTACATAAATGCATTGTGTTAGTTATAATATTGTGCATATTATTGGGGGGGAGATCATCCACAATCAAATTCCACAAAACTATAATTATAATATCAATTCCCACAGGAAGAAATCACTGGCCTCACAATTTACTTTACAAAATCATTAATTAACTTACAACGGAAGTACTTTAAGATGTTGCAAGCAGAAATGTAAAGCTAATATTGTTGTTAAAGCACTCACATGAATTAAAATGTGCTATTTGAGCAGTAAATTGTCTTAAACATACTTTTATTGGAGGAATATATTATTTTTAACTTTTCTACACTGCAAAAAAAAAAAATTTTCTTAGCATTTTTGTATTTTTTTCCAGTCTAAGTATCTAAATATTCTTAAAATGGGAACCGATCATGCAAAATTCACTTTTACATGGTGTTTGGATATAAATGTGCGTCCGCAGTGTGTGTAAGCAACCGCCATATAATGACAAAATCTCCATAAATCAGATACAGTAGGTGTGTTTGACTTGAAGCAGCGCTGCGCAGAATGATCAGTGTATGACATCAAAAATACCGTGAGAGCGATTCGAAAGCATAAGGATCCATCTGCTCTCTTATTGCTCTCGCAGTACTTTGATGTCATACACTGGTCATTCTGTGCAGAGCCGCTTCATGTCGAACACACCTACTGTCTCAAAACCAGCTGCCCCAGTTTTCTGCCCAGTTTGACGTCACACCGGTAGATGATCCGCCCACGACTTGTAACCTGAGTGAGCCGCACACTGTCCGCCATGTTTAAAACCACACTATAGCATTTAAAAGCAGCATTCAAGTAAAAATGTATTCTTATTAAAGCTACTAAAGTTAAGTCAAGAGCAGTAAGTGATTTCTGTTTAGCTTTTGTTGTTTAATTGATATTAACAGCATAAACAGCAGCAGGTGGGCTGCTGTCACTTAATACACAGATCTGATATAAACATGTGATTTCTTTCCCAGCCATAACCGACTGCGTAAACTTTGTGTGTTTTTGACATAACCTTGTGCGTGTATTTGACAGATTAAGACAAGAAAAATTATTCACATGCCATATTCTTCCCTTGTGCGTGTGCTTCGGATGTTTGCTCTCAGAAAACCATTTATTAGAAGTTTAAACTGATATAGCTTGAAAATGCCTGCAAATAATAAACTTTCATGATGTTGAGGAACTGCAATGTCTCACGAGCACGATAGGATAGACAGGACAATCAACACAGAAGAGATGTTAGGGTGTTTCAAAGCATCTGAGGCCGAGGCGCGAACTAGGCACCGCCCTATTCTGGGAAGGGGGTGTGGCAACATCAGCTCATTTGCATTTAAAGATACTTGAACGAAAACGGCACGTTTTTGCTTCCAATCAAAATGGGCATATTCAAAGTTGTATAAAAAATGATCTGTGGGGTATTTTAAGCTGAAACTTCACAGAGACGTTATATGGACAACTGAAACTTATATTATTATAAATGTCTCAAAATTAAGTAAGTTTATGCATAAAATAAGAAAAATATCTGGCTTTGGGTCAGAAAAATTATCTTGTTTTCCCTGTGAACTTTATTCTCTGTTTATTTTTCTGACCCCACTGGCAGATTTTTTTTCTTGTTTTAAGCTTAAACTAATTTAATTTTGATATTTTTTTCAAAAAACAAGACTTAATATCTTCTTCAGTAAATGTATCTTGATTTAAAAATGTTAGATACTGGAAAATATGACAAATACTGAGGAAGAAAAATTTGCATTTGTGTTTTTTAATGTTTTCTTTGTCTAAAAAGTATTTTACTTTACTATCTTTGCATGCATCATAAAAGTTACTACGTTTACCAGTATATTGGAATACATGCCATGAGCAGAAGTTGAAAAATTGGATATAACTTTACAAGGTTGGTAAGACGTTTTATCACACATAAGCAATTGACCTATTGGTAAGCCCCGCCCCCCTTAGTTACTGTTGCTCCCTCGGACAAACAAACTGAGTTGCTCACTGTCTTAAAATGACAGCTGTCAGTGTGAAAACCTTGTCCCACGATGTTTTTGCACAATTTGGACACAGAATGGCCACCATTCAAGTGAGAATTAAATAATTCCATGGAGGGATATATAAAATATTTTAAAATAAATACAGTGGGTGGGTGTAATAGCAAACTTTACCGTTAGCTAGTTTTAGCCAGAGATAACTTGCTGAAGCAAAGATGACATTAATGTTGTGCTTGAGCAGCTGAAAACTGTAACTTAATGAGAGTATGACAACAAGAAAATGAACGTTTTTGTCTTCATTGGGATTGGGGTTGAATGCTTAGGGACATTTTGCTCTGGTTTGTTTGGGTTTAGGAAATGTTATAAAATAAATTCTATTGCCCATCCTCTCAGGATAACTGGAATAAGTGTTGCAAATACCTCTGGCACATCGTTTTTCCATTTTTGTGGCATAAACACCATCAAACCCATGAAAGCTTCGGATCTTCCAATGTTTGTCTATGGCGCTGAAACCTACAGATGTCCGAGTTCCGTTCCCTGTGCAACTGATACTCGACTGCCATTGGCTCATCTGCGTCCGAGGGGAGGGGCTTACCAAGAGGTCAATTGTCTGATGGTGAGTATTTCCATTGTAAGTGCACTAATGTAGCCATGCTTTTTTTTTAAATTCAGAACAAAACAAAACTAAGGGATGAGCCAAAATCATAATCCTTTGAAACATTTTAATATATTAAAATCCTCTCTGCAAAATTCCATGGATTCCAGCCTCAAATGTGTAAAACTTGAGCCTGCTTATGAGGGAACGCATGTAATGATGAGCCTGGAACGTAATGACACAAAAACCTTAAGTTGACCGCACTTTGCTCCAGTCGAGAAGAAGTTAAACCTGGGTTAACATGCAAGATTATGGTCATGGGTTGCAGATTACTGGTTTAATAGATGCAGCCTCTATATAACCTTGGGAAGTGTGGCTTGAATCATTCTCCAATCATGATGCACATATATGCTTGTGTCTTTAGAGGATTTGAGTGAAAATGCAGTACAGAAATGATCAAACAAAGCCAGCAGACTGATATCTAGAGTTTTATAATGGCATGATTTGAATAGATCTACATAGATGAGCATTTTAATCACTTCCGACTAGAAAACTAAATGAGAGAAGCCCGATTCAGTAATGAAGTACAGAGTCATTATGCATTTCAGACTAATCAGTCATTACAATGGTCCCTATAGAGAGCGTGTTACACTTAACCACTGTCGAGAATGATAATGAACTGCTGCATGTTATTAATTGAACAAAAATGAATAATTGGCAACATATTTGTGGCTGCACATCAAGGCTACAAGTCATTATGGGACGCAGCACAGACAACCGGATTAAAAAAATGTGAGAAAACAATTTCTAATATCATGAGACTGACAAGGTGGGAGGATTGTTGTTTTGAAAAAAAAAAATGTTGTTTTGAAATGTTTCTAAAATGATGAAATGTTCATTTTTCTTGTCATGATTAAAATGCAATGCAATAAAAAAGTTTTCTTACAATATTCTACTAACTTTATTTTTTGCCCAAAATTCAATAGGTGTCAATAGATTACAATTTTTAATCAGATTATCGTGAAATTAAGCATTATCTTGTTTAACATGTTCGTTTTGTCATCATGTGTTATGTCCAGCAAAGTAAACCAAAAGATTGAAGGCTGACTCTCAAAAAAAAAAAAAAACCCCAAGGGTGTAGAATTTAGTAGGGACTCTAAGGACATGTTCCTACCAATATCCAGCGACTACTAAATTGTCCCTAGCAATAATTTTAATCAAACAGTTCAATATACGTGTATGTAACCATTGTTGTTGTAATTTCTGGCGCATCTGAAATAGGTCATTCCTTGAAATTACCTGAGAAGTTAAAGTAAATACATCAGAAAACTGTGCACTTTCAAGTACACTTACACTTTTAATACATATACAGAGTAAGAAAATATGTGACCATGGACCACAAAACCAAAACAAAACAAAATTTTTCGAAATTGAGATTTCTACATCATCTGAAAGCTGAATAAATAAGCTTTCCGTTGATGTATGGTTTGTTAGGATCGGACAATATTTGGACGAGATACAACTATTTGAAAATCTGGAATCTGAGGGTGCAAAATAATCTAAATACTGAGAAAATCGCCTTTAAAGTTGTTCAAATGAAGTTCTTAGCAATGCATATTACTAATCAAAAATGAAGTTTTGATATATTTACGGCAAGAAATTTACAAAATATCTTCATGGAACATAATCTTTACTTAATATCCTAATGATTTTTGACATAAAAGAAAAATTGATAATTTTGACCCATTCAATGTATTTTTGGCTATTACTAAAAATATTCCCCCGGCGACTTAAGACTGGTTTTGTGGTCCAGGGTCACATATAAGGTAACTTAGCCAAAGTGTTTAAAACATACGAGCACAGTTCAGCTCAATGATAAAGTTTACCCTCTTTAATTTTATGTTGTTCTGCTGTTTTGTGTTCATCTGCTTCTCCCATTTGCTCTTTTTATATTGACTATCACTCTCTATAGACTAATACAATCAGATACAACAATTATCAAATATTTATTACAATATATACTGATAAATTGAATGTTCACTAGGGTGACCATATTTCAGTTTTCCAAAAAGAGGACAGTGGGGGCCGGATGCAGACGGGGGTTGGGGTGTGGGGGGTGATTGGTGGCTGGGTTTGTGGGTGTTTGAGGGGGGTTATATAATATCCAAACTCAAAATATGTAATTTCCATACCTAAAATACATATTTTACAGTCACTGTTATGCAGACTGATCATAAACAAAGCTAAAAGGCTTCTTACCAGTGGCAATCCTTCACAAAACTTAACATCTACCACAGTTTATCATGGGTAGAATACAAAATGTTTCAATGTTACAAGCATTTCATTTAAATGTAATTTATGCAGTATTTCAAACCTTTAACCCACGGGGGGAAAATCAACCCATGGCAACAGTAGCCCAATTCCATGGGGAAAAAACGCAGACTTGGCAACCCCCTGCATCCAACACGAGCTGCAGGAGTCATGGGTCGAGAGTAAGGAGTGATGACTGACAGACCATGCTGAAGGATTTGCTGCTCAACATATTAGCAGATATCTGATCTTATAAGATGTGCTCCCTTTACACAGAGTGCTTGTGATCGCCAAAGCGAAAGTGAAAGTAAACAGCGAGAGCTCATTCATAAGAGATTTAAATACTCGGCATCAGGGGCGGACTGGGACAAAATTACAGGCTGGGAAATCTCACACTCACCCAGGCCATCTCATACACCCACAACAAGTTCTGAAACACATTCAACCTTATTTTTTGTATGGCCATCACATAAAAAGGTTTCAATCCTTAGGCTGGGGCCTGGGGACATGCAAAATGATTAAAAGTTCTCTCCTGAACTGCACCTTCACTTCCATTTTACTTTTCAGTCTCTTTATTTTGCCCTGATATCCCTCTGTCTCTCACATGATTTTAATACTCAAGATTTCATAAAACTATACTTTCTAAATTGCCTAAATGTCAAAATTAGTACAATAATAACTACATCATTACAATATCTTTCTAGATATCTAGATATCTTTTCTATTTAGTTTTACTACAGATTCCATGGTTAAACTATGGTTATAGGGATGCAGTTTTCACTGCTTTAGGATTAACAGAAATTTGGATAGTTTCCATGTATTTGTATCTTTTCTGCCTCTGAAAAGAGAGATTCAGAGGCAGATTTTTATTTGCGTATACAGTATGTGAAATTTAGGAAAAACAAAGTTATATTTTCCTACAACCCAAATTCCGGAAATGTTGGGACGTTATTTAAATTTTAATAAAATTAAAACTAAAAGACTTTCAAATCACATGAGCCAATATTTTATTCACAAAAGAACATAGCAAATGTTTAAACTGAGAGATTTTACACTTTTATCCACTAAATGAGCTCTTCCACAGGTCTCAAAAAAGTTGGCACGGGGGCAACAAAGGGCTGAAAAAGCAATAAAGTTTTAAAAGATTCAACTAGGAGAACATCTAGCAACTAATTAAGTTAACTGATATCAGGGTCGTATTCATGAAAAAATCTTAGTGCTAAGAGTGGCTCCTAGTAACAAAATTCTAAGAAAATTCTTAGAAATGTGGGTGTTTCCTCTTCAAATTAAAGAAAAGATCCTAGTAAAGAAAAGCGTAATTCAGAAAGCATCTTAACCCTTAAAAGAAGTCTTAAGGTCCAAAATTGTTAGGAGTACGAACGAGGACTTTTAAGAGGCTTAAGAGTTTCTTTAGCAGTGGAGAAAATGGACAAAACATGAAGAGGGAGAAGAAATGTGTTGCACACAATGCGTGACAGTCAGTTAATAAGACGCTACACATTAGATCGTGCAGGGATCATGTTTGTGACCGATCTTATTAGAGACACACTAACATCTCCGACACTGCGCAGAAATGCCATAGCACCAGAAATGGACGTAATCACTACATTAACATATTTGGCAACTGGAAAAATGCAACTATGCAGCAGCGATTATTTGGGTCTGTTACAGCACTTTCAGAACCTTATTGTGTCACTGTTCATTTCCTATAAAATACGTTAAGTATGACAGCATGGTAAATAAAAAAATAAAGAATATATATACATATAATATGTGTGTGTGTGTGTGTGTGTGAGAGAGAGAGAGAGAGAGTACGGTAAAACAGGAAAAATTACGCCTGTAATTTCAAAGTGAAGGCTTATAATAGACCCTACACTTAAAAGCGCTCTTTTATTTCCTTCTTAGACAACCAACCAATCACAGTCTTCAAAAGACTGTGTCATAGCTAGCAACAGGGTCAGCCCCGCCTCCTCACTAAGATAAAAGTTTTTGTCTTTTCCTTGCTCAGAGTTGCTCTCAGTTTGGTCCTGAATCACTTTTAAGCTAAGACTCCTAGTTAGAATTTTTTAAGCTAAATTAGGAGCTCTCTAAAAGGATTCTTAGAATCTTTAAGAATTCGGGCCCAGGTCTGTAACATGATCAGCTATAAAAGGGATGTTTTAGAGAGGCAGAGTCGCGCAGAAATAAATATGGGCAGAGGCTCTCCAATCTGTGAAAAAGTGCGTAAAAAGATCGTGGAATACTTTAAAATCAACGTTCCTCAACGTCAAATTGCAAAGGCTTTGCAAATCTCATCATCTACAGTGCATAACATCATCAAAAGATTCAGAGAAACTGAAGAAATCTCTGTGAGTAAGGGACAAGGCCAAAGACCTTTGTTGGATGCCTGTGGTCTTCGGGCCCTCAGACGACACTGCATCACTCATCGGTATGATTCTGTCATTGACATTACTAAATGGGCCCAGGAATACTTCCAGAAATCACTGTCGGTAAACACAATCCACCGTGCCATCTGCAGATGCCAACTAAAGCTCTATCATGCAAAAAGGAAACCATATGTGAACATGGTCCAGAAGCACCGTCGTGTCCTGTGGGCCAAGGCTCATTTAAAATGGACTGTTTCAAAGTGGAAAAGTGTTCTATGGTCAGATGAGTCCAAATTTGACATTCTTGTTGGAAATCACGGACGCCGTGTTCTCTGGGCTAAAGAGGAGGGAGACCTTCCAGTGTGTTATCAACGTTCAGTTCAAAAGCCAGCATCTCTGATGGTATGGAGTGCATAAGTGCATACGGTATGGGCAGCTTGCATGTTTTGGAAGGCACTATGAATGCTGAAAGGTATATAAAGGTTTTAGAGCAACACATGCTCCCCTCCAGACAATGTGTATTTCAGCAGGACCACAAAACTTTTTTACAATTTATTAAATTAAAAATATAAATTAATACAATTTACTATGCAAAACCACAAACTGTAGCTATTACAACAGCATAGCTTCGTAGTAAAAGAGTCCGGGTGCTGAATTGGCCTGCCTGCAGTCCAGATCTTTCCCCTATAGAGAACATTTGCCACATCATTAAATGAAAAATGCATCAAAGATGACCACGAACTCTTCAACAGCTGGAAACCTATATCAGGCAAGAATGGGACCAAATTCCAACACCAAAACTCCAGAAACTCATAACCTCGATGCCCAGACGTCTTCAAACTGTTTTGAAAAGAAGAGGAGATGCTACACCATGGTAAATATGCCCCCGTCCCAACTATTTTGAGACCTGTAGCAGGCATCAAATTTGAAATGAGCTCATTTTGTGCATAAAATTGTAAAATTACTCAGTTTAAACATTTGTTATCTATGTTCTATTGTGAATAAAATATTGGCTCATGTGATTTGAAAGTCTTTTAGTTTTCATTTTATTCAAATTTAAAAAACGTCCCAACAGTTCCGGAATTCGGGTTGTATATTTTCTTTTGAGTAGTCAAACAATTCAAAGAAAACATCTTTAAAACAGAAAGAAAGGGAAAAAAAATCCCTTACAAAATGAGATTGGATGAACATAAAAAAAATAAATAAAAAAAACAAAAAAAAAAAACGTCTGACCAAAATTTCTCTGTGTGGGTGCAAAACAAGTGATTGAATCTTCCTCAGAAGAGTGACAAAAACAGCAGACCACTGCAATGACTGACTTATATTATAATTATGTCCATATGCTTTTTGTGAAATTTTAATTCAAACTTTTGGATTGACATCTTTATATTTAAGAAGAGAACTATAGTTTAAAAAAGTTGGACATCGCTTGTTATGATTTTCAAGGCGTACATGGCTACTATAGTTAAATCATGGTAACCACAAATTTTATTGTACTGTATATATTTTGCATTCTAGCTATGATAAAACTGTGCTAAATGTTAAGTTGCGTGAAGGAGGGCCACTGGTAGGAATCCTTTGAGCTGCGTACCTGACAGTGACTGTAAAATATGTATTTTAGGTATATGGAAATTACATAATTTTTTGTTTTGATATTTGGGATATGGCCATTGCCCTATTTTGGCCTGCTTTTGACTGGCCATTGGGCTAGTTTTGTCATGCACACCTGGCAACAACTGGCTGTATGGAGCAGAGCAGACGCTTTCAGTTTAGAATTGTAGCATATACAGTACATTGAAGGTATTGTTAAAGGGCAAAATGGTGATAGTTCCCAGCAGCTAAGTGAACACACCGTCCTCCTCCACACAATGGACGACAGAATAGCACACTATATAAAAACTGTCCCATGGTTTCTAATGCAGCAGGTATCATCATCATCATCATCCCCTCCACCAAAGGCAAAACTCATTTTAGTTTTAGATTCCCTCCCTGCAGGTATTGAGTCACCATCTGTGGTTTCCCCAACCTTCATTCTCTCTCTGTCCTTGGAGTCCCACAGCAGCAGTGCAGCGTCTGTCCTCCGGCTGTGATCTGTCTGGCTGTGATGTGGTCACAGTGTGCCGTCTCTCACCGTCCATCCTACAACTTTTCTTGGGTGGAATCTCACGAAACCTTTCAAAGACATTTTCAGGTCATATTTCTAGACTAAATATTTTGCTTAAAGAAAATTTAGCCTAAGGACCAAGATCTTGTGAATTATTTTGCACGTAATGATAATTAAATCTACACTAAACTATTGTTTGAAATTAACGATACATCATAAAACCATCTTCCAACCCTTATGTCACTTACTTCAGTATTTAATTATTATTTATATTTTAGAGATGTCAGGAAGGATTTCCCGGGAAACTGCATACTTTTATCACTCTTCTGAGTGCATTTACCCCATATTCATAAATAAATGAAAGATATTATGTAAACCGAGGAGTGATAAAAGCATGTAATTCCACAGTAAATCCATCTGGCAACTCTAAAATATAGATAATTATAGGCTTACCATAGTGATATAAGAGTTGGAAGATGGTTTTATGATGTACTTGCTTAGTTTTTAAAATTGCTAATTTACATACAGGTTATACAGTGTAACTTTAACTGTCATTACTTCATAAAACACGAATCAACATAGTTTGAGTAGTATCACATTTACTGTGCATTGACATGTTTATAATATTGGTAACAACCTCTAAACCAGTTACTACTTTGGTCTGTTTGCCTATAAATAGCCGTGTCAGATTATAGTTTCCAGCTTTATGATATCCGTGTGGAATACTGGAGCTGAAGCACGACTGACCAAAACAATATTCCTCCGCAAGTAACTTGTATTTTTATGCTTAAACCACTAGAGGGCCAAAAGTTACAGTGTAGTTTTAGCACAATTTACTCATGAAATGGCGTAATGCAAATAAATAAATAAATAAATAAAATCATTCTCATTACTGTAATGTGAACAAAACAATGACACAATATTTAAAGATGAAGTGCAAAAATAATAAAAACGCCCCCTGGCTGTCATTGGTTGGCCAGATAGCTACTCCTGCCCAAAAGCTAGAAGATAAGTTTGGATTTTCGAACAAACATGGACAAATAAAACATCTAGCAGCATCATATTAATGAGAATTTTGAAGACGAAATGTGCAAAAAACAAACTTAATATTTTTATTAGTTTATGCAAAATATAATGTCTTTTTGTCTTTTGATTTCTGGGGTGAAATTCACCTAGGAATCAGAATGTTGCAAAAGACTGGTTTTATTTACTTTTATAAAGTAAATATTATAAAAGATCAAAAATTAGACTGGTTTGTATATATTTTATAAAGTAAATTTAATAAAAGTGATCATTTGGAAGATCAGCTTATATATGAATTGGACATTTAATTTTGTACTCATTTGTGGACAGAACATAACCTAAACATTAAAAATGTTAATAGTTCTAGAAAAAAAGGTTCCATTTATTTCTAATTTATGCATTGATTTTTGCAAAATATAACTTTTTTTTTTTGTCTTTTGCTTTTAGGGCTGAAATATAACCTTGGCATGTTTTTTTTGTGAGATTCACCTAGAAACCATCAGGAAGTTTCATATCAGACTGGAGCAAAAGTTGATTTATTCATTCCATAAATATGATAAAGGTGATCATTTGAAAGATTAGCTTAAGTGTAAACTGAACATTTAATTTTGTGCAAATTTGTGGACACAGTAGTAAAATGTTGCTCTGGATTGTGTATATTGCGTGTGTTTCATTTATGGCAGCCCTCTGCATTTAAAAGCATCTTCCCGTGAGCAATAGATTAATTATCACATCATGCAAAAATGATTAACGCAGCAACGCTTCAACAACTCACGATTCACGAGAGCCAAGAGTCAACTCAAGCCCTCTGGTGTTGACCAGGCCTGCCAGTCCCACTTATCATCCCCGAGAGCATGTGCGTGCAGAGATCTCCTGGTTTTGTTCCGGTGCGCGCGTGAACATCTGTCTTATAAAGCTCTTAAAGCAGAGCCCATCACACAGCCTGTGATTTCACTCCCTCCTGACCGCCGCTATGCTCCTGTGAGCTGGAAAATAGCTGAAGGTCAGCGTGTCCTTGACACATCAGTGTTAATGATGAGGGTCAGTAACAGGGTCCAGATGTCCGGCTGAGGGCAGATGATGCTTCAAATGATGGAAGGGTTGTGAGATCTAGAAAATGAAATAGAATAATTAATAATTCTCATCATTAGCTGACAAAAAATATCTTCTTTAAGTATGACTCTTTAAGTCATATCTGCTAATCAAGGCTGCATTTATTTGATCAAAAATACAGTAAAATACGGAAATATTTTTACATTTAAAATAAATGTTTTTTTTATGTGAATATATTGTAAAATGTAATTTATTCCTGTGATGCAAAGCTGTATTTTCAGCATCATTACTCCAGTCTTCAGTGTCACATGATCCTTCAGAAATTATTCTAAAATACTGATTTGCTGCTCAATAAACATTTCTGATTATTATTAATGTTGAAAACAGTTCTGCTGCCCAGTATTTTTTGTGAAAATGGTGATACATTTGTTTTGTTTAGTTTTTTTCAGGATTCTTTGAATCTTTCTTGGATAAAAGTATTATTTTCTTTAATAAATGGATAAATAAAAATAAATAATTATAAATAAATGAATGAATCAATTAATCAAATTTATACATATTGTTCTACGTCTGCTCAAGAAACATTTCTCATATCATTATCAATGTTGAAAACAGTTGTGCTGCTTCATTTTTTTTTTTTTTTTTTGTGGAAACTGTGATTCATTTTATTTTTCATAATTCTTCAATGAACAGAAAGTTCAGAAGAACAGCATTTATTTGAAATAACAAAAAATCTTTTGTAACATTATAACTTTACTGTCACTTTTGATCAATTCATTGCATATTAGCTTAATAAAAGTACTATTTTCTTTAATAAAAAAATCTAAATTAAATAAATTACATAAAAATAATAAAAAATAAAATAACAAATAAAGAAAAATTAAAAAAAATAAAGAAAAAAAACAATTTGAAAACATTTTATTTTAATAGTATCTTTTACTTTAATAATATTTTTATTTGCCGAATGAAAGTACTGTTTTCTTTAATAAACATATGAAACAAAGAAATAAAACAAAGATATTCAAATAATTTTTTTTAAATAAATTAAAATAATCAAATATAAAACAACCCAAAACACCTCATCATCATTGTATGTTTTGCACAGGTTAGCATCACTCAGTAAATAAATGTAGATGGGCTTATTTTGCTGAAATCTAAGCTTTTGGAAGTGATTTGGAGAGTTTGGTTTCTCTCATTCAGAATCAGCAGATAAACATGCTTGACTGTTCAGTGGACTATGATGACCTCTGAGTGAACCTGCCTGCTTTAAAAACAGACTTAAGCATAATCCTGGAACCGAATTTAATACATATGAAGAGTTTCTGTTAATGCACCATATTATTACTTACAGTATAATCTCTTCATATAATGTGTATAGGAAATGGAAACAGGCTCCATCTAACCTCCAGAGACAAAAGGCCGTGTGAATCTCATCTCTCCGCTGGGGAAGGTGACGTGCGAATCCCCCTGTCGTTTATTCTCCAGTGGCTCTCACATCTGAGCTGTCCTCATCCATCAGCTGCATCGATCACTCCTCGAGGAGGGACGGTGATATTTCAGCCCACAGGTGATGTTCCCACAGCCAAGGTGAGCTAAGGCCTTTGGGTTTTTGTAGCGAGATAAAACTGAGCGAATGACTTAATGCTGACAGAAGAACTGTCAAAACAAAAGCTGCTTCACTTCACAGCCAGAAATGTATCAAAACGCTCCAGCGTCTGAATCAATACAGCAGGATTCTGTTTCAAACGGCATACTAGCTAAAAGAAAGTAGTATGCATACTGAATTTTCTGTATGCATGAAATAATCAGGTCGTCTACTACATTTGCCAAAATGAACAGTGCACACTGCATGAGATACTGCTTCCTACAATGCAAGGCAAAATGTTTGACCTTGAAAGCAAATGTCATTTTTAATATTGTTTTGATTCATTATTTGACTATACTGACATAAGTTAAGGCATTTATTTATGCATTTTCAATTGTACAAAAATGATAATTCATATCGAAGATGACTGGATGCCACATAATGCATTGCACAATGCAACATAAAACATGAGGTCATGAAGCAACCATGTAGCATACTACTATTTAGTAAGTTTAATAGAAATTAAATGTTTAATATACTTGTTTTTAAAAGAGAACATTTCTGAAGAAATGAAATATCAGTCGAACTTTCTATTTCGAGGACCTGGATAGAAATGTAGTGGAGTGAAATGTACGTGAAATGCATTTGTCTTTCAAATGTAGTAAAGTTAAAGTCATAAGTTTCCAGAAAAAAATATAATACTCAGGTAAAGCACAGATAATTAAAAAGTGTACTTAAGTACAATATTCAAGTAAACGTACTTCCTTACTGTCCACCTCTATATAATCAAAAGCCAAAAAATACTGTTGGTATAAATAAATAAATAAATAAATACATACATAAATAAATAGGACTAAATTGCAAAACTCCTGTCCAAGATGACTTGATTCCACAGGTCATGTGGCAACCATGTTATTACGGTTTGAAAAGTTTATTATTAAACTTGTAATATAATAAAAATTAAGTATAACAATAAACATGTTTTTTAAAAGTATGAGTATGCAGTGTGCTATTTTTAATACTATTTTTAGCCATATTTGACTGTGATTTTGAACTTATTATCATAACTCAACTTTTACAGTCCAATCAAATACTAAGAAACTTTTACACAACATCTGGAAATTAAATACAAAATAATTTAATATATAGCCCATTTATCTTTGAGATGAGAACTGAATGTCACTGGCTTAATTAAACATGCAATGTAATGAGGTCTTGTGAGGACAATGCAGCATTATTGATGCATAATGTTTACTGTTTCACCTGATATTATAAATATCTTCATAGATTTATGTGTAAAGATCACATTGAGATGACAGTGAGAGTGAACATGAGGTCAGGGATATATTCTCTCTGTCCGCAAATATCTTATTCAGAGATTTTTCCCAAAGAGGCGCTCGGCTCTCTGTCTGCTTTCAGAAATCAGTCGTCAGGCTCATCGTTTGTGACGTGATGTTTTATTCCAGCACGACAGATTCTACATCAGCTGAAAGCACATTTAGTGTCCTCTGCTTATTTTATCCTGCTTAAAACAATCTAATACTGTCATGGGGTTCATACTGATTCATAAAAATCCTACATCACTGATGCTTCAATAATTGTGTTGCTTTATATAACATAATAAATAAATAAACACGTGTGTGTGTATATGCTTTTTATTTAATCAAAACGATATTTAGTCAAAAAATTTTCCTATATCATATACATTTTTATTTTATTTTGAGGAATGAAATATAAAGTAAATATAAAAATGCTTTTGGCAAATCAATGAATAAATCAAAGAATAATAAATATATATTAAAAAAAAATCACACACAATTATATATATATATATTTATATATATATTATTCTTTGATTTATTCATTATATTTACTTATATTTATTTTATATTTAATATATATGCACACACATATATTTTAGTTTTTTAAAAACTGTGGGAAAATAAAAACATTCATGTTTTAGTAACATAATCAAGAGTCTGACTCTTGCCTGTACAATAGAAAGCTGATCTTCCCATTGGAACAGATCTAACAACAAACAGCAATAATCACATCAGTCAGTTATCAGCTATCAGCCATTATGAAGCTGAAGCACACACACACGACGAAACATCCCATGACAGCATTGCCAAGTTAATATAGCGCGGTAAAACACAGCACTGATCCATGACCAGTCAACATACAAGAATCTGCAGTCACGTCCTCTGACACACAGCACTGTACGCTCCAGCCTCGGTCCAGAAGTCACTCAGGCTCAGCGTCACACGTGATTTACACTGACCTACTGTCAAAACACATGACCCCTGCAGCCACACACGATACTGACCTCATTATATAGAGTCTATGGGTTTCCCATAAACATTTCAAATGGATTGAGACGTCAGAAGACCTTTGATATCAAGCTTTGAATGGCTGGAACTATAATACAGTTTAATGATCGCAAAGGATACATAGCCTACTTTAAATCGTAAAAATCACATTTATTTTACATATTTAGTGTGCCTTAATGTGCATTAAAATTTACAAGGCTGCTGTTTGATTTTAGAAACATTTCAGTCAAGCCTCATTCATTCATATAAATAGACAAATATTACTCAATAAATACAACTTATTGATATCTGTAACTATTTGTTTATTTAGGCCTACATAGGACTTGAACCTCTTACAAATGGAGAAAAACTAGGCTAATTAGGTTCATATTTTCCACAAAATCAAATATATATATATTTTTTTTCATTTGGTCATTTTTCTCGCTCTAACATTAGTAACAAAGTTCAAATTTCTGCTAGAAATGAAAAAAATAGAATGAGCTCTTGTTTTCCTTTCATGTTGAATGAGTTCCAATGACATCACTTCCTGTGTGTCACAGGTGGAGTGTTCCATTTTTGTATAGGGGGCATCACATGCTAACAGGGCTACATGCAAAACAGCCTAAGTAAAAAGTTATATAGATAAATAAAAAATAAAAGATAAGAAGTTATTTAGAGATCATTAAAAAGTTATATAGGTTTGTGAAGTTATGTTTTATATATTGTATTTTTTACATAATTTATATTTTATATAAAATTATGTACATTATTATATAAAACATTTTTTTTATGAATTGTTTCTCATAACTGTTAAACAGTTATTTTATTGCACGAAAAATAGGTTATTTTATGGAAGGTTGCATTATAGCAACGTACAATACTGTTCAAAAGTTTGGAGTCAGTAAGATTTTATTAACTTACCTTTTTTTTTTAATACTTTTATTCTGCAAGCACACATTAAACTGATCAAAAGTGTCAGTAAAGACATCTATGATGTTAAGATTTCTATTTCAAATAAATGCTGTTTGTCAAATAAATGAAGCAGCACAACTGTTTTCATTATTGATAATATCAGCAAATCAGCACTGAAGATGGAGCTTTGATCACAGCAATCAATTACATTTTTCAATATATTCACATATATTTTAAATTCTAATAATAGTTCACATTAATACTGTTTTTATTGTATTTTTAATCAAATAAATGCAGCCCTGATGAGCAGAAGAGATTAATTAAAAAAAAAAAAATCTCTATATTATAATATAGTATATATAAAGACAAAGGCACTGAGAGATAATTAATAATTGATTAATGTATCTGTTTTATTCATTTCTACGACAGAAAGCAGCAATAATGAGTCTCTCTCACGCTCCACAGGAACTCAGAGACGTGAAGGTAAGCGGAGGTAAACGGTAAAGGAAGGAAGCCGCTGGTGAAACAATGGCAGCTCAGTCCTGCAGCTCAGGATTTGTGCCATTAGCAGGCAGCCTGTCACATCTCATCCAGCCCTAAACGACGTGTGTGTGTGGCGCGGCTCCCACCGGCATTGTGCTCATAATTAAGTGTGATTTCCACTGGCAGAATGATGGAATAAGAATGAGGGGAAAGCATTTCTGCTCTGTGGTTCATCACTTGTCTCGTCTCACACACACTGACGGCTGCTTAAGACCTTCTGAACGCTCATTAAGTCCTCGCACACTTTCTCTTTAAATTAAATGGTCATTTCAGTGTTTTTTTCCCTTCAAATGTTTCCTTGTGTTCAATCACAATCAGGGCCTGTCAAGCCCCGAAAAGATTTGATTTACAAATTTAACATTCGTTCAGAAACTAGACTAGGTCAATTTACTCCGGATATCTGACAGATGAGAAAAATCTAATTGATCTAGATTTATCTGGTCCCCAATTTTAAAGGTCTTTAAAGGTCATTCCTGAGCCGCAGTGTTGTTGTTATTAACTACAACTTTACAAAAATTGTTTTGTCAACTGAAATAAAGAAACTGAAACAACTGAAAATGTTAACTGACATAAATATTAAGTATTAGATGAAAATATATATATATATATATATATATATATTAGAGACATTACATTGGTAACTAGGCCTTCCTGAAATAAGCACTACAGTTACTAAAACTGAAATAAAAAATAAAGCTAAACAGAAATATTAAATTTACATTTAGTCATTTAGCAGATGCTTTTATCCAAAGCGACTTACAAATGAGGACAATGGAAGCAATAAAAATCAACAAAAGAGCAATAATACGCAAGTGTTATAACAAGTCTGTTAGCTTAGTTCATGTAGCAAGGTTTTTTTTTTTTTAAAATTATATAATAAATAAAAAGAAAACAGATAGAATAGAAAAAGAATAGAGCAAGCTAGTGTTAGAGGCCTTTTTTTGCTTTTGTTAATTGTATAATAAATAAAAAGAAAACAAATAGATATAATACAAAAAATTTGAAAAGCTAGTGAGTTTTTTAAATAATTATAAAAATGACAAAAGCACATAAAACTACTAAAACAAACTAAAAAAAAAAAATAATAAAAACTTAAAATAAAAGCAAAATCAAAAATATTAATAAAAGATAGTAATGGTAAAATAACGATGGTGAGTAGGTTTCCCAAATTCTCCTCATCTTCCATTGGTCAGACATTCATGTAGCTCCGCCCACGACTCAAGCCATTGGTTGAGCCAGTGTTGCTAGTTCGGCTCAGTAGAGCCGTTAAAAACAAAAACACCTTTTTCAGTGGCTCTATGACAGTTCCAGTGTTTAGTTCGTTTTCACAATCAGTTTTTAGATCAACCAATGTTTGACTTAGTTATTTCTGCATAGTAAACTGAGATCGTAGGAAACAGCATTTAAATAGCATTTTAGACCATCAAAAGTAGGGTAGGCTAACCAGACATCCCCTTTTTCCCCAGACGTGTCCTGGCTGGGAAAATTTTAAAAATTGCCTAAATTGACAGGGGTTTCGTCTTATTTTCCTACTGATGCTCTCTCTACAGTCTTCAGGAAGTATGAAAACAACAGGAAAACAAAGGCCACACCCGGCCTTTTTTACTCGATTTAGGAGAAAATAAATAAATAACGTACCAAAAAAAGTAAGTTTAAAGGGATAGTTCTGTCATTAATTACTCACCCTCATATCGTTCCAAACCCGTAAGACCTTCATTCATCTTCGGAACACAAATTAAGATATTTTTGATGAAATCTGAGAGCTCTCTGAGACGCTCCATAGACAGCAACGCAACTGAAATGTTCCTAGCTCCAGAAACATAGTAAGGACATCGGTACAACGGTCCATGTGACATCAGTGGCTCAACTTAAATTTTTGCGCTTTCCCCTGAACGTAATCAATGTAATCAGTGTTGTTTATGTTCAGGAGAAAGCGCACACATGCGTCCTCCAAAATGACGGAAGACGGTAACTCGGGGAGAAGAATTGTTCAATTATTTTTGTTTTCTTTGCACACAAAAAGTAGCTTCGCAAAATTGAAATTGAGCCACTGATCGATGTCGTTACTACGTTTCTGGGCCTGGGAACATTTCAGTTGCATTGCGGTCTACGCAGGGTCAGAGAGCTCCCAGATTTCATCAAAAATATCTTAACTGGTGTTCTTACGGGTTTGGAATGACATGAGGGTGCGTAATTAATGACAGAATTTTACTTTTGGGGTGAACTATCCCTTTAAATAAATAACAATCACGTCAAATTTTGTTATTCACATGAACGTCTATAAAGACAGCTACAAGCCTTTTTCACATTTAATTCAGTCAATTTTCCTTCAGTAAACAAACGTAAAATAAGAAGCATCTCTACATGTTGTGTGTACCGCAAACACACCAACCGGTCTGTTTCCATAGAGAAGGGTGAAACGAATCCACCTGAGCAGCAGCAACGTGGCATAAACAAAGATTCAATTAGGAGACAAGATTGTACCTGTCCACTGAACGGTGCAGGTGCCGCGTGTGATCCGCCATGAGCTGATGCATGTGCCGCTCATAAACCTGCACTATTATTCTGCTGGATGTGTTCATTGATGAGTGACGACGTGACCCTCCTCTGATCAAACTCAAGGGTTTGGGATGGAGTGTTAAAGGAATAATTCACCCAAAAATTAAGATTTGCTGAAAATGTGCTCACCCTCAGGCCATCCAAGATGTAGAGAAGTTTGTTTCTTCATCAGGTTTGGAGAAATGTAGCATTACATCACTGTCTCACCAATGGATGCTCTGCAGTGAATGGGTGCCGTCAGAATAAGTGTCCTAACAGCTGATAAAAACATCACAATAATTCACAAGTAATCCACACCACTCCAGTCCATCAGTTAACATCTTCAGAAACCAAAAGCTGCGTGTTTATAAAACACAAATCTGTCAAGATGTTTCTAACTTCAAACCGTTGCTAAAATACGAATCCATAATCATGCACAGATGAATCTACACAGATCAAGCATCGTTTAAAAGCCAAAACAGCTCTAAACAAATGAGAGACAACAGGAGATGCACTTTTTCAATGGAGGAAGCCTTATTATGGATTATGGTACTGTAGCCAGAAACGACTGTTCGAACTTGAAAACATCTTAATGGTGGATTTGTTTCTTACAAACACGCAGCTTTTGTCTTCTCAAGACATTAACTGATGGACTGGAGTGGTGTGGATTACTTGTGGATTATTGTGATGTTTTTATCAGATGTTTGGACTCTCATTCTGACGGCACCCATTCACTGCAGAGCATCCATTGCTGAGCAAGAGATGCAATGCTACATTTCTCCAAATCATATTACACAAACGAACAGTAAATATATTTTCATGATGATGTAATCAAATTGTGCGGTTTGGTGTCCTATTTTACAAACTAAACTTGTTTTGTTGGAAAAAAATACAAAGGCATTTAAACAGGGGTATCTAATGTATTTAAAAACAATAAAAATGTATAATACTAACAATTTAAGTTCTGGGGGGAAAAAAATTAAAAAATAGTGGCGAGTAAAACCAGATGATGAACATGCAAATATACATTCATATGATTGGTACAAACAAATGACATTTTCTTACAGGTGAAATCCACAGGTAACAAAGACAAAAACTGCTTACATTTCAAAAGTGCTTTCTTTAAAAAGTAAAACATATTAAGACTTTAAAAAAGCACCTGTTTCTGCTTCAAATAAGGAGACAATTTTAAAAATTGTTTAAAAAAGGCACTAAATGCTACATAACCATTATAATTCACAGAACATCAGCAGGGCTGAAATACAGTGGTTTCATCAAAGCACCACAAACTTCTGTCATGAACTTGAAAACACTGTTCAGAGTTCAGTCGTACTGTGTAAAAGAGTTGAGAAAGCTACATTTCAATCCTGAGCTCACAGTCTGAATGACAGGTACGTTTCATTTACTTCTTCAGATTTAGGCTTTAGGTGTTCATTGGTCTTTATATCTATAAAAAAAATTTTGGTGCCAGAAAGATTTTTATGTATATGTTTTTTTCTGAAATAATAATGATATAATCAAAGCAATTTAAATAAATAAATAGGATGCCATGCAGTTTAAATACACTAAAATAACATGATGAAATAAGCAATGTGATGTCAATGCAAATAAACAGCTGCAAAATATAGTAAGTAAATAAATAAACACTAACTGATTAGAATAAAAATAAAATAGTGGTTGGCAACACTGACATTTACTCACCCACATGCCATTCCAAACACTTTATTTTCTCACTTGCATGAAACAAAAATTTGATCTTAGATGGAAATGTTCAAGATTTTATTTTTCAATGAAAGTGCATAGTGATTTCTCAACCTTCAAAAAAAAGACTAAGATGCAGCACAGTGTAAATGTACAGTACAGTGCTTTTGAAATCACATGTGGGCAAGTAAATGAAAGTAGAAAAAGATGAACTATTCTCTTTAAGTGAGAGCTCAGTGCAAGATGACAGTATGAAAACAGACTTGCACAGGCACTGTGAAAACAATATAAATATAAACCATGAGTCTGTTCAGATTTCCCAGCTGTCACTGAAGTAATGCTCCTCTTCTAGCTCTTCATCTTCAACCTGTTCTTCTTCAACATCACAATACTTCTCTTCATCCTCCTTTTCCTCCTCCTTCAGCTGTGACAGCATCGCTTGAAGAGCAGCCTTCACTTCCTGAACCTCCTTCTCTAATGACAGTGGCCATTAGAGTTAAAGAAAATGTCACCAAATGTTTTCTACTCATTCACACACCAACATCCACAAATAATAGAAACAAAGGCTCAGACAGGATCCAAAATTCCACATCGAACACCAAACAAGAATAGAAATCGGTCAGTAACTAGCCACACAGCTTTATAAACTTTTTTCTTTCTTTTTGTTTTTTGTTTTTTTTTGTGATTATGATTCTGTATTATTACTGTGGTATGCAACTGCAATTGCACGTTCTGGACTTGCAAAAGTTTTTTGTCCTTCTATGTATGACGTTTATTTGCTTTTGTCATTGTGAAGCATCCTTGAGCTTGGGAAAGGCGCTATATAAATTAAACTTATTATTATTATTTATTATTAGAACTACAACATAATACATGGGCTTAATCAAGCTGTAAGAACAAAAGTCTGATCCTCACATAAGTGATTCAAAGACAAAAACAGTCTGCAAATGAAATATTAAATCTGCCACAGCTCTAACAGTATTTACTTCAGAAGTTTACCTGGGATGCCTATTTTTTTTGTTGTTGTTGTTTTTAAATGTTAATATACCTAAAAATTCAAGAAAAATAGGCTTCAGGGTTCAGTTGTAATAGAAACAAAAATACACATTTAATAAAAAACTTTTCATACCCCTTCATTTTTTCACGTTTTGTAACGTTGCTGCCTATGTTAAACAGCTTTAAATGACTTTTTATCCACATCAATATACACTCCATACTCCCAAATGGTAAAGCAAAAAACAGGTTTTTAACATCTTTACAAATTTATTAAAAATAAAAAAACTTAAATGATTCTATTGCATAAGTATTCATACCCTTATCTGGGACAGTTGAAATTTAGCTCTGGATCAGTCATATTGCTTGTAGATGTTACTACACTTCGAGTGAAGTTAAACTGCGGCAAATTCAATTGAATGGGTATGATGTGGAGGCACACACATCTTAATAAAAGATCTAACAGCTGATAATGCATATCAGAGCAAAAACCAAGCCCTGAGGTCAAAAGAACTGCCTGTAGAGCTCAGAAACAGGTCTGCGTCAAGCCACACATCTGGGGAAGAGTTGAGAAAAAAATTCTGCTTCACTGAAGGTTCACAGAAGCATGTAGTCTCTGTTACCCTTAATTGAAGACATCTGAAACAACCAGGGCTCCTCCTAGAGCTGGCCTCCTGGCCAAACTGAGCAACTGATGGAGAAGGGCTTTGGATGGTGTGGTGACCAAGAACCTGATGGTCACTCTAGTTGAGCTCCATGATCATATGTGGAGACAGGAGAAACCTACAAAAGGACAAAGATCACTGCAACACTCCATCAATCTGGGCTTTATGGCGGTGGGGCCAAACTCAATCCTCTTCTCAGTGAAGACACATGAAAATACACTTAGAATTTGCAAAACAGCACCTAAAGGACCCTCAGACTGTGAGAAACAAGATTATCTGGTCTGATGAACCTCAATTCTAAGCATCATGTTTGAAGGAAACCAGCCCTGTTCATCACCTGCAGAGTATCATACCAAAAGTAAAGTGTGCTGGTAGCAGCCTCATGCTGTGGGGCTTTTTTTCAGCGGCAGGGACTGAGGGGCTCGTCAGAGTAGAAGAGAAGCTCAGTGCACCAGTCAAGTAATGAAATGAAAACCCAGTCAAGAGCATTCAGAACCTCAGACTGGGCAGAAGGTTCACCTTCCAACAGGACAATGGACCTAAACACACAGCAAGAGTGGCTTATAGACAACTCTGTGAATGTCCTTGAGTGGCCCAGCCACAGCCTGAGCTTCAACCCAATCAAATATTTCTGGAGAAACCTGAATTTGCATCTGCCCCCATCCAACATGACAGAGCTTGAGAGGTGAAGAGGTGAGGAGAAGAATGACAGATAATTGCCAAATACTGATGAGCAAAGCTTGTCGCATCAAACAAAAAAGGCTTGAGGCTGTAAAGGTGCTTCAGCTAAATATTTAGTTACTTATGCAACGTACTTATTTCAGTTTTTATTTTTAATAAATTTACGAAGTTGTGACCATTTTGTTTTTGCTTTGTCAGTATGGTGTATGGAGCATAGATTGATGTGGGAAAAAAGTAATTTAAAGCAGTTTAACATAAGGTAGCAACATAAAACGTGAACAAAATGAAGGGGTATGAATACTTTCGCAAGGCAATGTTTGTGTATATATATATATATATATATATACATATATATATATATATATATATATATATATACATATATATATATATATATATATATATATATATATATATATACACACACACACACACATTTTTTCTTATTAAAATAATATTTCAATACAAAAATTTTATATGCAAAAAATATATTATTATTATTATAACAATTTAATACAATTATTTTCAAAATATAGTTCATACTGGCCATTCATATGCTATACATTTCTTTAAAAACTGTAATAAAATTATTTCTTTTGAAATAATTTTATTACAGTTCAACCGAGTGAAACTTGTGTATTAAATAAATTCAGTGTGCACAGACTGAAGTAGTTTAAGTCTTTGGTTCTTTTAATTGTGATGATTTTGGCTCACATTTAACAAAAACCCACCAATTCACTATCTCAACAAATTAGAATATGGTGACATGCCAATCAGCTAATCAACTCAAAACACCTGCAAAGGTTTCCTGAGCCTTCAAAATGGTCTCTCAGTTTGGTTCACTAGCTACACAATCATGGGGAAGACTGCTGATCTGACAGTTGTCCAGAAGACAATCATTGACACCCTTCACAAGGAGGGTAAGCCACAAACATTCATTGACAAAGAAGCTGGCTGTTCACAGAGTGCTGTATCCAAGCATGTTAACAGAAAGTTGAGTGGAAGGAAAAAGTGTGGAAGAAAAAGATGCACAACCAACCGAGAGAACCGCAGCCTTATGAGGATTGTCAAGCAAAATCGATTCAAGAATTTGGGTGAACTTCACAAGGAATGGACTGAGGCTGGGGTCAAGGCATCAAGAGCCACCACACACAGACGTGTCAAGGAATTTGGCTACAGTTGTCGTATTCCTCTTGTTAAGCCACTCCTGAACCACAGACAACGTCAGAGGTGTCTTACCTGGGCTAAGGAGAAGAAGAACTGGACTGTTGCCCAGTGGTCCAAAGTCCTCTTTTCAGATGAGAGCAAGTTTTGTATTTCATTTGGAAACCAAGGTCCTAGAGTCTGGAGGAAGGGTGGAGAAGCTCATAGCCCAAGTTGCTTGAAGTCCAGTGTTAAGTTTCCACAGTCTGTGATGATTTGGGGTGCAATGTCATCTGCTGGTGTTGGTCCATTGTGTTTTTTGAAAACCAAAGTCACTGCACCCGTTTACCAAGAAATTTTGGAGCACTTCATGCTTCCTTCTGCTGACCAGCTTTTTAAAGATGCTGATTTCATTTTCCAGCAGGATTTGGCACCTGCCCACACTGCCAAAAGCACCAAAAGTTGGTTAAATGACCATGGTGTTGGTGTGCTTGACTGGCCAGCAAACTCACCAGACCTGAACCCCATAGAGAATCTATGAGGTATTGTCAAAAGGAAAATGAGAAACAAGAGACCAAAAAATGCAGATGAGCTGAAGGCCACTGTCAAAGAAACCTGGGCTTCCATACCACCTCAGCAGTGCCACAAACTGATCGCCTCCATGCCACGCCGAATTGAGGCAGTAATTAAAGCAAAAGGAGCCCCTACCAAGTATTGAGTACATATACAGTAAATGAACATACTTTCCAGAAGGCCAACAATTCACTAAAAATGTTTTTTTTTTTATTGGTCTTATGAAGTATTCTAATTTGTTGAGATAGTGAATTGGTGGGTTTTTGTTAAATGTGAGCCAAAATCTTCACAATTAAAAGAACCAAAGACTTAAACTACTTCAGTCTGTGTGCATTGAATTTATTTAATACACGAGTTTCACAATTTGAGCTGAATTACTGAAATGAACTTTTCCACGACATTCTAATTTATTGAGATGCACCTGTGTATATATATATACACACATATAAAATTTTTACCAGTCATGCATTATTATTATTATTATTATTATTATTATTATTATTATTAATAAAACAATTTATAAAAAATGTTTTTGTTTTTTTCAATTCACCTACCATTAGCTGGTGTAGCATGAAAGATAATTTTGGACCCAGTTCACATCATTCTTCAGTTACACACACTACATACATCTTAAAAAGATTTCATGATGTTTGGCCTGACCACCTGACACAGATTTCACAATTATACGATCACGCCGGTCATCTCCTCCACCAAACGGCCTTTCATAATTCAAAAGCTCGGTTCATCCCCCCGATGGACCGCGTTCAGTTCAAGCAATCTCACCTAAATAATTGATGCAGGTTTCATGAGAATGGGCTCTGCCCTCATCAGTGCTGGATTGTTTAACTCGTCCAAGTGGGACCGAGAGTCCGGTGTAAGTGGCGAATCAAAGGGATGCCTCTTGTGGCAGATGGGGCCTGACGGGCACGTTTTGCTCTCCAAATGGCCCCAGATTGTCCCCATTCATAATTAAGCAGCCGTTAAAGAGCGCTTCATGAATTATGAAAGAGGATCGGTAAGATCTCCCTCCGGCTGAATGGTCTGATCTAATGAAGTTCCTCAGGCACAAATCTCAGCTTATTATGTGTTTATTTGCTCATCTTCCTGCTTAACCAGTGCAATCAAACCAGCGCTATGTGTTCCTCAAGTTACATGAAAACAAACCTCATGCACCTATAATGAAAGCCTATGAGACAAGACACTGCAGGAGGCTTCATTTACTCGAGCCGATCAATCAAACTCTCTCATAAAACGCAAATGAACAAGATTATACACTGTTTGGCTGATTTATATTTCGCATATCTGAGCATATGATTCTGACAATATTCTGTCAAGGTTTGATTTGTGTCTTCAACAGAGACATTATGGAGCCAACAAATCATTAGCATGATGGCATTTTTCATTAAGAGGTTGATTAATGCAGTGCTTCATTCGCATAGCAGTGGTTTTTAATTTACCATTAAAAGTTTACCTGGGATGCCTAAAAAGTTTTTTTTTTTTTTTTTTTTATACAAATAATTGTATTTAATTTAAAAATAATTTATTTTAACAATAATGTGATAATTTAAAATTTACTTATAAAATGTGTTTATTTTTATATAAAAATAATGTTTATATAAAAATTAGTTAATTTAAAAATAATTCATTATTAAAATAACTATTTTAATTAAAAAAAATGCAATAACATGGGATATTCCTACTTTATATTTCATAATTAAATTATTAAAATGAATTATAATATATAAATTAATTACATTTTACAAATAATTTAAATGTAATAATTTAAAATATTTCTATTGAAAAACAGTGTATATAAATGATTAGATTTCATGATAATTTAATATTGTAAAATAATTAGAATAGAAAAATAATATGTCTGTGTATTATATATTATATATTATTTTAATAAAAATAATAACAATGTATTATCAATAAATGATAAATTATTTAAAATACATTTTACAAATAAATTTAAATAATTTAATACTTATTTTAAAAAATGTTACACACACACACACACACACACACGTATATGTATATGGCAGATAGCACACAAAGCATTGGTTCTCAAATGGTGGGCCACAATTTTTGTGAATGTGCAGTAAACTACTGGCTGACATGAAATGATAAAAAATTAGTGCCCCTCGATGTCTAATGTAAACCTTGATCCTGAAGCAAAACCACATGAGAACTACTGCTATAGAGCAACAAAGTCAAACAAAGTTGGATGGAATGAAGCAGAACAAGATGGGATGTTCAGATCAATCTCATCTCTACGCTTTCCTCAGTCTTCGCTCGGCTCACAGGTGGCCAGAAATATGAAGATGTCAGAGCGATGACAGCGCACTATGTCACAACCTTTCCCTTCATCTCACCGCTTTCATCTCACTTCAGAGTGACGGGCCGACTAGTCTGTCTCCATTTCCCTTTTCTCTGTCTGTCGCCTCCTTTCAACCTTTGCTGAGCGCTGGGTTTCTCTAATAACTCAAATCTCATCCCTCATATTCAATATCTCTCAAAAAGAAAGGAAGAAATGGTTTATTCTTAATTCCTGTCCGGAAGAGAGCATCGTGTGCTGTCAAACGAGACGGCTTCCGTGAAGCAGCTCTTTCGGAGGGTTAAAGTTACATTAGTGGCTCTAATGAGCGTGAGAGACGTGTTCCTGTAGCTGTAAGTGACAGCAGAATGATGAAGCGCTGATGAGTCATTTTTATTAGGCCCAGCCAAGAATGGAGCACGGATCATTTCATTCCAGCCTAACAGCCAATCAGAACGACCTGAAGAAACCCTGAGGACTTCCATTAGAGACGCACTCATAATGAGCTCAGAATAACTGACTAAAACTACATATTCTGAGGACAAGTGTGGCATGTGGACAGGCAAAAGTCACCACTGTGAAGCTAGGATGTACTGGGTGGTTGCTAGCGTGTTGTTAGGGTGTTCTGGGTGGTTTTTAGGGTCTTGCATTGCTAGGGTGATCTGGTTGGTTGCTAGGACGTTGCTAGGATGTTCTGGGTGGTTGCTAAGGCACTCTGGGTGGTTTCGAGGGCGTTGCTTTACTAGGGTGATCTGGGTGGTTGCTAGGGCATTGTTAGGGTGTTCTGGGTGGTTTTTAGGGTGTTGCGTTACTAGGGTGTTCTGGGTGGTTGTTAGGGCATTTCTATGGTGTTCTGGGTGGTTGCTAGGGCATTTCTATGGTGTTCTGGGTGGTTTTTAGGGTCTTGCATTGCTAGGGTGATCTGGATGGTTGCTAAGGTGCTCTGGGTGGATTGTAGGGTCTTGCATTGGTACGCTGACCTTCATGGTTGCTAGAGTGTTGCTAGGATGTTCTGGGTGGTTGCTAAGGCACTCTGAGTGGTTTCTAGGGTGTTGCATTGCTAGGATGTTCTGGGTGGCTGCTAGGTAACTGGGTTACTGGGGTGATCTGGATGGTTGCTGGGGTGTTTTGTTAGGGCATTGCTAAGGTGTTCTGGGTGGTTTCTAGGGTGTTGCATTACTAGGGTGATCTGGGTGAATGCTAGGATGTTCTGGGTGGTTGCTAAGGTGCTCTGGGTGGTTTCTAGGGTGTTGCATTGCTAGGGTGATATGGGTGGTTGCTAAGGTATTGCTAGGATGTTTTGGGTGGTTGCTAAGGCGCTCTGGGTGGTTTCTAGGGTGTTGCATTGCTAGGATGTTCTGGGTGATTGCTAGGATGTTCTGGTTGGCTGCTAAGGTGCTCTGGGTTTGTTTCTAGGGTGTTGCATTGCTAGGGTGATCTGGATGGTTTTTAGGATGATCTGGGTGGTTGCTAAGGTGCTCTGGGTGGTTTCTCGGGTGTTGCATTGCAAGGGTGATCTGGATGATTGCTAGGGTGTTGCTAGGATGATCTGGGTGGTTGCTAAGGCGCTCTGGGTGGTTTCTAGGGTGTTGCATTGCTAGGGTGATCTGGGTGGTTGCTAGGATGTTCTGGGTGGTTACTAGGGCATTGCTAGGGTGTTGCTAGAATGTTCTGGGTGGTTTCTCGGGTGTTGCATTGCTAGGGTTATCTGGATGGTTGCTAGAGTGTTGCTAGGATGTTCTGGGTGGTTGCTAAGGCACTCTGGGTGTTTTTTTTCAGGCACTGCATTACTAGGGGTGATCTGGGTGGTTGCTAGGGTGTTGCTAAGATGTTCTGGGTGGTTTCTAGGGCGTTGCTATGCTGGGATGTTCTGGGTAGTTGCTAGTGCATTTGCTAGGGTGCTTTAGGGTGGTTCCTTGGGTGTTATGGGTGGTTGCTATGTGTTCTGAGTGGTTTCTATTTGTGTAAGTCAAAATAGTCGTATGATTTGAGTTTCTCGCTTATGGTTTGATCTTGGGGTTATGGGATTCTTTAATGTTTTATCGTCTGCTAGGTCAAAATTGTACATCCGATTACTTAGTAACGAGTTACGTTGTAATACTCAGGGTTAGTGACTTGAACAAACTCCTACCACAAAATATGAGCACTATTAATAGTGAATTATCTAATGAACAGTACATGCGAACACACAGAGCTCTGTAAGGATATGAGTGAGGTCCTTGTCGTGCTGCTCTATGGCAGTCTGAAGCTGCTCTTCCAGGTAATGCAGTCGATCACTGATGAGTTCACAGCGCTCCGTCAACTCTGTCGTCTCTCCACACAGATCCTGCGACACAAACACACACCCATTAAACCCTGCTGCTCACACACATTTCTAGCTGCTCAAGTGTGTTGCCAATATGCTGATAATGGCTGTTAGTGCACATACGGCACCAAAATGTGTGCATTTTCATCTGGAAGATGTCATTTTTATCGGCAGTGTCATTAAAATACATGAATGGAAAACAGACAGAAGTTAGAAAGACATTTAGCAGATGTTTCACAGCATTTATGATTTTAAATGTGTGTGAATCTGTTCTTTCTGGTTTGTTTATTTACTAGAGAAAGCTCTGACAGAGCTTTCCCAAATATAAGAAGTGTTTTAGAGGTGTAGAAAGAAAATCAAGCTGGAACACAGCAAACTGGATTTCTGAAAGCAAAATTGGAAACAAAACTCAAACATCCATTGGCCAATAAGAATTTCAGAGATGATTTGTATTGTTAAGTAAAACTAAATTTATTCAAAAAAAGTTTGCTAAATTTAAATAAAACTGAAATAAAATAAAATATAAATAAAATAACTTTTGCAACTAAATGAAATAAATTAAGTAATTAAAACAAAAAAGCTAGATAGAAAAAAACTAATAAAAATGACAAAAGCACAAAATTAAATTGAAAATATTAATAAATAGTATATATACACATATACATATACACACACACACATACATATATATACACACACACACACACACATATACATATATACACACACACACATATATATATATATATATATATATATATATATATATATATATATATATATACACACACACACGTATATATGAATATATACACACACACACACACATATATATACACACACACATATTATATATATATATATATATATACACATACACACACACACGTACATACACATATATATATATACACACACATATATATATATATATATATACACACACACATATACACACACATATACATATATATATATATATACATACAGATATATATATACACACATATATGTATATATATGAACAGTTTGGTTCCAAAACGCTATAAATCCATTTTGATTAATCTGAGTAAAAACGTGTTTTCTTTACCAAGAAAGTGGCAAGGTGAAAACCAATATTTTCTGTTTCAAACTTTCACATAGCATCTTTAGGTTATAATAACATTAAAAATTCAAATCCAGATTTTGATTTTCACAGATTTATTATAAAATTGTATTATTTTTTTTCCCAAAATGCAATAAATCCATGATACGTTTTTCTTTTTCTTTTTTTCAAAATGCAATAAATCCATTGAATCAATATGAAAGTTATTTATATTGTTATTTATATATATATATATATATATACACACATACACACACACACACATATATACATATACATATATATATATATATATATATATAAGGGGTGTCAACGTTAACGCGTTAACGCATGCGATTAATCTAAAAATTTTAACGCGTTAATATTTTTTTAACGCAAATTAATCGTTTGATAAGGTTTGACCCCAACTTCTTCCCGTCATCGCAGCGCGGAAGGTTATCTATCATTGTGTGATGAGGTTACAGCGAGCCAGTGTTTCCAGGGTAACGGCACAAGTAGGTTATTTTGAAAATACAGTCGCGGGAAAAATTACAGAGCTGCGGGTTGCGGTTTTTTGGGCTACTTTTATAATGTACCGCGGCCGCCCAAAGTGTATATAGACAAATAAAAATGAAAATAGATCATTTTGCTAATGTGTATTATACTTGGAATGTATCCCTGGCAACTTAAGAACGGAGAGGCGGTTGTAACATCACAAATAACGTGAGTTTCAGCAGAGCATACAACACAGCAGAAATAAACATGACAACAGCCACTATAGATTATATAAGATAATAAACACGATTACGATAGGATATGGTTTGTATGTGATTTTCGTGAGATGAATGTGTACATGTATGCTAATTTGTGCAGCGATATAAAAAGCTATAAATAGCATATTTTAACAACAGTAAACGACCAAATTCCACATGTGATCGTAAAAGGTAGTTATTACAAACACTCGATGGTAGTTTGAAGTGAGTTTTGTGTAAAAGTGTACTATTAATCTCATAAATCGTCTTATGAAGTATGATGCTAATATTAGCTCTAATGCAGCTGCAGAACAGGTCCGATTCTTCTTCATAATGCATTTTGTCATAATACTTAACGTAAGGTCGCAAGAAAATGTTTTGTTGTATTTATTTAGAAATACTTTTGAAAATAGTTGGGTAAATGTATACCGGGATTGAAGCGATGTGGCTTAGTAAACGTTTTATTGTGAGTATAAAGGCTGATAATGGCTGAATAAAAACAAAAGAATAATGATAAAAGAATAATAAGGATTATGTCTCATACCTGGCTGCGGTGTGAAAGGTTCTGTTTCCTTAAACTAGTTTGTCATGCATTTCTTTATTTCAACACATTTACAGGTAAATCCTATTTTAAATTTGCGATTAATCATGATTAATCACAGTCCAGGACTGTGATTAACGCAATTAAATTTTTTAATCGATTGACAGCACTAATATATATATATATATATATATATATATATAGAGAGAGTGAGAGAGAGAGAGAGAGAGAGAGAGAGAGAGAGAGAGAGAGAGAGAGAGAGAGAGAGAGGGTACGGAAAGTATTCAGACCCCCTTAAATTTTTCACTCTTTGTAATATTGCAGCCATTTGCTAAAATCATTTAAGTTCATTTTTTTTTTCCTCAATGTACACACAGCACCCCATATTGACAGAAAAACACAGAATTGTTGACATTTTTGCAGATTTATTAAAAAAGAAAAACTGAAATGTCACATGGTCCTAAGTATTCAGACCCTTTGCTGTAACACTCATATTTAACTCAGGTGCTGTCCATTTCTTCTGATCATCCTTGAGATGGTTCTACACCTTCATTTGAGTCCAGCTGTGTTTGATTATACTGATTGGACTTGATTAGGAAAGCCACACACCTGTCTATATAAGACCTTACAGCTCACAGTGCATGTCAGAGCAAATGAGAATCATGAGGTCAAAGGAACTGCCTGAAGAGCTCAGAGACAGAATTGTGGCAAGGCAAAGATCTGGCCAAGGTTACAAAAAAAATTCTGCTGCACTTAAGGTTCCTAAGAGCACAGTGGCCTCCATAATCCTTAAATGGAAGACGTTTGGGACGACCAGAACCCTTCCTAGAGCTGGCCGTCCGGCCAAACTGAGCTATCGGGGGAGAAGAGCCTTGGTGAGAGAGGTAAAGAAGAACCCAAAGATCACTGTGGCTGAGCTCCAGAGATGCAGTCGGGAGATGGGAGAAAGTTGTAGAAAGTCAACAATCACTGCAGCCCTCCACCAGTCGGGGCTTTATGGCAGAGTGGCCCCACGGAAGCCTCTCCTCAGTGCAAGACACATGAAAGCCCGCATGAAGGACTCCAAGATGGTGAGAAATAAGATTCTATGGACTGATGAGACCAAGATAGAACTTTTTGGCCTTAATTCTAAGCGGTATGTGTGGAGAAAACCAGGCACTGCTCATTACCTGTCCAATACAGTCCCAACAGTGAAGCATGGTGGTGGCAGCATCATGCTGTGGGGGTGTTTTTCAGCTGCAGGGACAGGACGACTGGTTGCAATCGAGGGAAAGGTGAATGCGGCCAAGTATAGGGATATCCTGGACGAAAACCTTCTCCAGAGTGCTCAGGACCTCAGACTGGGCCGAAGGTTTACCTTCCAACAAGACAATGACCCTAAGCACACAGCTAAAATAACGAAGGAGTGGCTTCACAACAACTCCGTGACTGTTCTTGAATGGCCCAGCCAGAGCCCTGACTTAAACCCAATTGAGCATCTCTGGAGAGACCTAAAAATGGCTGTCCACCAACGTTTACCATCCAACCTGACAGAACTGGAGAGGATCTGCAAGGAGGAATGGCAGAGGATCCCCAAATCCAGGTGTGAAAAACTTGTTGCATCTTTCCCAAAAAGACTCATGGCTGTATTAGATCAAAAGGGTGCTTCTACTAAATACTGAGCAAAGGGTCTGAATACTTAGGACCATGTGATATGTCAGTTTTTCTTTTTTAATAAATCTGCAAAAAATGTCAACAATTCTGTGTTTTTCTGTCAATATGGGGTGCTGTGTGTACATTGAGGAAAAAAAATGAACTTAAATGGCTGCAATATAACAAACATTGAAAAATTTAAGGGGGTCTGAATACTTTCCGTACCCACTGTGTGTGTGTGTGTGTGTGTGTGTATATATATATATATATATATATATATATATATATATATATATATATATATATATATATAGTACATAAATAATAGTGCTGTGTTCGAAATATCGATACGACGATGTATCGCCACAGAGATTTGACGATACGAGTATCGATACAGCTGGCCCTGTATCGATATTGTGGCACGTGTTCAGCAGTGGACCGCGCTTAATTTGAATACAAGAACACCTTTTAAAATGAAGTAGAAAAGTGCAAGGTTTCTAAAAAAGAATGCATAGAGCATAATACAGGCTACAACAAGGTTTAATCTGGCCGCCGAGGAACACAACGGGGGTTGCCTGATATAAAGAGATGTACTCCCCGAAACAGAGCTTCACATTTGCGCAATACGGAAATATCTGCTTAGTGTGTTACTTGTCTTTGTCAATCTGGCAACCATGTGCACGCGCTCTCACGCCACTGTGGATAAACGCGCTTGCTTTCTGAAAACATAGTTTGCAGTTTAGCGATCTCCACTTCAATATTCTATTATCAGAAAAGTGTAATTTATCAAGTGTTCATTTATGAGAGAGAGAGAGAGAGGCCGTGTTTCTCTATTAACAGTGAACCTGTATATTTAATTCGCGCGCTTGTATTACATGAATACGCTCTCGCCTTGTAATAATGCGCTCGCGACATTTGTCATTAAAATAAAGCCATAAATTTTATTGATAAAATTGCGGGGCAGCCTAAAAGAATGTCTGTGTGGGCGCGCAACATGATCTGTGTGTGAGTGAGATACAGTGATGACAGGGCATTAGTTTAGAACTCTTCTAGTTTTTATTATTTTTTTTTAACGTAGAGAGTGTGTTGATTTGTGCAATGATAACCTACCAGCTAGGGCTGCACGATATATTTCATGCGATAGTCATGCGCATCTCATCAGTAAAGCCGGTTCTGTAATTACAAATAAATCTCTATCACCTGTTTTCAGATGGAGTGGCATTTAATACACAGAGCTGTAGTTCATTGACAAGCTACGCAATTCGCGCTCAAAATTGCAGATGCATCGCATGCGATAGTGAACGTGATCTTGCGTAGCTTATCAGTGAACTATGGCTCTGTGTATTAAATGCCGCTCCATCTGAAAACAGGTGATAGAGATTTATTTGTAATCACAGAACCGGCTTTACTGATGAGATGCGCATGACTATCGCATGCGATATATCGTGCAGCCCTACTACCAGCAATGTTAAGATGATTTTAATATATTAGAATGAGTACATTACAATATAAATTTATTAGAACGAGTAGGCCTACATTCTTATTTATGGGCTTAAAAACAAGATGCAAACAATCAGAATATTGTACCTGGTGGAGAGTGCCCAATGTAAACATGAAACATATGCCATTACCTATATTGTACTGTGGTACAGTTATGGAGGCCCTTCATAATGCAGAGGTCAACTGTTCAGTTAGCAATGGCCCTATATGCAGTGTTTCATAAACAGCTGTTTTATTAAATTAGTCTGAGGTGAAATTCAGTGCAGTCCTGTATCGTGATACGTATCGTATCGTGGCCTCTGTATCGTGATACGTATCGTATCGTGACTTTGCTGGTGATACACAGCCCTAATAATTAATACTAAAATAACACTGATTTCTATGGTTTGTCCACAAAAATGAGGGATAAAATAGATTGTGTTGCTTTCCAAATTATATTTTACAAGCACCAAGCAAACTACACTATTAAAAATAATTTTCATTAATTTAAATAAAGCTGAAATAAAGTATAAATATTATAATATAAACTTTAAAAAATAAATAAAATAGAAAGGATGCTTTTGCAACTAACTGCAATAAAATAAGCTGAAGTGCTAAAATTACTAAAACTAATAATATAATAAAAAAAATAAAGGTAAAAAGAAATATTAAAACACTAATAAAAATGACAAAAGCACATAAAATTACTAACACTTCAACTAAAATCAAAATGAAAAGTGAATAATATTGCTAAAATAACACTGATTTGTATGGTTTATGCATAAAATAAGTGATAAAATAGATTGTGATGCTTTTACAAGCATCAAGCAACTAAAACTATTCATTTTTTTTTGTTAATTTAAATCTGAAAAAAAAAATTAGATATAAAAAATATAAATGTCTTTGCAACTAACTGACAAAATAATTTTAAGTACTAAAATAACTATAACTGTAATATAAAAAAGCTAAATATTAAAAAACTAATAAAAATGACAAGCACAAAATTAGTAAAACAAACTTAAATTAAAATGAAAACTGGAAGTATAAAAAAGCCAATTCAAAATATTAATAAATACTATAATAGAATATAAATAAAACTAAAATAACACTGATTTGTATGGTTTGTGCACAAAAATGAGGGATAAAATAGACTATGATGCTTTCCAGATGATCTTTAAGAAGCATCTCTGAGACAAGCGTGTGCTAACTGAGTCAAGTCAATGAAAACAGTGAAACTATCCATAATCTTAAAGCAGTGAAGTATAAATGGTGATGTTAAACCGTTAGCGACTGTGAGGTCAGACATGAGCACGGCTGTCAGCTCCTCTTCCCCTCATCACAGTCCTGAACCGACCGCGCCGTCGCTAATGACTTCACCCAACAGTTTAACGGCAGCCAGGTAAGTGGGACAGGTCCGCACGGTCGGCTCCGTCCCAATTCCATCAAAGCGTGATTCACTGTTTCTCCGGCGCTCAGAGTCAGAGAGCGTCTTGAGGTGGTCGGCTGACTCACGTCCGCCCGGTTCTCTCAGGAACGGCCTCGTGTCGCTTTAATGAGGTCTGCGGTCTATTCTTAGACCCCCCACACCAGCTAATGAAACACCTTTTATAGACGCTAACTTCACACTGCGGGCGAATTAAAACACTTCTGAATGAGGCTGGAGTCTCCAGGGACGCATTCGAGAACAACAGCCGCACCGAACGGCCTGCACGATACAGTTATTGAGGCGTAATGGAAATCACGCTGGGTGAATGTTTTTAAAGGTCACCGCAATCGCTTTATTGCGTCTAAAAGGACGCAGACTGCATATAGACTACAAAAATTGTACCTTTGTGATAATCATGAGAGGAATAATACTACAGAAATACTTCACAAAGGAAAGATCAGTATAATTCTGATCATATCAAATGCACTTAAGAAGAGATTTGCAGGGTGTTTAATGTGAGGTTCGGTTGATGGTCCTCTAGCACTGACTATATGAGCTTAAGAAATGGAGAAGACAAAGCTGTGTCCTAAAGCATACTAAGTTCCCTACCTAGACAATATCTTATGTCACCATCTGGGTTATTATCATTAACTAGAACTAAAACCAAAACTATTATAGACATTTTTTGTTAAATGCAATGAAGTTAAAATCAAATAAAATATATATATTAGATGAAAACAAACTAAACTAAATTAGAAATGTTGCCCTGGCAGCTAACTGAAATAAGATTAAGTTGAAACACTAAAATTGTGAATTGGAAATAAATAAAAATTAAAACTGAAACTAAACTAAAAATATAAATTAAAATAAATTATAAATTAAATTAAAATCACATAAAATTACTAACAATTCAATTAAAATTAAGAAAAAAAATGAAAATATAAATATATAATAAAAATATATAATTCAAAATATTAATAAAAACTATAATAGTATAATTATGCTAATATAATTATGTACTATAGAAGCTTAAGAAATGGAGAATATAAAACTCTGTGCTAAAACCTACTGAGCTCCCTACCTGGGCAGGGACGGATTATGACGCAGCAGTGCCCTGGGCATGGACTGATTAAAGGTCCCCCTCCGTTGAAAGCCCCCACCCCCAACGTGTTAACTATATCATGAGATGTCTCGATTCTCAAATATAAATAAATGGATTTTGGACCTTTATATCTCTCAGACACACACACAGTACAGACACGCACTCGCGCACATGTGGAGACGCTCAAAGAAACTTGTTGTCAGTGATGCAGCTGCCCCACGAATTTATCAATAAAGTAGTTTCGCAGCTGAAAAGCTACATGACATTTCTCAGTAGCGAGGTTCTTGAAGCAGTTCAACTTAATCTTTAAAGATTCGTTATTATAGTAGACGCTGCTGCTGAACACTGTTGAGAGACGCACAGACGCTGGTATTCACACGCTCTCTCTCTCTCTCTCTCTCTCTCTAATAAGTGCTTTAGACTGCATTAATAACTGTGTTAGCCTGCATATCAATGGCTCAAGCCCCTGTTATTAGCTCTAAAATTACGTTTTGGAAATTGCAATGGAAGGTTTATGAGGTGCGCAAGAAATTAGTTAAACACACACGAGATTTCAGGATGGAAACATGACAAATGTCTTGAAATAAATCATCATAACAATGTCTTGATGTGTGGTTGTGACTCCAGGCCGTTCAAACTATTACAGAAATAATGCACTCCCGAAGTGGTAATATGGCCACGACGCTGGAGCTTATTAATGGAACGGCCTTTCTCCATTCTCAAACAAATTAAGACGTTCAATTTTTATTGACTGAACGCAAGCGCCTATTGCAATAGAAAACACTGTAACGGTTTCCACTGATTACGAGATATTTTTGTTTGCTGGGGTGGTACTATTATATAGGCCTATTAATAAGGAAGGGGGGCCTAAGATATCGTATTTTATTACTTTTATTATATTGTACAGAGAGCAAAACAGCATACATTATCAAAGAACATTATCACTGACTTTAGTCTAGCCAGAATTCAAGCACTCTCAAAAACTCCCATTAAATCACTGAAATTGCTTACATTGTGAAATGAATATCTTGCTTACATCTTACGCACATCTGCACTTTGTTGTTTCTGATAAGAGAAATCGGCAGAGAGCAGAATTCATTCAGGGAGCGCTTACACTGAATAAAACAGCTGTTTCAGTGATGACTCATCTGAATGCCTCTTATTGGCCATTGTAGTTCAACAGAATCATGTGTGATTGGTTATAATGCGCAGTCCTGTAGCTAAAAACGTGGCTGTCTCTGGCTTTGTGCCAGCCAGCAAAGTTGAGTGAACGCAGAATTAAATTTAGCAGCTGATGATGTGCCGCACTGAACGATCTAATCACACCGGTGTGATCGTTTATCAAATATAAAAAAATATTATTCGGCTATTTTTGTCTTTTGGAAGCTGCATTCAAAATCCACGGTTGAAATCGCGTAACGGGAGTATTTAGGCTGGGCCCCCCTCTGGTCCAGTGCCCTGGGCACGTGCCCGGTAGGCCCGTGCGTTAATCTGTCCCTGTACCTGGGGAACACCTAGACAACAATTAAAACTAAACCTATTAAAAATATATTTGTTAATTGAAATAAAGCTGAAATAAAATAAAAAATATAAGTCAATGAAAAACATAAACTGATAACATAAAAATGGAACTAAAACTGAAATAAAAAATTAAGCCTAAATAGTAAAACAAAAAAGGATAGGATAAAAAATAAATTAATCATAAATAGTAATATAAAAAAAAACTAGTAAAAATGTCAAAAGCACATAACAAAATGACTAAAAATTAAACTAAAATGAAAACATAAAAAAGCTCATTCAAAATATTGCTTAAAACTATATTAGTATATAAATAATAATGACTATAGAAAGAAATTGAGAATATAAAACTGTTCTAAAACCTACTAAGCTCCATACATAGACAACATCTTACAGCACCATCTGTGTTATCATTAACTAAAACTAGTAAAAAAAAAAAAACTGTGTTAATTGAGATAAAGCTGAAATAAAATAAAATGCAAATATTAGATGTAAAACAAAAAACTAAACAAAATTAGAAATGTTGCCTTGGCAACTAACTGAAATAAGCTTGATTTGTAGCACTAAAACTAAAACTGAAATAAAAATAAATTAAACCTAAATAGAATATATTAAAAACTAATAAAAATATTAAAAGCACATAACAAAATTACTAAAAAATTAAACTAGTTAAAATGAATAAATAAAAATTTAAATGAAAACTGAATATATATAAAAAATATTTAAAATATGAATAAAAATTATAATAGATACAAAAATAACAATGTGGACCAGTCCATCAAACTCCATTGGAATCAAATGTGAGTCAAGTTGCTGTCTATAAAGAGCATTTAAGATAACTTTTACACTGATAATAATTTCTGATGATATCTGATAATTCAAGACTTTGCTATAAAACATGATCCACCAAAAGTCCTAAAATGTGGGAAGTGACTATATTATTCATTCTCTGCTGCTGTAACAAATGCTTTTTCTTGGTGCAGACACAGGAGTCTGCCTTATCTATTAAAGTTAATTACAGACCTGGTCAAACCACATGCAAACCTGACCATATCAGACTGATAACAATGGATTAACAAACACAATTCTGTCCTATGTGAGATATTTCCTATTGAAATTGGTATTAGGAATTTATGTACTACTTGTGTCAGTGACTTCTCTAAGCCATCATCAATATCTTTGGTCTGTTGTTCTGGTTCCTGGTTCAGAAGGACTGTAATTTTTAAATGTTTATATCTGCTGTAAGTCTGGTCTGGCCTGGTCTGAACTCTAACCGCTGACACAAACACTGCATTGAACAGAAAGACTGATGGGCTGCTTATCGATTGAACATTGTTCACACTGTCAGGTGCTGAAGTTCAAGTATTGAGCGAGAGGTCAGGGTGGCTTTAATTAAAATCCCTGCTTATGCAAACCCCATTACAGGCTCGATTTTTCCATTTCTCACAATGCAATGCTGTAGGTATTATGCAAAAGTGTTGCATGTTGCTTTCTAATGCTGATTGTGAGACTGGTCTGCTTTAACTCAGGAATATTATAGTTAAAATTAAATTAAAACCATAAAAAAGCATTTTACCTGAAATAATGATAATAACAAAATGTTAACTGACATAAAATAAAATATTTTTAAAAATTTAATTCAACCTGTTGCCAAGACAATGTGTCTCACTTTCATTTAAATTTATAGTACTAAAATATCCAACTAAATAAATGAAAACTAATAAAATATTTTTAATAAAAATGAAAAAAATATATATACATATTACAAACATTTTTCTTAACTGAAATAAAGCTGAAATAAAATAAAAATATTAGATGGAAAACAACTGAAAACATTAAAACTGAACTAAAACTAAAACTTAAACCAAAATAGGGGAAAACTTAATTAATTAAACCTAAATAGTAAAATAAAAAAAGAATAAAAATACAAATAATAAATGTAAAAAATGTTAAAATCACATTGCAAAAAAAAAAAAAAAAAAAAATTGGGAAAAAAAACACATTAAAAGCACATTACAAAATGACAAAAATATTGTTATTAAAAATATTATTGTTGTAAAAAATAATAATATTATTATAAAAATATTATAAATGTTATTCCGAACACACACAATTTTATTTCTTACAAAAGTGAATAAAAAAGGGGATGTCAAAATCAAAAAATGACCAAATGCACCATAAAAGAACCCCAAGCTACTTATAAAGTTACATTCTGAAGTCAAATGATGGCATTGTGTGACGGACAGATGGAAATGTAAATGATAAGAGTGTTTAATTTCTGGATGAACTTTAACAACCCACATTTTTAACATATTCCTGTAAACACAGCAGAGCGAAGGCCATCACTCACCTCAGGAGACACGTCCTCCAAACAGAAGAGAAACTCCTCTAATTTCTGCAAGACACGGGAGGACGAATGAGTCACTTTAGTAGAAGATTAAAACAAAACAATAAACCTCATCTATTATTAAAAAGCACTCAGCGCACTGACATTACGGGAAGTGCGCAATAACTCGTCATTACGGCTGACAAGAAGCAAAATAATTGAACGTGTTCAGCCCATCTGTGTGGGTAATGATTGCATTCAGGAGTTGTGTGCTAAAGCAGACAATAATTAGCACTCAGTGGCAGATCTATTAGTTCAACTCGAGCTGATGGGAGCCGGCCTCAGGAAAAACAGATTACAGCCTCATGTCTCAGAGATTGGGATTTAAATGACACAATATTAATTATCATCTCCTGTCGGCAGGAGCAATATAAAAGTGCCCCTGGTTGGGCGTAGACCACTGCCTCGTTTATTAGATTCTGACTTGGTTTAAAATCATATTTAGCTTGTCAAAAAGTCAATGTTTTATTGCTAAAGCAATATATTCATAAGAAACAGACGGCTGCTGCAGGCAACAAAGAATCACAAAATATGTAAGTATACAAACAAACACACACACACACAGAGTGTGCGCGCAATACCATAATATATAAATAGAATATAACATTAATATAATAAATTAGTAAATTACAGCAATTATAATTATATAATTATCAGTAAATTATTATTATTATTATTATTATTAATAATAATAATAATAATAATAATAATAATAATAACAATAACAATAACAATAATGCAATATTATTATTGTGATCATCATTATTACTACTATATATTATAAGTATAATGTAATATATAACTATTTTCATTATTCGGGAGGATCATAATTACATAGATTATATAGGATCATAATTTTTATCATTACTAGCTATAATTTACTACTACTATTATCAGTTAGTTTTATTATTAGTATTTAATATAATTTACTATAATAAATACATGTGCAAGTATGTCCAAATAGCATAATGCATCATAATAATAATTCTCATCATAATAATAATTCACTATTAGATTCATATTATTATTATTAATATCATTATTATTACTAACTGTAATAATAATGAGATAGATAGATAGATAGATAGATAGATAGAAGATATCTAGATATCTATCTATATATCTATCTATCTATCTATCTATCTATCTATATATATATATATATATATACACATACATACACACACACACACACAGTATATCACAAAAGTGAGTATACACCCCTCACATTTCAGAAACTATTTTATTATATCTTCTCAAGGGACAATACTATAAAAATAAAACGGATATATTTTAGAGTAGTCAATGTGAAACATGTATTGCAGTGTAGATTTACTGTCCTCTGAAACTAACTCAACACACAGCCATTATTGTCAAAATAGCTGGCAACAAAAGTGAGTACACCCTAAGCGAACATTTCAAAACTGTGTCCAAAGTGTCAATATTTTGTGAGAGCACCACTGTTATCTAGCACTGCCTTAATCCTCCTGGGCTTGGAATTCACCAGAGCTGCAGGTTGCTGCTGGGATCCTCTTCCACTCCTCCATAATGACATTACAGAGCTGCTGGATGTTAGACACATGGTGCTTCTCCACCTTCCGCTTGAGGATGTCCCACATGTGGTTAATAGGGTTCAGGTCTGGAGTCATACTTGGCCACTCCATCACCTTCACCTTCAGCTTCAGCTTCATCAGCAAGGCAGTTCTCATCTTGGTGGTGTGTTTGGGGTCATTATCATGTTGGAAAAGCCAGTTTCTGAAGGGAGGATATCATGTTCTGCTTCAGAATGTCACAGTACATGTTGGCATCCATGTTTCCCTCTATGAACCGCAGCTCCCCAGTACCAGCAGCACTCATGCAGCCCCAGACCATGATGCTACCACCACCATGCTTGACTCTAGGCAAAACACAATTTTCTTGGTACTCTTCACCAGGCCGTCGCCACACATGCTGGACACCGTCTGAGCCAAACAAGTTTATCTTAGTCTCATCAGACCACAGGACATGGGTCCAGTAATTCATGCTCTTGGACAGGTTTTCTTCAGCAAACTGTTTGCAGGCTTTCTTGTGAGCCAGCTTCAGAAGAGGCTTCCTTCTGGAACAATGACCATGCAAACCGACTTGTTGCAGTGTGTGGCGTATGGTCTGAGAACTGAAAACCTGACCTTTCACTTCTCAAACCTCTAAAGCAATGCTGGCAGCACTCATGCGTATGTTTTTTGAAGTCGTCTTCTGCACCTGACGCACAGCACGAGGACTCAACTTCTTTGATCGACCCTTGCGAGGCCTGTTCCGAGTGGAACCCATCTTGGAAAACCTCTGTGTGACACTGGCCACTGTACTGTAACTCAGTTTCAGGGTGTTACTGATCTTCTTATAGCCTAGGCCATCTTTGTGGAGAGCAACAATTCTAATTCTCAAATCCTCAGAGTTCTTTGCCATGAGGTGCCATGTTGAACATCCAGTGGTCATTATGAGAGAATTGTACTCAAAGCACCAAATTTTAACTGCTCTAATACATGATACACAAATTTGTGTAGTCCTGTCAAGCAGACAAAAACATGAACATGATGAATAGGACATGTGGCTTTGCATGGTTAAATGACGTATAGCTGTTATCACTTAGGGTGTACTCACTTTTGTTGCCAGCTTTTTTGACAATAATGGCTGTGTGTTGAGTTATTTTCAGAGCACAGTAAATCTACACTGCTATACATGTTGCACATTGACTACTCTAAAATATATCCAAGTTTCATTTTTATAGTATTGTCCCTTGAGAAGATATACTAAAATAGTTGCTGAAATGTGAGGGGTGTACTCACTTTTGTGAGATACTGTGTATATATATATATAAAAATAATAATATTATTATTATACAATATTATTATATATGTGTGTGTGTGTGTGTGTGTGTGTATTATATATATATATAATATATATATAATATATATATATACACACACACACACACACACATACATATATATACACACATATACAAATACATTTAAAAAAAATATCGGCACCCTTGGTAAATATGATCAAAGGCGGCTGTGAAAATCTCCATTGTTAATCCTTTTGATCTTTTATTTAAAAAATTCACAAAAATCTAACCTTTCATTGGATAATAAGAATTTAAAATGGGGGGAAATATCATTATGAAATTAATGTTTTTCTCTAATACACATTGGACACAATTAACGACACCCTTTTATTCAATACTTTTTGAAACCTCAATTTGCCAGTTTAACAGCTCTAAATTTTCTCCTATAATGCCTGATGAGGTTAGAGAACACCTGACGAGAGATCAGAGACCATTCCTTCATCCAGAATCACTCCAGACCCTTTAGATTCCCAGCTCCATGTTGGTGCTTCTTCTCTTCAGTTCACCCCACTCATTTTCTACAGGGTTCAGGTCAGAGGACTGGAATGGCCATAGCAGAAGCTTGGTTTTGTGCTCAGTGACCCATTTTTGTGTTGTTTTTGAGGTTTGTCTTTGGATTATTGTACGGTTGGAAGATCCAAACATGGCCCATTATAAGATTTCTAACAGAGTCAGTCACTTATTGATTTTTTATCTGTTGGTATTTGATAGAATCCATGATACCATGTGTCTAAACAAGATGTCCAGGACCTCCAGCAGAAATATAGGCCCACAACATCAAAAATACAGCAGTATATTTCATTGTACACATGGGGTACTTTTTATCCCTGTGTTCACCAAACCCATCTTGAGTGTTTGCTGTTAAAAAGCTAATTTTTTAGTTTCATCTGACCATAGAAGCCAGTCCCATTTGAAGTTCCAGTCATGTCTGATAACCGAATATGCTGGAATTTGTTTTTGGATGAGCTAGGAGAATTTTTCTTGAAACCCTCCCAAACAGCATGCGGTGATGTAGGTGCTTTTTGACCATTTTTTTTTTTTAAGGTTTTCTGACCCCAAGAAGGTTTTCTGACCCCGAGAACTATTTTCTGCAATTCTCCAGCTGTGGTCCTTGGAGAGTCTTTAGCCACTCAAACTCTCCTTCTCACCGTGCATTAGGATGATATAGACACACGTCCTCTTCCAGGCAGTTTCGTAACATTTTATGTTGATTGGAAATTCTGATGGTGGAAATGGGAATTTTCACTGCTCTAGCTCTTTTCTTAAAGCCACTTCACTAATTTGTGAAGCTCAATTATCTTTTTCCGCACATCAGAAATCTATTCTTTGGTTTTTCTCATTGTGATGGATGATTAAGGGAATTTGGGCTTTGTTTTCCCTCCTATTTATATTTCTGTGAAACAGGAAGCCATGGCTGGATAATTTCATGTTCATAATCACCCTGGAGTGGTCAAAATTGTGAATATGAATGGGAATATACTTCAGAGATATTTTACTCATAAGAACTTCTAGGGGTGCCAATAATTGTCCAAAGTGTATTAGAGAAAAACATTTATTTCATAATGATATTTTCCCCCATTTTAAATTCTTATTATCCAATGAAAGGTTAGATTTTTGTGAATTTTTTAAATAAAAGATCAAAAGGATTAACAATGCAGATTTTCACAGCCGCCTTTGATCATATTTACCAAGGGTGCCGATATTTTTGGCCATGACTAATATATATATATATATATATATATATATATATATATATATATATTTATTTATTTATTTATGCTATTCGAACACACTTGCACTTAAACATAGATTTATTATATAAATAAAACATATTTATGTGCAAGTGTGTCCAATAATAATAATAATAATAATAATAATAATAATAATAATAATAATAATAATAATATTATATATATATATATATATATATATATATATATATATATATATATATATATATATATATATATATATATATATATATATTTTTTTTTTTTTTTTTTTTGACAAATAATACACATATAACATGAATAACATGCTGTGTAGGCTTGTGTAGACGCACAGATACAGTATGAGATAAGCAGAGAGATGAAGAGCAGTGAGTGGGAGACGCAGCGTCACCTCACCTTCAGAGTCCTGCAGGAGCGTTAGGAGGAGTGGCTGATCTTCAAAAGACAAAAACAGCCATGCACTTAGAGACAATAGAGCCCTGCTGAGCTGAAAGATATTAGAACGACTTAGAGAAAGTTAAGAACGAGAAGGGCAGCGAAGGAAGAAGGAGAACAGAGTGGAAATTAGAGTCATTCAGCAAATGGATGGTTTTTATGGAAATGGAGGGAGCCGAAGGAAAGGGGTTTTTATTTTTAGTTTCTCATTTCGTGAGTCTTTCATAAAGCATAAGTTGTGTTCCAGTGTGAGGTAGTGCTGTACTCGTCAGTCAAAGATGACCCACACAAATTATGTACATTATTACATTAACATAAGGTATCATGTTTTTTTTAACAAAGTACCATTGATCATCAAGCTTTTGAGGAACGTTTGTTTACAGAAGCTTTACTTTCACTGTTCAGGGATCTAGACTCATTCTTCCCACTTTCTCAGCACATAATTTGGTCGATTTTTTTTTTTTTTTTTGCTACAACGTGGGAATAATCAATGCATGCTGATGAACTTTTATCATAGTTTGTAGTTATATGGTACGGTATATTGTAAGTGGTTAACATTCAACCTGTTCTTTTTCATTAGTAGTATTATTTGAGATTGGAATTTTGTGAACAAGTTCCTCTTTTGCTATGATATAATCTGATATAAGCCGGTGTCCTGTCATTTCATCCTACCAGTCAGATTTTCCTACCAGGGTTTACTGCACATTCGCACATCAATATTGCAGCATTTTTCTTACGCCGAACAACGATAATTACTGTATTTTCATTACTGCAGAAAAATTTATTTATTGTTGGTTTCCAGGCCGTTGCTGTATCCTTTCTAGACACAACCTTGAACAACACATAAGTACTGAATTTGCATTACTGTAAGGGTAGCTTTAGGGTTGGGATAGGTATAGACGTTAATAAACCATAATTTGACAAGTAGCATTTTTCATTATCGATCTGTACTACCTACTTTTTTAAAGGGAGGTAACAAAATCTGACAGGGCAGCACAAATTGACAGAACACCGGGCTTCAGATGCTTTTGAATTCGCTATCTTGTCACGTTTTACAAGAAAAGATAACTGTCTGTTTTGCTTACATCTATACACCTTTGCCTTTTTATGACTAAAAGAAAAGATGGATTTATTGTTATGTACCGTGGCTCTGTAACGCACGCTGTATGGAGCGGATGCTTTGGAGCAGCGTAGACCATGCACTTGCACAAATGCGACCACGTCAAATTTTAACTTGCACATTCTAAAAAAATTGTCGCAAATGCGACCATTTTGTTCGCAGTCTAGAGCGCTGACAGTTCCTCAGAGGAGGAATGATCTTCCCAAGCCTCCAAAACATCTCACATCTTCTGAGGAACATTTATTTCCTCATCTCACAATCATCATGGGACTGCATTGCATGATATGTTTGGATCATTTAAATATCTTACTAAGACATATTATTGGAGATACAGAGTGACCACTGATATTTATATCATTTTATGTAAGCATCCGCTATACCGTTATAAAGGTCTCACTGATTTGCATTACAAGCATCAGAATTTCATCACTTTTTGTCCATATAATATCAGCATCTGCACCAAATTGCACACAGTATTTTTGCTCAGTTTGGGCCTTTGAAAACTGAGTTATTCATTTTCTCATATTCTTCATATTCTCACTATATCATATCATATGAGCCATAAAATCCTGATGCATTAATTATGATACTCAACAAAAAAAACCCTGATCTTTTTAGATTATGTCTAAATGTTAAATAAACTTCCATTTTAAAAAATCATTTTTATTTCATTTCAGGCTTTACAGGGTTAATTCTACCCAATGCTTGCCAAGAGGCGTACATGCATTCAGTCAAAAAATTGAAAGTGAAAGACTAGAAAGACAAACATTTTTAGACCATGAACATGTAATAAGTAATTCTTTTGGTCCATTTTGCTGATATTTAATGTGTTGTGGCTTTACCTTTGTGAACTCTGAGTGTTGGAGGTCGGCCTCGGGACACCAGCGCCCCCCTAGAGCGGTCAACATGGCACAGTCCGCTTCCTCTTTAGTGAACGGCAGGACATCTGAACCCGATTCAGGGATGGAGGGAAGATCATCCGTTTCTGAGATGCTGGAGGTGCGCTGATCGAGGCCTTTCAGGAGGAGATGACAAACCTCCAAATCAGCCTCCCAAATGTGTTCCAGCACTGGACTTCCACAGCTACAGAGAGAAATACAATTAATAACACTTGCTTTGATGATTTGCAATTACATGCTATGACAGGCAGACACTTTTAAATCTCAAGCGCACTAATACTTTTTGGGACGAGTTTATGGACAAATCTCTAGTATAGAGGAACTGATACCTTGAGTGATCTGAACTACTGTCAAACCTGATATATCACACTAATGGAGTCTTTCCATTAGTTCATGCATTTTATGAAAAAATTAGACTGAACTTCCATCAATGAAAAGGACATATATTCATGAAATTAGACATTTCTACTTTGCCTGAGGCTTTGCAGCGCCTTTTATCTGCATTAAAATTATATCCAAAAAGAGCATGAAAGCCATATACGTTACCATAACCATAAATACCATAACGTTAGTTTCTTTAATTTTAAATATAAATTATCGTTAAAAAAAAAGTAAAGAAGTTGACAGTAAAGAAGTTGATAATGTTATACAAAAATTCTATTTCAAATAAATGCTCTTCTTTTGAATATTCATGGTTTCTACAAAAATATGAAGCAGTACAACTGTTTTCAACACCAGAAATGTTTCTTGAGCAGCAAATCAGCATATTAGAATGATTTCTGAAGTATCATGTGACACTGAAGACTGGAGTAATGATGCTGAGAAATTAAGATTTCACAGAAATAAATTACATTTTAACATATATTAACATAGAAAACAGTTCATTTAAATTGTAATATTTCACAATATTTACTGTATTTTTGACCAAATAAATGCAGCCTTGGTGAGCAGAAGAAACTTCTTTCAAAAACATTTAAAAATCTTACAGACCTCAAATGTTTAAATGGTAGATTAGAAAAAAACTATTTCAAGAGCTACTATCCAATCACAGCACAAAACATAGGTGTAAACCATCACGTTTCAGGACATTTCAGCTCTTTCAGTGCTAGAAGGTATCCAATTTAATGCCATGTCATTAGTGGTGTTCACTACAGTCAGATTTACCTAGCAGACTAAATAAAATCTCATAGACTTACACTGGAGGAGGAACCACAACAGACTGGGTTGAACTCTTTTGGCTTCAACTTCATATATGTTACTATATAGAGACACTGAAGCTCCCTGCTGTTTCCTACAGTCCATGAAACTGTGAGAGCGCACAGAGAGGATGATAATTACAATCTTCTCACCTGTGTCTCTAGAGACAGACAGCTTCCTAAAGCGATAACGGACAATGCTGTACCCTCCCCAGAAACCCCGCTTTGCTCCTCCTGGTGGCTTCATTCAGCTGCCTCACAAACCCACAGAGATTCATTTACATGTTTGTGTTTGGTTTAATGCATCATGAAGAGGTGAGATGGCAAAATAAAGGTGCATTAAGGATCTCTGCATAACTCATTATGGATTCCAATAGAAATTGACATGTTAGAATGTTGCTCAAATGTAGGATTCCAATAGAATCGGACATCTTAGATTGTTGCTAAAATGCAGGATTTCAATAGAATTAGACATGTTAGAACAGTGCTAAAATGTTGGATTCCATTCACAATGTTAGAATGTTGCTAAAATGCTGGATTCTAATACAATTTTTACATTAGAATGTTGATAAAATGTTGGATTCCAACAGAATTCGACATGTTACAATGTTGCTAAAACACTGGATTTCCATTCAATTTGACATGTTAGAACAGTGCTGAAACACTGGATTTCAGTTCAATTTGACGTTAGAGTGTTGCTAAAATGTAGGATTCCAATAGAATCTGACATTATAGAATGTTGCTAAAACGCTGGATTTCAATAGATTTAGACATGTTAGAACAGTACTAAAATGCTGGATTCCAGTTGACATGTTGGAACAGTCAAAAATGTTGGATTCCATTTAGAATGTCAGAATGTTGCTCAGATGTTGGATTTCAATAGAGTTCAACATGTTAGAATGTTGCTAAAATGCTGGATTCTAATACAATTTTTACATGTTAGAATGTTGTTAAAATGTTGGATTCCAACAGAATTCGATGTTTTAGAATGTTTCTAAAAATGTAGGACTCCAATAGAATTTGATGTGTTAGAATGTTGCTAAAATGTTGGATTCCAACAGAATTTCGATGTTTGAGAATGTTGCTAAGATGTAGGATTCCAATAGAATTCAACATGTTAAAGGGATACTCCATCCCAAAATAAAAATTTTGTCATTAATCACTTACCCCCGTCGTTCCAAACCCGTAAAAGCTTCGTTCGTCTTTGGAACACAATTTAAGATATTTTGGAAGAAAAGTAACGCATGGATACGTATTGTACGTTTATTTATACTTTGATTTGAACGGAAACCATGTATCCATGAGTTACTGATGACAGAGAATAGCGTACGCACTTTGCGTCCATCGGATGCTCTCCAAAATGGCGCTACGCTGACACAGAGAGACAGAGAGGAGACGAATTGTTGAATAAATGTTATTTTTAATTTCTTTGCGTACAAAAAGTATTCTAGTCGCTTCATAAAATTCAGATTGAACCACTGATGGCAGATGGACTATTTTGACAATGTTTTTTATACTTTTCTGTGCCTTGACAGTGTTATTTACTTGGCAGTCAATGGGACAGTCACAAGCCTCCCGGTTTTCATCCAAAATATCTTAAATTGTGTTCAGAGGACGAACAAAGCTTTTACGGGTTTGGAACGACATGGGGGTAAGTGATTAATGACAAAATTTTAATTTTGGGGTGGAGTATCCCTTTAATGTTGCTAAAATGCTGGATTCTAATAAAAGTTTTACGTGTTAGAATGTTGCTAAAATGTTGGATTTCAACAAAATTCGATGTTTTGGAATGTTGCTAAAATGCTGGATACCAATAGAATTCAACATGTTACAATGTTGATAAAACACTGGATTTCAATACAATTTGACATGTTAGAACAGTGCTGAAATGTTGGATTCCAATAGAATTCGAGATGTTACAATGTTGCTAAAACGCTGGAATCTAATAAAAGTTTTACATGTTAGAATGTTGCTAAAATGTTGGATTCCAACAGAATTCTATGTTTTAGAATGTTTCTAAAAATGTAGGACTCCAATAGAATTTGATGTGTTAAAATGTTGCTAAAATGCTGGATTCTAATAAATTTTTACATTAGAATGTTGCTAAAATGTTTGATTCAATATAATTCAACATGTTAGAATATTGCTAAAACAATATTAGAATGTTAGAATGTTAACGTGTTAATTAACAGCACACATCACTGCAGGGTATAATAGTGAATACAGTCAAAACAGTAAGTTATTTTTAGTGTTATTTTGTCAAATGCTCAGTATAGCTAGCCCTTGGTGATTATCACCAGATGACTTTCGGCTATAATTGATGTTTTAAAGAAATGAAAATGATTGATGGCAGCACAAAAAAAAGGACCAGCAATCATCTCTCTGCGTTTTCTGATATCAAACAGATGCAGTAATCTGATTGACAGGTTCCTCCCGCAGGAAAAAGGGCTAGTGGTGATTTGAACTTGCAACCCACATGTTGGGAAAACCAGTCAATTAGCTCAACGTCTTCATGTACACAAACAAAGGAATCCCCTGATGGAGGGGGTGACAGGGACAGTCAGTACTAAAATGAGACAGATAACCTGATTTTACCCCCTCAAATCCCACAGCTGTTGCTTTTTAATGCCCATGAGTGTGAGATACGCATGTGACTGTGGTGCTGGTGTTCAAAACAGCATTTATTTGATCAAAAACACAGGAAAAAAGTAAGACTGTGAAATATTCTTTAAATTTAAAATAACGGTTTTCTACTTTAATATATTGTAAAATGTAATTTTTTGCTGTGCTCAAAGCTGTATTTTCAGCATCATTTCTCCAGTCTTCTGTAGCAAATTAGCTCAAAAAGGGAATTGTATATAAACAATTACAATTAATTATGATTAATTACAATTATTTATATCGGCTGACAGTAATAACTGTCGCAGAGTTAAATTGCCATCAGCTGATCTGTTCGTCCAGCGAACATTCAGTGTAAATTCATATCAACTCTAAGAAAGGATATTTCCGTGGCCACAGAAAATATCTTCCTATTAATGCATTAGAGCATGTAGCAAGGGTCAAAATCGTAAAGGGACATTAATATGCAAGGCAGAATCAGAAACTCATGTAATTTGTGCACAAGAGTTTTATTAACTAAACACTAACGCAAACTAGTCTAAAAAAACAAACAAACAAACAAACAAACGCTCATACAAGGGGAAAGGGCTAATGAGAGTTGATGGATGAAACCATCAGGAAAACCAGAAAATGCAGTTATGGAAAAAGTCATTTAACCACCCGAGTAAGACAAGGCCATAAGCCTGGCACAATAACTTAAGGGTCCAGAAGAGTTCCAGCTCACATCTTGCTCATCCTCTTAGGGTCTAACAGATCCGCAGACTGGGTCTTTGTGGTCAAGAGTCATCTCTCAGGCTCTATGTTGGTCCGACCGGGCGCGCTTGCGCCGGTTCGGGCTCTTCGTCAGAAGATAGCAGAAGAGCTTTTTGCAGAAGTTGTTTCTCTTCTGTTGTAGAAGAGAAGGCCGGACCTGTGAGTGAGACCTTTATCTTGTATAGAGGTCACACCTCTGGGGAGTCAAAGAGCCAATGGTCTCCATTCTCTTTGGAGGGAAGGTTTTACGACTCTTTGTCTCTGAGCATGGCAATTTGCATGGGGTTGCTATTAAAGAACTATTAAAGATTCTTAGAACACTAATATGTTGCATAGGCATTAACATGTAATATACACTGTCATTTAGATCATCCGAAGACGAATTGATAGAGATCAAACATGATATAAGTGAGGTAATATTAACTAGTGATCTATCATAAGCATGCATAAAACAGGATACAGTACAAAAAGACAATATACAAAAACAGTAACAATATACACAATGACCTGAAGGATATGGGTGTTAATTCAAAGAAAGGTTTTTCTATTAATTAAATAGAGAAGAGTCCACTTTTATGGGCATTATGTCTTTCCTAAAGGGAAATGTTGCTCTGCCCGCATTCCTTTGACCAATAAAACTAGTGTTATCAGATAGGTTGCTATGGAACCGGGGGGGCCTGGAGTCATGGACAGACATACGGCACCCAGAATGAGTGTTGAGTGAGGGGTCTGTGACTGTTCTAATCTAAATCTAATGTATTTGTTAAATCAATGTTAGAACAAATGTGTGTCTGATTGGTCCAAATGCTACACTTCAGTGTCACATGATCCTTCAGAAATCATTCTAATATGCTGATTTGCTGCTCAAGAAACATTTCTGATTATTATCAATGTTGAAAACAGTTGTACTACTGAATATTTTTGTGGAAACTGAGATACATTTTGTTTTTCAGGATCTTTTGTTAAATAGAAAGTAAAAAAACCCAGCATTTATTTGAAAAATAATTTTTTGTAACATTATAAATGTCTTTACGGAATGATTTCTGAAGGATCGTGTGACACTGATGACTGGAGTAATGATACAGAAAATTCAACTTTGTTTGCAGAAATAAATTACATTTTACAAAATATTCAAATAGAAAACTGTTATTCTAAATGGCAATAATATTTCAAAATATTACTGTATTTACTGTTTTTTGACCAAATAAATTCAGCCTTCCTGAGTATAAAAACATTTAAAAAATATTTATTTCAAACTTTTAGCTCATATATTCTGCCTACTCTGCCTAATTTTTTTATATTAATAATAAGAATGAACATTTTTGATAAAAAAACATACTTTTCCATCGACAACAAAAATCTATTTAGTAGAATGTTCACATTACTTTTTTCATGCATATAGTGACAAGACGTTACAAAATGACAAAAAGGCACTTCCTCATTTACTCTCGCTGTATGAAAACAAGCAGTCTGAACATTTTTGAACAGAAGAAAGTAAGTCATGAGAGTGAGTGAACGGTATATTTTAATTTTTGGCCGAACTATTCCTTTAATTTTCCCATTTGCAGAAAAATAAAAAAGGAAGAGTCCATTTATTTGAGCGCAGCTAACAAAAGAACCCACGGCGGGGTTGAGTGCGACCGCCGGCTAATGTCTGCCTGCTTTCAGAGTCATCGCAGGCAGGTTTCCATGGTGAGTAACAAGGAGAACAATCACTCCGGCTAAAATAAAATTGAAGGAAAGTGAGAAGCGAGGGTTCCCGGAGAGAGTCCCGTGCCGCGGCCCCTCCTCTGCAACCCGTACAGTAATCACCTTGGCAACAGACAGCGCTTCTGGCATCTGAGCATGTGCTTTTGCATAGGAGCGAATGGTAAACCATATGCCACGCTTCCCTCCAGATGGCCGCCCATAGTGTTTTATTGAAATGTAATGAATGCTACATTTCTACAGTTGAGTACGGCAACTAATAACTCATTCAGTTATACCAATTTGTGTCGTATTTATGTCGAGAGAGATGCTAAATAAAACAACAGCGCTCGTGGAAATTTGCAGCTGGATTTCGCAGCGAAGAAAAGTCTGGCACTCGTTTAACCTTTTGTCTCCATTACTATGCATGAAATTTACAGCTTCTGGTCCTCCCATCATGTGGACTCAATATCACAAGGTCAGAAATAACAGGGCGGGATTGTGTTCCCATTTTCACATTCATTAAACCAGTGCTTCTCAAACGGTTTTGCTTCAGGACCCAGATTTTACACTGGACATCAAATGACGACCAATAATTGTTTCTCGAACAAAATTAAAAGATAATGTCCTTAAATTATTAATAATGAATTAAAACTTATGCAAAATTATGTTATATATAATAATATATTAAAGCATTTAGCATTATTTTTATATATTTATATATTTTTGCATTATACATTTCAAGGATATCCAGGTTTATAAAAGATAAATATAAAAAAGTAGTAATTTCAATTATAATAATTATTATTATTTTAAATACAATAATAATAATTATTGTTATATTATTATTATTATTATTAACAACAACAACAACAACAACAACAACAACAACAACAACAATAATAATAATAATTATTCTGATAGCTAGTTGCAGTTGTTATTTGCATTTAGTATTATTTTTATATATTTATATAATTTCGCTTTATTCAAGCATATTCAGGTTTATCTAGACTTTTTTTTTAGTATCACATTTTTAGTATCACCATTTTTTTTTTTTTAAGTATCACTAGTATTCAATATTTTGAATTCATTTTTATTTTTATATTTTCCATTTTCATTTTAGTTCATATTTTTTTTGTAATTTTGTTGTGTTTTCATTATTTTTAGTAGTTTTATAAACCCTGTGACCCTGGACCACAGAAACAGTCATAAGTTGCACAGGTATATTTGTAGCAATAGCCAACAATACATTGTATGGGTCAAATTTTTTCTTTTATGCTAGAAATCACTAGAATATTAAGTAAAGATCATGTTCCATGAAGATATTTTGTAAATTTCCTACTGTGAATGTATCAAAACTTAATTTTTGATTAGTAATATGGATTGCTAAGGACTTCATTTTGACAACTTTAAAGGCGATTCTCTAAATATTTTGATTTTTTTGCACCCTCAGATTCCAGATTTTCAAATAGTTGTATCTCGCCCAAATATTGTACTATCCTACCTGCAAAGCTACAGTAATGTTAAAAGTTTTAGGCACTTGTGTAAAAATGTTGTAAAATGAGGATGCTGTCAAAAATAATGTCATAAATAGATATTCTTTATCAATTAACTTCTGTTAACTAAACTAAATTAACATTTGGTGTGAGCATCCTTTGCGTTTAAAGCAGAGTTTTTCAGGGAGCTTTGCAGGTAGGTTTCTTGAAGCGTCTTGGAGACATTGCCACAGTTCTTCTGGATTTAGTCTGTCTCAGTTTGTTCTGTTTGAGCAGATCTCTGTGTGGAGCACTGGCTGCTGTCAGACAAAAATCTCACTGCTATTACAATTAATGGCAAAAATAATGTTTGGAAATGTGAACTGATATTTCCTACTGACACACTACAGCAAAAGACAGAAATAACTGACTTAAAACCATTTTTAGCTGCTGAAAATACTAGGTGTTCTAATAATTTTGGCCACCACTGTATATATTATTAATTAAAATGATTGGTCACTCACTTCACATTGCAATTTCTGTCTTCGTGGTTGATTTTTGTCTAGAATTAGCTGCAAGTGCCTCTAAAAATCATTAAACACAGCAGAAATGAGCCAAGAGTGCTCAAAACAAATATACTTTGCTAGTGAGACAATTTTTTAAAGTGGCAGTCCACATCTCCATTTATTCATCTCATTTGGTTCATTTTGAGATGTCAGTTTGGACAGATGAAGATGAGCTCAAGAGACTGATGAAAGAGACTGATGCAGTCAGCGCAGACCTGAACGATTTAATACGCTGAAACATCCAGAGAGACAGAATCGAAACAAGGCCAGACAGTGTGAACTGCTTGAATAATAAGGAAAAATAACCCAAGGGACGAGACGTGGGGTTGTTTGTCTGAAAGAGATATGAAAAATATCCATTACCTATGAAGTCTGTCCTCCAGAAGCTCAATATACTTCAGAGTGTTTTCCTTTAAACTGCTTTCTGTTGAGGAGAAAAACATGATGTACATCAGAGAGAGATGCTGGCATATAATACATATTCATGTCCAGGCAAGACTGACATTTTATCCTGGATGAAACTCATGAAAACATGTCAAGATCGAGTTTCAAGGACAATTAAATTTTTACATTTACATTTAGTCATTTAGTAGACGCTTTTATCCAAAGCAACTTACAAATGATGACAATAGAAGCAATCAATAATAAATTTTATACTATACAATTACATAACTATACACAACAAAAATTTACGTTGTATTTCAAAACCCACAAATTCCAAAAGTAAACCCATAAAAACATGTCCTCTACTGCAGCATCACGGAAGTCATGAAAATATAAGGTAATGTATGAGTTTTACGTTCTTCAGATCATTGCGAGCGCGAGAGGCAATCTTTAAATATTAAAATATTGTGTAGACACATATTTTATTGCCTTTGTAAAACAGTGGTCTTAACGATTCTCATTATTGCAACATTTTATTTAAATATAAAAAGCAAGACACACACACACACACACACACACACACACACACACACACACACACACATATATACAGTGCCCTCCAAAAGTATTGGAACAGTAAAGACAAAATTGCTCTGTTGGCTGTGGAGTCAAGACATTTGCAAATATGATTAAAAGATGAATATGAGACAAAACTACAGAATGTCACATTTTATTATTAGCCGTTTCAACACATTCATGTTTTACCAAATAAAAAGAACAGCACTTTTAGAGTTCATCCCACTCATTGATGTGAGCATAAGTATTGGAACAGTTGAACATAAGGCAGATATAAAAGATTAAAAGCTATTATTTAGTTGCAGATCCCTTGCGCACAATCACAGCAGTGAGTCTGTGACCCATAGACATCACCAGACTCATCCTTTGAAATACTTTTCCCAGCCTTTAATGCAGCCAATTCCAATTGTTGCTTGTTTTGGGGAGTTTCTGCCTTTAGTCTCCTCTTCAGCTGGTGAAATTCATGTTCAATCGGATTTAAATCTGGAGATTAACTTGGGAAATCTAAGACTTTCCATTTCTTTGCCCTTTTAAATTCCTTGACTGAACTGGCAGGGTGTTTTGGGTCATTGTCCTGATGCAATATGAAGCACTTCCCAATGAATCTGGTGGCATTTTCTTGAATATTGATAGGCAAGATGGTTTTGTACCCTTCCAAATTCATTCTGCTACTGTCATCATACATTAAGTCATCAGTAAAGTTGAGAGGTCCTGTTCCACAGACAGCCATACATGCCCATGCCATGACACCACCTCCACCATGCTTTACAGATGAGGCTGTATGCTTGGGATCTTTTGCAGTTCCCTTTTTTTCTCCACATTTTTGCTTTCCCATCACTTATATAAAGGTTCATCTTTGTCTCATCTGTCCATAAACACAGTTCCAAAACTCTTCTGGCTCACCTATGTGCTTTTTTGCAAACTCTAATCTTGCCTTTCTATTTTTGGTGCTGGTCAGAGGTTTGCATCTTGCTGTGTAGCATCTGTAATTCTGTGTCAAAGTTTCCTGAGGAAAGTAGATTGTCAGAGCATCACCCCAGCTTTCTGGAAGTTGTTGGTGATTTTACAGACACGTCTTTTAGGGTTCATTTTCACAGCTTTTATGATTTGTCTGTCATCAACTACTGTTGTTTTCTCAGCCGATCAGGTAGTTGTTGGTTGCTGGTGTCGCTGGTGATTTCCAAACTCTTGATTTCTCCATGCCCTTTGTTTTTGCTACAGCTCTAATTGAGTTCCTCTTTTCTTTTAGCATCCAAATTGCTTGCTTTTCTCTAAAAGTCAGCTCCCTCATCTTCATCCTGGTTTGTGTGTGTCATCATCGAATGCAAGATTCAGAATGCAGAAGTAATGGATATAACTGATACGACACATTCCCTGCTTTTAATATCTGAAGAATGAATGCAACGGGACACAGCTGATCACTTAGAAAGACATGTGAGGCAACTGGTCCAATGCTGACATTGGACCAGTGAGAGGGCATCTCACTTCTTCCGAACATGCAAAATGGACATTTACTATTTATCATTACATTTGTTTGCCTCTCTGTGCCCACATACTGTATTTTGATGCAGCTAAATTCTCAATAAAACTGTTTTCATTGATATATTTTACTGTTTCTGTTGTCAGACAAAGGAATGAATATGAAATAGTGACTGAAACGCGACCCATAGGACTAAATAACCAGCTCTCCTTTCCAAGATGTTAATCTAAACAAAAATCCTGATTTATAATCCAGCCATCGTCTGATCAAATCAAATAGGCTATACATAAGATAAAGACAATAGCTATGCTGTGATTTCGGCTATACTTGCATGTTAAATTAGAGAAGCAACATAATATCTGTTTTAACTGAAAGCGCTGTTCCTCTCATCCGCGCGCTGAACAGAGCAGACGTGGAGGGAGAGCGAGAGAGCGAGAGAGAGAGAGAGAGAGAGGTGTGTGCACAGCGGGAAAGAGAGACCTCGCGCTCGCGGCAGTACTGGCGAGTCTCAGAAACTAAATAAGGTTTGGGCAAACCCTATAAAGATTGGTCGCTAGGCGCTTTTTGAAAAAAACAAAAAAAAGTCGCTAAATTGGCAGCACTGACAGCATCTCCATCCATTTCCATTTCTCCAACTATAGTAGTACTGGTTAGGCCACGGGTCAAACAGAAAATGTGCGATGCGTTAATCGCGCGTTAATAAAATTAGTGCCGTTAAAATGAATTTGACAGCACTAATATACATACTAATATACATTAACTTTGACAGCACTAATATACATACATACATACATATATATACATACACACACACATACATATATATTATATTATATTAATATATATATATATATATATATATATATATATATATATATATATATATATATATATATATATATATATATATATATATATATATATATATATATATTAGGGGTGTCAACGCGTTAACGCATGCGATTAATCTAAAAATTAACGCGTTAATATTTTTTTAACGCAAATTAATCGTTTGATAAGGTTTGACCCGAACTTCCTGCCGTCATCGCAGCGTGGAAGGTTCGTGGAAGAATTAAATGTGTTGCTCTCAACCTTTCCTGAGGATGGTACTCCTTTAGTTATACTTGGAGACCTCAACATCCACCTCGATAAACCTCAAGCTGCAGACTTCCAAACTCTGCTTGCCTCTTTTGATCTCAAGAGAGTGTTAACTACGGCTACTCACAAATCAGGCAACCAACTGGACCTTATTTACACACGACACTGCTCCACTGATCATGTGCTGGTTACTCCACTGCACACCTCGGATCACTTCCTCCTCACTCTTAACCTCGACATGATTCCTGACACAACACATACCCCTCCACTTGTCACTTTTCGACGTAACTTACGCTCACTCTCACCCTCCCGGCTATCTGCTATGGTTTCATCTTCGCTTCCTCCCTCTATACAGTTATCATCTCTTGATGCTAACTGTGCTACTGATACTTTCTGTCCCACTCGGACATCTTGTTTAGATACTTTCTGCCCCTTATCTTCCAGGCCCGTACCACCCCTTCTGCCCCTTGGCTATCTGACGTTCTCCGCGAACATCGTTCTAAGCTCAGGGCTGCAGAGAGGATATGGCGCAAATCACAAAATCCTACTGACCTTAATTTATATCGATCACTCCTCTCTGACTTTTCTGCTAATGTCTCCACTGCTAAAAGAACATACGATCATGACAAAATTAACAATTCGCCTAACTCTCACATGCTCTTTAAAACATTCTCCTCCCTCCTTTGTCCTCCTCCTCCCCCTCCTTCATCAACTCTAACAGCTGACGACTTTGCCACATTCTTCATTAATTAAATTAAATTACTAACCTCACTGTACAATTCTCCACACCACAAACTGTCAAACACATCTTACCATCAAACATACACTCGTTCACATCCTTCTCTCCACTCTCTGAGGCAGAAGTCTCTAAACACATCCTTTCCAGTCATCCTACTACTTGTCCGCTTGATCCTATTCCATCCCATCTCCTTCAAGCCATTTCTCCTGCAGTTGTACCTGCACTCACTCACATCGTTAACACATCCCTTCACACTGGAGTTTTTCCCTCAGCATTTAAACAGGCTTGTATAACCCCACTTCTTAAGAAACCCACTCTTAACCCAACTCTTTTAGGGAACTATAGACCGGTTTCCCTTCTACTTTCATTGCAAAAACACTTGAACAAGTTGTGCTCAACCAAGTCTCTGCCAGGACAGTAACCAATCTGGCTTCAGAAGTGGACATTCGACCGAAACTGCCTTGCTCTCAGTTGTTGAAGCCCTAAGATTTGCAAGAGCGCCTTCCAAGTCTTCATTACTTATCTTGCTGGATCTATCCGCTGCTTTTGATACGGTCAACCACCAGATCCTCCTGTCAACCCTACTGAGAAAGGGCATCTCAGGAACCGCTCTCCAGTGGTTTGAGTCTTACCTCCCAGATAGATCCTTCAAGGTATCTTGGAGAGGTAAAGTATCCATGTTGCAACATCTAGCTACTGGGGTGCCTCAGGGCTCAGTCCTTGGACCACTTCTCTTCTCTGTCTACATGGCATCATTAGGTTCTGTCATTCAGAAACATGGCTTTTCATATCACTGCTATGCTGATGACACTCAACTCTACCTCTCATTCCATCCTGATGATCCGACGATAACTGCTCGCATCTCAGCATGTATAACAGACATTTCTTGCTGGATGAAGGACCATCACCTTCAACTCAACCTAGCTACGACAGAACTGCTTGTAGTTTCGGCAAACCCATCACTTCATCACAATTTCACCTTCCAGTTAGGCTCATCAACCATTACTCCTTCAAAAACAGCCAGAAACTTTGGAGTTGTGATTGATGATAAGCTGAATTTCTCAGACCACATTGCTAAAACTGCCCGGTCCTGCAGATTTGCTTTATATAATATTAGGAAGATCAGGCCCTTTCTTCCGGAATATGCAACAACTCCTTGTTCAAGCTCTTGTTCTGTCCAGACTTGACTATTGCAATGCTCTTTGGCAGGTCTTCCAGCCAATTCCATCAAACCTCTACAATTAATCCAAAATGCCGCTGCAAGATTAATCTTTAATGAGCCGAAAAGAACGCACGTCACACCTCTGTTCATCAATTTGCACTGGCTACCAATAGCGGCTCGCATAAAATTCAAGGCATTAATGTTTGCATACAAAACCACCTTTGGCTCTGCACCCCTTTACCTAAATTCAGTACTTCAGACCTATGTGCCCTCTAGAAGCTTGCGTTCTGCAAGTGAACGCCGCATTATTGTGCCTTCCCAAAGAAGCACAAAATCAATTTCTCTGACTTTTTCATTAACTGTTCTCATCTGGTGGAATGACCTGCCCAACTCAATCTGAGCAGCTGAATCCTTAGCCATCTTCAAGAAACGGCTAAAATCCCATCTCTTCCATCTTTATTTGACCCTCTAACTCTAGCATTCTCTTTTCTAATTTTATTTTATTTAAAAAAAAAAAAAAAAAAAAAAAAAAAAAACACACTTGATCCTCTATCAATTGCAAAACCTTGCTATGTGTACTGCGTTAGGCTAACCGCGACTTGTCATATCGCTTGCATTTTGTTGCTCTTTTGTTGGTTTTGATTGATTCTATTGTTCTCATTTGTAAGTCGCTTTGGATAAAAGCGTCTGCTAAATGACTAAATGTAATGTAAATGTAATATGTATATGTATGGATATGTACATGTATGTATGTATGTATGTATGTATGTACGTGTATGTATGTGTGTGTGTGTGTATGTATGTATATGTATGTATGTGTATGTATATGTATGGATATGTATGTGTATGTATATGTATAGGTATGTATGTATGTACGTATGTGTATGTATGTATGTATGTATGTATGTATGTATGTATGTGTATGTATGTATGTATATGTATATGTATGTATATGTATAGGTATGTATGTATGTACGTATGTGTATGTATATGTGTGGATATGTATATGTATGTGTATGTATATGTATAGGTACGTGCATGTGTATGTATGTGTGTGTATGTATATGTATATGTATATGTGCGTGTATGTGTATGTATATGTATATGTATGGATATGTATAGGTGTGTATATGTTTATGTACGTATGTATGTATACAGTTTTCACCCCCGGCTTTTAATGCATCGTATTTCCTTCAGGAGCATCAGTGAATGTTTGAACCCTTTTTAATAGTTGTGTCTGAGTCCCTCAGTTGTCCTCAGTGTGAAAAGATGGATCTCAAAATCATACAGTCACAGCTGGAAAGGGTTCAAATATGCAAAACATGCTGGAAACCTGAAGATTCCGCAGGATTTTTCTGAAGAACAGTGCTCAGTTCTGTTCAGAACAAACAAGGGACTCATGAACAACCATCACAAAACAAAAAACAGTCGTGGATCATCCAGGTAACCACACACAGTATTAAGAACCAACGGTTCACAAACTTTTGCATGAGGTTATTTTAATAATTTCAGCTTTTTTTTTTTTTGTCTTGTGGACTAAATGTAAACATCTTTTATGTAAAATATCTTACTCAGGACAGTACTAAAAAAATAACATGCATTTTGTATGATCTCTCTTATTTTGTTAATTACTTGCATTTTCACAGATTCTGCAAGGGGTTCACAAACTTTCAAGTGGCACTGTATATGTGTGTGTGTGTGTGTGTGTGTGTGTGTGTGTATATATGTATATATATATATATATATATATATATATATATATATATATATATAAATTGCCTAGATTTCTATTTAGATCGTATTTTTATTTATTTATATTATTATTATTACCACCATTTAATTTAACTTTTTTTTTTTTGGAAGGATTTGTGTGTGTGTGTGTGTGTGTGTGTGTGTGTGTGTGTGTGTGTGTGTGTGTGTGTGTGTGTGTTTTATTATTATTATTATTATTATTATTATTATTATTATTATTACTACCATACTTAATTTTATTATTAAAATTTATTCATTTATTTATTTTTTTGGGATGGATTTGGATCACCTGGACAAGTTCCTTACAGGTAACATTCACTCTTATATACAATCATAAATAATCACTGTTACAATTATAAATCTGCAAGTTAAATGTCAAACATTCAGTCGGTCACTACTATGCACGTTTGTGTCCTGATCTAACAGCATTGAGCACAATCTCCACTCCTTGCATGTGCACACTCAGCCTGACAGTGTCATTCTCAAACTGTGATCTCTTCCTAATCCAGTTCCATCTCCAACACCTCACACACAGACCTAAAAACCCACAAAGAGAGAAAATCTGCGCATTTCAGCCCTGATTCAGTCTGAACCTGATCTCATGACGGACATGAACTCAGATTCAATTACTTAAATGTGTTGTAACGCGGCCCACTGGTCCGTAAGCTTCACCCAGCAAACCACAGACGAGCGAGTCAACATCTTTATGGTGCGAGATGCTGTTCACAACATACTGCAGAGATGAAAGCCTCTTCAGCAGCAGATGGTGATAGTGGCACATAGTGAAGAAGTGCTGCATGCTTTGGGTTTTTTTGGACAGTAGATCATGCAGCAATCTGTTAACCATCAGAGTCTGGAAAATAGTGTAAGAACGCAAATACAACACTGTTGGAGTCACAGCCTAGCAGTCTGTGCACATGCACCAGCCACGGTGCTCATATGGGAGCTGCAAGTTCAAATCCAGCTGGTAATCCAATGTTAAGTGAAAAACAAAAGAAAAGCATTTTAAAAACAAAGACCTGCACAAATAAAGTTTATTTAAAAAAAAAATATATATATATATATAAAATAATAATAATAATAATAATAATAATAATAATAATAATAATATTATTATTATTATTATTATTATTACACACACACACACACACACATATCTCTCTCTCACTGAAATAAAACAAAAAATAAAATAAAAGTAAAACTAACAGTAAAACAAAAACTATTATATATATATATATATATATATATATATATATATATATATATATATATATATATATATATATATACACACACACACACACACACACACACACACACACACACAAATGTTGCTGAAATAAAAATGTTTTTTGGTTAAAATTTTATTTTATTTTATTTCAGTTAACATTTATTTAAAGCAACAAAACTTCTGTACAACCCTGTGCCATATATCCATAGAGAACAAACCCATAAAATCTCAAAATAAATTATGCACAATTATTTTATGTAATTAAAAAGGCACCCATAACTGCAAGTGTAAAATACTCAAGACATGTTTTATTCAATTTATACATGTCTATTGAAGTTGGTTTATGTACTAATAAATCAATACGTATTGCTAATATGACAAAGTATTTAAAGTAAGGCAATAAAAGGATTATTGTGACTATACTAGTAAAGTACTATACTATTATGTATACTAGTAAAATCTATATGTGCTACACTGAAAGTGTTAAATAATAACAATATGTTAATATGTCAAACAATATGTTAAATAAAATGTTTTTATTAGTTACTTCTTGTAACAGATTAATTAAATGCTGGATACAGTTTATTGTGTTACCAAGATACCATTAATATCCAGAAGAAAAAAAAAAGATTCTTAATTATAAACAAGCCTGAAATACTCTGGGACTCTTATTTTGAAATGTTTATGCTTTTAAATGCCAGCTGCTCATTTAAAAAGATGAGCGAAAAATACACACTCTTTCAAGCATCTATAACATATTACAATATAAACATCAATAAACACTGTCATAATTCATCAAAAGTAAATCATATGCAAGCATCACTCATATTTTGTAGTTTAATAACATTGAAGTTTAATAATCAAATCAGGCCGTCTTTATGACTTTTGTAATACTATTTAAGATATTTAAGACCTTTTATGACCTTAAACTTGAGTAAAATAAGTAAAATGTTAAATATATTTTAATTTAAACCTAAAATTTAACGTCTAATTGAACACATTGCATAATGAAATACAACATACAGTGGTAAAGTGTTCTTTGTTGTTGTATATTGCACATTTTTGCAAACAATATCCCATGCAAACCACATTTACATACTGTATACAGTATGCATACTGCAGAAACAGTATGAGTAGTATGGTAGTATGCTATTCTGATCATTATAATTGTCAATAAAAAGTAACAAAAGCATGGATAACATCACCTGGAGGAATTAAAACAACAGAAAGCTTGTCAAAAGCATGTCTTTTTCTTGTTTTCAGGAGCTGATCGTCTTGCCTCATTAACAAGGTAAGCTCAGATGTACAAAATGTGAAATGACTTACTAATTAGCACTTTTCTGACAACTTGAGAATCAACTATCATGCGATGTGGTGTGAACACAAACAGAAACATCCTGCTAATGCATCTGAAGGACGCTCATGAGCTAATGATGGCAAAAAGCGCATTTATTTATTCAGAGAAAGCTGGTAATTATTTGCTGTCCGTAAAAGAACACAAAGCCTCTTTTACAGCATTAACAGGCCTCAAAAGCAGACGCTACACATGCAGCTGTGTGTTCGGAGCAGATGTAGATGCGTGGGCATGAAATGCTGGTGCAATAAGAAGAATAGCCTGTCGTTTTAAATGAGTCAAAAGAGACGGCTGTGATTAATGGGCCTCTGTTGGAATTTCTGAGTATCAGCACAACAGCACGGAGAGAGATGCACAGAAGCACAAAAGCATCTTAGTCAGCACTTACAGATGCACAGACTGTTGCCGTGGTTACAAGGAGCATCCAAACTTGACCTCCTGAGCACTAACCGTGAGCATAAACAGGTGTGCTGTTTGACAATAATGAGCTTTGATTTCGAAGCAATATGCTAAGCTAGTGGCAAAAAGGTCATTGCGTGACCTTTTGAGGGATTTTCAAGGACAATATAGTACTAGTGATGCTTTGCATCAGGGTTCTTATCATTAACTAAAGCTAAAACCTTAAAAAAAATTGTTACTGGAAATAAAACAAATGTTAACTGAAATAAAATGTATAAAAAAAAAAAACTCCAACTTGGCCAGTAGCTGAAATATTATTTATGTTGCTTATTTATTTTTTTAAAGCTTAATTTTAATTGTATTTAAATTAATTTTCATTTTAACTTCAACAAAATACTAAAACTAAAATAAAATTATTAAAAAAAAAAAATAAAAAAAAAAAAACTATACAGACCTTTCAAAACTACATATATCTTAAAAAATAGAAATGGGGAAAAAAAATACTAATTCAAAATATTCATAAAAACAATATAATTTAAACTTAATTACAAACACAAAAATTACTAAAACTTCAACTTAAATTTAATGAAGTAATAAAAACTAATTCAAAACATTAATAAAAATATATAGACATTAAAAAACTAAAAACTAATAAACATGACAAAAACAAATAAATAACAAATAAATTTACCAAAACCTTTACATTCAAATGAAAATGCAAAAAATATAAATACAAACTGATATTATACATGATTATATGATCAATATAATTAATAAAAACTATAATATTACATCAATGATACTAAAATAACACTGCTTTACATCCCAAACTAAAGGAGGGCAGCAGAGCACAGCGACGCGCGAATGGTCATCCAACACAATCTGAGTCTCGTCAAAATGAAATGAAAGGTCAGTCTCTTCAGAATCAGCGAACAAAAAAGGAGATGCATTAGAGTTTATTTTGTTAAGTGAATCTTTGCAGAAACCCAGAGATAAAGCACAGCAAACACACACACTACACAAAGCCTCTTTCTGAAAGCCACCGTCACCTGCTCACATTCTCCGCTCCATTTACTGCTCCTCTAATTATATCTCCTCTTATGGACAAAACACTCCACCCAACAACGAGGCACCTTCATTTGTTCCCTGGGATAGAGGTATCTGAGTAAAGCAGGAGCTCTACAGCATTAATGGATGTAAACAGCATCACATGAGTCTCAGCTGAAACAGCAAGTCCTGTCAACTCAAACCTTCAGCGTTCTTTACAGATGGTACTATGCTATTGTACCATGGTAACCAATGACAAGGTACATAATACAGCTTTCCCTCTTTTTAAATAGCTTGTAAAAGCACCGTGTGCATTTTACTTTCACTTTCAAATCAGCGGCAATAAACTGCTTGAATTCAATTCAAGCAACAACAAAATACAACGTAGAACAAAAAACTTTTATTAACAAAATGAAAGTTTTGTTAATAAAAAGTTTTGTTAAAAAATACACCATGCTATATGCCTAATATAAAATAACAAATAACTTACACAAAGTTTAAATAGATAGCCTATACTGAAAATTAGTAAACACTGTGGAACCAAATAAAAAAGAAACGTAGATCATTTATTAGCAAAACAAATAAGAAAGCTTGGAGGCACGGCATACACCTTGATGTAAAAAAAATTACACAGTTTAAACTGTCATTCAGCACGCTGCAGCCGCATTCAGTTTTAATTGTAGTGTCTGTTCCCTAACTGAACTAAATAATTTTTATTACTATAAAAAAATCAAAATGACAGTGGAGGGTGGTGCTGCGGTGGGCAAGTGACAGCTTTACACCGGTAACACCGTCAACACCGTCTATCGCAGCAAGCCTACATCAGTCTCAATTTCTGGATTCAAATTAGATCAATCTATGATGTTTTCATGTACCTGACTTAAAAATAAATAGAAAAAAATTTAGATAACTAACTTCTAATACAAGTCTAAGCAGTTAATGCAACCAGCCACTGGCGTGAACTACTTAACTATTCAAGCTTGTGTTAGTATGTAAGCTTTTTTTCCACCACAGAAAAAAACTCAGAAGGTAATTCCAAGTTTTTATCCCGCAATTCTGACATTTTTGTCTATGAATTTTGAGTTTGCATCTCACAATTCTGACTTTTTTTTCCTCATGAATCAGAGTTTCTTGCAATTATGACTTTTTCTCAAAAATGCTATTTTATCTTTTATATTCAATACTATGCGTTATCCTGCAAGAGGCTTTAATTTAACATTAATGAAAATCATATATATACACATAATTTTCTTTTTCATTTTTATTTAAAATCAGTATAAATTAAATTCAGTGTGCAATTACTGCTATAATGGATGAATACTTATAAATAAAAATGCATTTATTTGTTTATTTTTGGTTTATATTAATTAATATTATTTATCTTACAGTAGGCTTAATTTTCTTCATGCAAAATATAATTTTATCTTTTTTTGCATTAATGAAAACCATCCTATGCAGATACAGCATTTTTTATTTAAAATAAGCATAATTTAAATTACATGTACAAATACTGTCATAATGGTATACTTCAGAATCTACTTATTTAATTTTATATTCAATAATGATAATTATCATACAGTAGGCCTCATATTCTTCATGCAAAATATAAATTCTTTTTTTGTTTGTTTTTTTTTTTTGCATGAATGAAAACCAATCTATGCAGACACACTTTTTTTAAATTTAAAATAAGCATGAATTAAATTAATTGTACAAATATTGCCATAATGTACATTTTAGAATCTATTAATTTATTTAATTTTCTATTCACTAATGTCAATTATGAAACAATAGGCTTCATTTTCTTCATGCAAATTGTAATTTCTTCTTTTTTTTTCTTTTGTATCTGAGGTGCAATATGACCTAGACATGCTTTTGACATGTTTTGTGAAATTCACCCGGTATTTAATGCTTACAAACTAAAAGGATGTCAAAACGTCTGGCTCACGTCACCGGTGTAAATTCAATGGTCTGGTATCATCTGACTAGTTGGCGATAATAACTACATGCACATTAAGATGAACTCACTAGATGAATTCAGTGGTCTGGTATCATATGACTAGTTGGCGATAATAACCAGATGTACATTAAATTTTTTCTCGACTTAGCTCTAGCGTCCCGTGAGGATACGCAGGATGGAGATTGCGGGAGGTGGCCTGTCATTTATTCGGTTCCCTACACGTCCAACAACAGGAGGAGATGGCGGCTGACAGCCAATGGGAATCCGGCCAGCCGTTAGAGGGATTACACTCGTCTGCTTAATTTGACACACAAACACACACATTTTGCTCAACAAAGAGCTCGGCTGGTCCGCGTCTTTGTGCCGGAATGAGAGAGATTGTGAGCTAATGATAGCCTGAGCGTTGATGCTAAATATGCAAAGCGGGCGAATATGATACAGAACACAAAAGATCTTTGACATGAACGGGCTGCTCCTGCTAGGCTCTTATTAGCCTGTCTTCCCACTCACGTAATAACACGCTGACACACCTATTTGCCACATAACTGCCATCAAAACACTGTTTTGGGCATAAGGAAAAGGGTTTGCATGCATCACTTGTCACGCCGGGGTTACAGTTTGCTGTTGGGTTGGCGCTTGCGTAATTAGGAAAATATTTGCCCATATTAAATGGTAATTTTAAACATGAGCCTTTGCCCCAGCTTGTGCAGAAACAAAGAGCTGTTGTCATGATCTCACCCTCACAAAACAATTACTAAATGGAGCAGAAAAAGCTCAAACTTCTGGGACTAAAACATGATTCGTAAGAAATGCTAACTTGCAGTGAAGATTTGTTTTTGACATTATACAATTTTTTAATGGCGACTGATGATGATTTGAACATTTGTACACATTTTTTTCAACTTGCTATGGTGGTACCATGTTATTTTTGGACAATACCATGGTATTCTTTGAAGAACCATGGTTTTACCATCACTGTACCACATCCAGAGATGATCGGTGTATGTTAATCAATGTTCCATCTAACAGATGGAAACTTATTTCTGCCACTGAATAAAAATATAAATATATACTTTTTATAAAAATCTACAAATTTTTATTTAAAAGTACATAAAATATACTTTTTTTCCTCACAATTCTGACCTTTTTCATATTTTTCTTCTCAGAAATGTGCGTTTACATCTCACAATTCTTACTTTTTTTCCCTCCGAATTTTGCATATGCAGTCAGGTGTCTGAAATTTTGGAAAAAAATTAACTAAACTGCAATATGTAAACTCACATTTCTGAGAAAAAAAAAGTCAGAATTGCAAGATATAAACTCAGAATTCCCAGAGAGAGAGAAAACAAATTAAATAAATAAATTCTGCAGTATTCAGACATTATGGCAGTATTTATACACTGAATATAATTTGCTGATTTAAAAATAAATAAATATACAAACAAACAAAATAATCATGTATCTGGATAAGATGATTTTCATTAATGCAAAAAAATGACAAATAAATAAATAAATAAAAATAAAAATGAAGCCTCCGGCAGGATAATTGACATTACTGAATAAAAAAGCTAAATGAATAAATAAATTCTGAAGTACTCATACATTATAATAATATTTGTACACTGAATTTAATTCATGCTGATTTTAAATAAAGTCTGTGTCTGGATAGGAGGATTTTAATTAATGTATTTCAGTAATAAGATGTAAAAAAATTAATTGTCATGAAAATGTCAAAATAAAAAAAAAGCACAAATTGCTCTGAAAAATTGGTTTTCTTATTATATTACAGCAAATATTAAAATATTATGCATATATTACAAATATACTTTTTTCCTTTTAATTTTGCAGTGAAACAAGACAATTCCTTTGTGAGACTCACCCAGCTGTGTTTAATTCAACATAATCAATAATAGAGCTGTTGTCATATTATACAATAAGGATTCAATATCAAGGGACATTTTATACTGTAATTTGACTGAAAACACACAATTCAGAGAGACACTGACAGCAAATGTGAGGAACAGAGATATCCTGTCTATATAAATCAATACTGAACCCTAGAAAACTAGAGAAAACATCTACATTTTGATCTGAGACGTCTCTGGATCTCCATGTAGAAATGGCTCCCCCCTGTGTCAGCAGAAATCAACTGGTCTTGAGTCTTTATTAAGGCCGTGTTACTCACCGTACTGGGCTTCTCTCTCCTGCAGCTCCAGTTTGATCTGGTTGTGTTGCTCCTTCATGCGGCTCAGATCCCGTCCACTTCCTGTGCTCAGAGTCTTCAGCTTCCTCTCCAGCCCCTCCAGACGATCTCTCTCGCCATACGCGCTCCTGATTTCTGCCTTCAGTTCCTTCGCGCTGCTGAAGTCATTTCCTGCCGCGAGAACCAGACAGAAGCAGAATATTAGATGAAAAACATCAAAACTATTAGTCGAAACACCAAAACCTCAAAAAGTCACAAAAAGAAATAAGAATACTATCAGCATACTATGATTTGTGACACACTAATTCCAATTTTGCATACTACATATTACAGATAGCATGCAAATAGTGATGCTGTCAGAGATTTAAAAGAAACACCATAAATGTTTTTGGGGTTTTTTCCCAAGAAAATGCCACAATGTTAGGTAGTTGCCAGGGTGTTGCTATGCAGTCACTAGGTTGTAGCTAGGGTGTTTCTAACTGCGGTTTGGAGTTGTATGCAAAAGTTTAATACTTAGCGTTTGGCGACTGTTCGAGTATATGTAATAGTAATAACGATGCTTGACTTAGTAGACATGACTAGTTAAGAATTAACTAGATAAGAAACTTTGGGGTCAGTAGGATTTTTTGGGGGGGAAATTATATTTTCATTCAGCAAGGATGCATTAAATTGATCATTGAAATGTGTCACAATTCAGACTTTTTTTCCCCTCACAATTCTAACTTTTTGTCTAAGAATTGAGACACATAAACTGTAACATATAATTTTGCCACAGAATAAAATAAAACCGATAACTACAACTTTTTAAGAGAACTTTAAATTAAATAATAAAATAAAAATCTCACAACTCTTAATTTGTTTTTACATTTGTGCCACAAACTAAGAGAACCTCAAAATTAAATTAATTTAAATTAAATTCAAATAAAATTTAGAGTTTAAATCAGTCTAAATAGTGAGATAAAAACTTTATTTTATTTATATTTGGCAAAAATAAGCTTCCATAGTTTTCAACATTGATAATAATCAGAAATGTTTCTTGAGCAGCAAATCAGCATATTAGAATGATTTCTGAAGGATCATGTGACACTGAAGACTGGAGTAATGATGCTGAAAATTCAGCTTTGATCACAGGAATCAATTACATTTTAACATATCCACATAGAAAACACTTATTTTGAGTTGTATAATTTCACAATTTTATTGTATTTTTGATCAATTAAATGCAGCCTTGGTGAGCAGAATAGACTTCTTTCAAAATCATTAAGAAAACTTACTGCCAACAAACTTTTGAACAGTAGTGTTTGTAAAGTATCCCAGTGGAGGACGGGCTGTACTTTGAGCCTGTCATTCTGTATTGTGTAGTGCTGCCGAGCCCAAAGTGACAGTGACATTTGAAACAGCCGCAGGAGGCCCGACGGGTTCAGATGAGCACAGAAAGAGTGCAGAGGTGCGGTGGTACCTGAGATGGCCGTGAGCTTCGCCTCATGAAGGGCCAGCAGCTGTGTTTCACTCTCGCTGACCTTCCGTCGCAGACTGGAGCCCAGCCTCTGACTCATCACCACCTGAACCACGAGAAACAGAGATTAGAAATCTGAGGAAAAGAGCAGTCACTCAACTTACTGAGGTTAAAGTTTAAACTAACAATAAATTGAGTTGAAAAAATTAAATGACGCATTTTTCATTTCCTCCATCATTATGTCCTCACATTTCTCTCATCATCTCTCATCTTCAGATTGAGCCATAAATGATAAATGCTAATGCACAACAGCTGTTAATATTCACATGAGTAGAAAAATGTAGAAACGCTATAAAAAAATTATGTTGCTAAGATGTTAAAAGGACGGAGGGCATGTAGAGGTTATGTAGAAGTTTTAGGCTCTAAAATAACATGAAAATAATACAGAAAATAAAATATATATTTATAAATCACAAAAAAAAAAAAATTAAAATCTTAAAACATTTCAAAGAAAATATTTTACATAAAATAAAATCACTTTAATACAATATACATTTTTGCCATACAAACTTTGTTAAGAGAACCTTTAAAATAAAAAAATAAAATAAAATACAATACAATTCTTAAATACAATATACATTTGTGCCACATAAATGTTTTTGTTAAGATAATATCTTACATAAAATAAATATTTTTAAATACAACATATATTTGTGCCACACAGACTTTTTTGTTAAGAGATTAAAAATAAAATAAAATATAAAATAAAATAAAAATCTTAAATATGACACACATTTGTGTCGCAAACGTTTTAAAGAAAATCTTAAAAATAAAATAAAATACATTTGTGGCACTGAACATTCTGGAAGTCCTTAGTGATGGGCCAGATGCCACAGTAGACGACACACTGGTCCTCCCAATGTGAAGGCGGTTGTGTGCTGCAGCCAGACGCTCCGTGGCTCTGCCATCAGATAACGGCGAACCAGAGGGCAAAGTCACACTGTGCCATTTTTCAGGCAGCTCGTCTCCTCTCAGCTCTACCTGCAGTGAAAACACACCGATCCCCGACACCAGCTCACACACACAGATAAATGACTATTTCCCATGCTGCTCACTGGAGGAAAGCAGCTCATTGTGTCTCTGATTATCGTGGGAGAACGACACATGCTAACTAACTCACTCACACACATCACAATTCACTGATACTGGAAGTGCATGGAGACTTCCTGACAGTACTGTATCTCACAGATTAGAAGTCTTTTTATCATCTAATTTTATCATCTGAAATGTGCTGGTACTTGTATTCACTCTACTTATATAAGTAACATATATAATGCAATATTATATTAATATAAGCATATTATATTATATTATATTAAATGTCAAGCACGCAAAACATGGGCTAAATGCATACATTTAGATTGGTGTCGAATGACATTTACATTTAGTCATTCTGCAGACGCTTTTATCCAAAGCGACTTACAATTGGGGAATGATAGATGTATGTGACAATTTAGTAGTCATAAAAAAAAATCATAATAAGTGATGTCTAACTTTTTTTATAAAGTTCTCTCCTTAAATATGAAGAGGTCAAACAACATAATATAAGTCTGACATTGCAGTGATCTGCTGTTTTTGTCACTCTTCTGAGAAAGATTCATTCACTTGTTTTGGTCAGATTTTTTTTTTTTATGTTCTTCCGAGTGACTTTTCTTTCTGTTTTAAAGATGTTTTCTTTGGACTCTTTGACTACTCAAAAGAAAATATAGATAAATATGACTTAATTTGTTTCCTGCTAGATAAATTTCACATACATAAACAAAAATCTGGCTCTAAACCACTCTTTTCTTTATTAACTTTATTAACAACTACTTTATTTTTAAGTTGATCTTGACAAGTACATGGAAACTATCCAAAGTTCTGTTAACCCTAAAGCAGTGAAAACTGCATGTATATATTCAAAGCGCAAAGAAAACAAAAATAACTTTATTCAACAATTGTTCTCCTCCTCATCCTGTCTGCTGTGAGCGACGCGCCGCCATTGTGGAAAGAGTATCACGACGCATGCGCTTGCTTCTGCTTCATGGATATTGGTAGGGATATGTCCCAGTGCAATTTATTTTCCAGAAAATACATGCTGCTAAAAAAAAAATTACCCAATGATTAATGTTTGTAAATGTTAGCATGCCACAATGTTGTCATATGACCTTATTATGTTGCATGTCCAGTTATCAGAATGGACATTTCATATTTTTATTTGAATTTTATGAAATAAAAATTCATTTTGGCCAGTATAAACAAATTAGTAGTTAAAAATAATGTCATTTTGTAAATAAGATCATTTACGGTTCATTCATCAAACTGGAAATTGAATAGAAAGACTGGAAAGTTGAGTGCATTGCACTGTGGTATACAGATTCTTAGTGTATAATAGTGTGAGTAGCATGATAGTATGTTATTCCATTGTACACGTCCAGATCAGCATCTTTTTTCTAGTTTTACAGTAAAAAAAAAACAACAACAACATCTAAACATCCTTCAAATAGCATAAATTTACCTGAGATTTTCAGATCTCAGAGAATTGTTCTCTTGTATCTTATATTTAAATAAAATAATAAATAACATACATTTGTGCCACAAAAGTTTTGTTAATAAAGTAAAGTAAAATAAAATGCCTAGGGCAAGAACAGATGATTAATATGTGATTAAAATGTGGACTTACTTTAGCCGTTGCCTCTTTGATGGATAATCTCAGTGCTCGCTGTTGCTCTTGAAGTCTGGAAATAAAAGGAAATTATATATATCAGTGATGCTGAAAATGACATTTGAACAGTAAAGTCATCAATTTAACACTTAAAAATTATGGCAAATACAAGGAATAGTAATAACTAGGGATGCACCGAATGTTCGGCAACCGAAATTGTTCGGCCGAAAATAGCCAAAAAAAACCTAAGCAAAAAGACTGAATAAATTGTACAGAACAATGACGTGACGCGATCAAATAGAGGCGCGCACTAATGCAGCAAACACGTCTACAGTGTGGAAGCATTTAAAACTGTCAGTGAAAGACGCAAAAATCATTACAAGCACGAAGCACCGACAGCGAGAGACTGCTTAGCGCTGCACCTCATGTTTCCGATGAGAAGAGGAAGAGGTGGTGCTTGATGCTGGTTACTGTGATGATTGAAATCGCAAAATGGCCTCAAACGATTTGTAAATAAACAGCAGAATGTTATGTTTTCAAATACACTCACGGATTGCATGTATTCAAACAGTGCTGCACAAGCTCGCGGCGCCAGGGTTCAAAGTCCAAACGGCAAGGAACATCTGCGCTAAAACACGGTTACTCGTCATTTGCTCAGTAACATTTTTATAATTTTTTTTAAAGACGTGACAATGTGATAAGTGCTTCCCAAATTCGTAATGAGAATCATTTAAATATCTGCATGCTGTTGTCAACAAAAAGAAGCACTAAGATCTTCTTGTGGGTTTCTGCCAAAATAAAATCTAAGAAAAAACTCCATCAACGTTCATAAATGTTAGTATTGTAATTTTACTGTTGTTCTGTAAAATAAAATAAAAAAATAAGACAATAATAATAATAATAATAATAATAATTACCCTACAACAGCTCTATACATTTATTATAACATTCACACAGTGTTCAAATTGGGATCTGTAATATATTCTAATGCTTTAAAAGAAGTCTATTCTGCTCAGCAAGGCTGCATTTATTTGTACAGTAAAAATACATGCCTGATTCAAGAAGGGGGTCTCAAAAATGGCCAAAAAAATATTATTTTAGTAACTTATTAATATTAAGGTAAATTGTGCTTTGTTGGTATAACGTCTGATAGAATGTTAAAAAATGTTCAGTGTTAAGTAAATATTTTTAAATTGTTTTGTAATTTATTTTTTTATTTGAAAAGCAGGACAAAATTGTAAAAAGCACATTTTGGCTATTTAATTCATGCAATGGTGAAAAAAAAAAAAAAAAAAAAAAAAAAAAAAATGGCAAAATAAGCCTACATGGGGGAAAAAAAATGCAAAAAACTGTGTTCGGTATTCGGCCTTCGGCCCAGTGTTTCATTTTGTTCAGCTTCGGCCAAGAATTTTAATTTCGGTGCATCCCTAGTAATAACGATGCTTGACTTTGCAAACAACACTAATAAATACAGGTAAGCAAACAATATCAAAGCATAATATACTTATTATCATTAACTGCAACTAAAATTAAAATAATAAAAAACATTTTCAATATCTGAAATAAAATTATTTTCATTACTTGAAATAAAACGTTAATTAAAATAAAATATTAAACAATTTAAACTTTTACCATTTTATTTCAGCTAGTTTCTCATTTTCATTTAGGTCAAGTTGAAGTACTAAAACTAATTAATAAAAATTAAATATTTCATATATAAATAAACATACTTAAAAAAATTAATTAAAATTTAAAATAAAAATTAAATTAAAATTAAATATACATATTTTAAAAAAAATTACAAAAGCATACAACAAAATTATTAAAACTTTAAAATTGAAATGAAAACAAAATATAAAAATAAAATCTAATTCAAAATTTTAACAGAAACTGTAACGGTATACCAATTATTTAAAAATAAGTGAATAAAGTGTGTTCTGCTGGTAATATACTGGTTTAAAAGTGGATCAGATGTCAGTAACAACTCTAAAATATCAGCTATTCCTCATCAAGAGCCTTGAGCGATTCTTCTTAAGCATTATGCACAGTTTTTGGACAGAAAACCAATATTCATCCGCACCAGCATCTGAAAGCATTAACTCTGTGGAGCCTGAAAGCAATAAAAATTCATAACCGTGCTGAAAAGTGTGTCTCATTTCCAGAAGGGCTGGGAAAAATACAATAAAAGAGAGAGGATTGCATGGAGAATCCATGTGGACTCAGCTGCCTCTTCTCAAAACTCGCTTTAAACCGGCCCTCAGTGCAGGAGAAAATAAATCATTCCCTCAGTGGGGTTTGTTTAGCTCGGCTCAATGTTATGACCTCAATCTGCACCGTACCTCCAATAAATTTACATATGCATCAAAATCAATCTGTGAGAGACCAAACAGAGTCATGCAATCTAGAGTTCAATATTTCTCTGCTCAGAAACAGACGTTTCATCGCCAATAGAGATGACCTTTGTTTTTCACCAGAGTGTCTCACTGAAACTCCTCCAAAAACTAAATCCACTGAAGAGAAGATTTAACTGAGCCACGTCAGTCTCAAATGTCAATGCTAGCCAATGCTGACTGACACATCTAACATCTTTAAACGATCACCTGTCGGTTTCTATTCAACATTACAGCAAAGAGCTCAAAAACAAGAGAGATTTTAATATTACTGGCTCTTACTGATGCTATCACAATCAGATAATATACTCAAACTTCCACTTGTAATTCATTATCAAAGGCACAATATGTAAGATTTTCGTATATCAAAAAACTACTTGCACAGTGTGATATATTTCATGCGGTTGTGTATTTATGTTAACCCAAAAGTTCCCAAAGATTTGTAAATCCAGAGAAATTCCAAATTTTAAATGACATTTCCCTGGTCATTGTTGCCTATCAATGATGTAATATCCGCATATCCTCAGTTTCCGCTTGTAGAAACTATGGCAACACACGGACACAAATGCTGCTTTACAGTTAAACTAAATAGATTACGGCAGTCGCGAATAAAATGAAAAGTGTTGACCGCAGCATTAAATATGCTCAATGTTGCGCAATGATTTTTTAAATGTGTTTTTACAGTGTTGCACATTATAACCAATCACACGTGAGTCTGTTGAGCTTATGAAAGCAATGGCCAATCAGAGGCATTCAGATGAGTTTTTTGTTCACTGCATGCACTCACTGACTAAATTCAGCTCTCGTGAATTCTCTCATCATAAACAACAAAGTGCAGATGTACGTATGATGTTAGAGATTCATTCATCAAACCGTGTATAGAAAGCTTTACTGATTATAAGGGGAGGTTTTTTGAGAGTGCTTAAACTCGCGCTAGACTGAAGTCAGTCATAATGTTCTTTGACAATGTAAATGTTCTTTGCTTGCATTCTGTGTATAATTTATTCGCTGTTTGATTAACTGTGGAAGGTACAGGTAATAAAAAAATAATAATTCATTACCTCATCCACCTTCATAGCCTCATCAAGCTTCGCCTTTGTTATTGTTTTGAAAATGGGATCTCTAGTGGCGAAAACTTACATATTGTGCCTTTAACCCTGATGGCATAATGCATCTTATTCATAAGATCTCTTTGAATCTTAAATCTGTCTGAATAAGCCACGTCATAAGTCATTGCAAAATAGCTGATATACAGATACCTATAAATGTGCATTAATAATAATAATAGTAAATATCATATGTAATTAATATACATACATTACATATTATAATATATTTAAATAAATAACATGAAATACATAGATTTATTATTGTAAATAGAAAATACAAATAGAAATATTATAATCAATAATAATAATAACAATTATTATTATTATTGGTTATGTTGTTTTTTTAATCAATAACATATATTATCAAAAAAAACTATCATAAATAAATAAATAAATAAATAAATATTATATTATCAATTATAATTAGGGGTGCAACGGATCGTAGATGATCCGTGATCTGTACGGACCAGTCCCCATGGTTCGGCACGCATGTGATTCGCGGATTAATTGTTAAGTTTAACCATCATAGACTGAATGTTTATCATTTGCACGTGTTTTGTCTTGCCAGTTTACACATTCAAGCAATTTCAGACCATTCAGATGAAGGAGAAGTCGAATCGGGACTCGCGCACCGTTTTCTGTGCTCAGCCTCAGCCGCACACACTGAAGCGTGCACATGCAGAGAGAGAGAGAGAGAGAGAGAGAGGCGTGATTCAGATATTGCGTTTCAGACAACGCCTCAACGGATGGATACATACACACAAAGTTATGTTAAAATACCCGTTTTAGCAAGTATTCTGGTAAACACAGTCGGTTATGTCTTAAGTTAACGTATACAGCTGAGAAAGAAACCGAATGTGTGTCAGTAGCCTACGTCCGTGCATTAGTCTTAGAGACAGCAGCCTATAATACCTGCTTCTGTCTGCTAATCATCTGTATTTAACTTATGCAGTAAGCATTATTGAGTTGTTTTACACACTTAATTTTTACATTTCTGCACCTGAATACTACAGTTACTGTCTTTATAATTTTATGTTGTAGCCTGTTCATCTATGCTTGTAATTTGTGTAATTGTTCTTGTTTTATTACTGACTTTAGTAGTAGTTTCTGCTGGGGTATAGAAGTACTTAAAGTAAGCTTTTAGTAATTAATGAAAAGCAAACTTTTTTTGCTGATCCGAAAAATGATCCGATCCGTGACTCAAAATCCGTAGTATGATCCGAACCGTGAGTTTTGTGATCCGTTGCACCACTAATTATAATGTACCTGTATAATTAAAACAATAATAATAAAAATAAATAATTTATTACTATTGTTAATATATCAGTCATCATCAATAATAAAAAAGTATCATTCAATTGTAAACCCTTATAATGATAAATCATTGTTATTATTGCTGCTGTTGTTTTCAATAATATATATTAACAATAAATAATTTGCGCTTTTTTCAAACAGAAGCTAAAAACCTTGTGTCTTGACCAGAGGTGGACAGTAATGAAGTATTTTTACTTTACTCAAGTAAATTTAAAAATTATCTGTAATTTATCAGTGTTTTTCTTTGGAAAACTTTACTTGACTACATTCCAAAGTAATAATGTCATATTTTTACTGCACTATATTTCATAAATAAAAGTTGTTGTTTTTTTTTACCTTTAATACTTAAGAACATTAAAAATGTAGTACTTTCTTGTACTCAAGTAAATCTTTGAATTACTTTTACTTGAGTAAAAGTAAGAAAGTAATAGATTTCTGATGTAATTGAGTATTAAATGATATTTAATATGAAACGTAGTGCAGTAAAAAGTACAATATTATGCTCTGGAATGTTGTGAAGTAAAGTTTTCTAAAGAAAAACACTCTGATAAAGTACTGACACTTGAAAAGTACTTTTACAGCAGAGTAAAAATACTTCACTACTGTCCGCCTCTGGTCTTGACCATTACTGACGTGCAGGTTTGAAAGTGTGTAAATGAGACATGAGGCCTCATATTTTGCTGCTCTGTTTGCCCTCACCTGACGATCTCTGCGGGTGGAGACACGCTGATCTGAGACCGGTGTTCAGAGCTGATCATGTCCTCCAGCGCTCGACCCATCAGCCGCAGCTGAGCCGGATCACAGGCTCTGAAGACGGGCTCCTCTAGCTCCTCCAGCTCCAGCTGCTCCTCCACAGATCTGCTCCGCTCCTGCAGCTCCTGCAGCCTCCGCTGAAGATCACACATCTCCTTCTGAAGAAGCATAACACATACTTAAAGGGATAGTTCACCCAAAAATGAAAATTTGATGTTTATCTGCTTACCCCCAGGGCATCCAAAATGTAGGTGACTTTGTTTCTTCAGCAGAACACAAACAAAGATTTTTAACTCAAACCGTTGCAGTCTGTCAGTCATATAATGGCAGTCAATGGGCTCCACGGCTTTGAGAGTAAAAAAAAAAAACATACACAGACAAAACCAAATTAAACCCTACGGCTCGTGACGATGCATTGAGGTCTAAAGACACGAAACGATCGGTCTGTGCAAGAAACTGAACAGTATTTATTTACGTGCTCAGGACAGCTGGACATTGCGGTGTATCAGAGGTAAAAAAAAAACGAGATAAATACTGTTCAGTCTCTTGCAAAGACCGATCCTTTCGTGTCTTTAGACCTCAATGTATCGTCACGAGCTGCAGGGTTTACTTTGGTTTTGTCTGTGTATGTTTCTTTGACTCTCAAAGCCGTGGAGCCCATTGACTGCCATTATATGACTGACAGACTGTTAAAAATCTTTGTGTTCTACTGAAGAAACAAAGTCACCTGCATCTTGGATGCCCTTGGGGTAAGCAGATAAACATCAAATTTACATTTTTGGGTGAACTATCCCTTTAACCTCTTAACGTATTACTAAGCTAAGATCAACTTCAGATTTGACAACAGATCAGTCAGACCTGTTACAAGTTAAGAACAAGTTAAAAAGGAATTAGATTTCATGCAGATAGTCAGTCATTAACATGCATATATTACGCACTCATTAGTCATATATCAGTGATGATCATATATTTCTGACCTGAATCCTCTGTTTTTCCTCTAACAGTTTCTCTCGTGTTCGAAACCGGCTCTGAGAGCTGCCTGATACCTGATCGTCACTCGATTCACCATTTTGCCTGTTTGAAAAAAATAAAAAGATAATTATAATCAGCCACCGCAAAACATGACTAGAAAACATAAAATAAAATAGAAGAGAGAAAATAAAATAGATGTTTACTATAAAAAAAAAAAAAATAAAATAAAAATGTTTGAAATAAAATATTTCAGCAAGCTTTCAAGGTAACATTTCTCATTTTCATTAAGTTTAACTTGATTAATTAAAACTAAACCTGAAAAAACACTATACATACCTATTTAAAAACAATGAAAACTAATACAAATTTCAAAAAACGCATAAAATTACTAAAACTTTAACTAAAATTAACATGAAAGCAATACATATGAAAATAAAATTATTCAAAATATTAACAAAACCTCTAATAGTTTCTTTGTGATACTAAAGTAAAACTGTTGTAAACTAAAACTAAAAACATTTTCAGTAATTAAAATAAAGCTGAAATAAAAACGAAAATCTTAATCTTAAAAATTAGAATGTTGCCTTGGCAACTAACTGAAATAAAATAAGCTTAGGTTGAAGTACTAAAATTACTGAAGCTAAAACTGAAATAAAGGCAATTTTTTTTTTTTTCATTTAGTTTAACTTGAAGCAATAAAATAAACTAAAAACGTAAACCTAAATTTAAAAACATGATAGACATAGTAAAAAAAAAAAAAAAACTAATGAAAATGACAAAAAAATCTAAATAAACTATAAAAATAAATCAAAATATTAACAAAAAAAAATCTTGTGCACATCTTCAGCTTTTTTATTATGATCATTAATATTCTAGTGTCTTTCGTATGATGAGTGTCTCTGAGCTCAGTTACAGACTCCATGCTGTACGATGATAAACACATGGAAACAATACATAACAGGAAGTGCTGTTTAGACACATTCCAGCCCCACCTGTGTGCTTTCCTGTTTTAACGCGTTATTTCTGAAACCAATATCAACTAACCATCCCTCAAATACAATACAGTGACGTGCACTGTAGTGTTAGAGGAAACCAAGTCAGATTTAGAAATAAGACATTTTCAGAATTCAATTGTGAAGAATGGATTCAATTCATATAAATATATAGGGATTATTTTGTTTAGATATGATAAAGATGTGTTAGCATCGAAAAAACAAAAAAGGAAATTAATACTTTTATTCAGCTAGGATGTATTTAATTAAAATTGACACTAAAATCATTTATAATGTGACAAAAGATTTCTATTTCAAATAAATGCTGTTCTTTTGAACTTTCCATTCATCAAAGAATACTGAAAAATAAAATGTTTCACAGTTTGCAGCACAATTGTTTTCAACAATGATAATAATCAGAAATGTTTGTTTAGCAGAAAATCAGTATATTAGAATTATTTCTGAAGGACCATGTGACACTGAAGACTGGAGAAATGCTAAAAATTCAGTTTTGAATCATAGAAATAAATTACATTTTACAATATATTCACACAGAAAAGAGTTATTTAAAATTGAAATAATATTTCACAATATTACTGATTTTACTGTATTTTTAACCAAATACTGAAGCTTTGTTGAGTTGTTGAATGTTTCCAAACCTGCAGTCTGCGTCTGTTCTGTGGATGACGCTGTGAACGGCCGTTCTGAGACGCTCTAGAAATCCAGTGACCTCCGGATGTCTGGATGGTAAACCAGGCTTAAGCGTCGCTCGCTCTCTCCTCAGCTCCTCTAGCTTCTTACTAAAACGCTCGGCTAAACACACAAACACAATTTAGACTTCAACTTTCAGCAGTCTTTCTTTGATGGGGTAAACCAAACAAAAATATACACCTGCTTATGCTCAATTTAGGTCAAAATCAATTCAAAAACATAATAAAAATACTAGACTTGTCCAAATTATTCATAAGGTACCCTGGTGTGACAACATGTTGAAAGTTCATGTTCTCTTACTTAATCAGCCTATCCGATTATTGATCTATTGTTGATTACAGCCCAAAATGAGCCCCTTTGAAGCATTTGTGATCTAATCTGCAACTGAAACACCACAGGAAATGTCTGTCTCTGTCTGTGTGTCTGTGTGTCTGTGTGTGTGTGTGTGTGTGTGTGTGTGTGTGTAAGACAGACAGTGTAAAACAAACACATCTGACCCACTTTACACACACACAAATCAGGGTCTGGGAAAAGACTAGTTATGTAAGTCACAAGGTTCATCATGCTCAAAAGGGGGAAAGACTTCCAGCTGACAAATGTAGGTCAGTCATCTGATCTGATAAAGAAGAAGTTTAAGAAGATTCTCCAGACACACACTGAAGATACAGAGGGTACTTTTGAGTACAGCAATTCAGTGCGAGTAATGAAGCGTAGGATGAAAGAATTACACAGTAAAATAAATCCATGAACAGCACACTGGGCCTGTGTGATAACTGCATTCATGACCAGCAGATGGTGCTGTTCAACACTGAATCACAGATCAATCTCCAAGTTATACTAATAATGTTTGAAAACAGCATACTACAAAAGTTTATTAATATTTTGATATTTTCTGTTATGCGTATTAATAAAATAATATTTGATAATATTGTGATATTTTCTGTTAGATATGTAACTTATGTAACTTATATATAGTTTTAAGGGAAAGGGGAAAGGAAAGTGATGTGTGGCCTTTGTGCTCTGCATTTAACCCATCCAAGTGCGCACACACAGTAGTGAACATACACCTGGAGCAGTGGGCAGCCAATGCTGCGGCGCCCGGGGAGCAGTTGGGGGTTTGGTGCCTTGCTCAAGGGTCTCACCTCAGTCATGGTATTGAGTGTGGAGAGAGTGCTGGTTATTCACTCCCCCCACCTACAATCCCTGCCGGACCTGAGACTCGAACCACGACCTTCAGGTTACAAGTCCGACTCTCTATCCATTATTTGTTAATATTTTGATATTTTCTGTCTGTTTTCACTTTCAAGTTTTAAAGTTTTTAGTTTAGTAATTTTGTTATTTGTATTCATTTTTGTTTTAAAGTAATTAAATAGTGTTCATAAATTTTTAACTTTTGCGAATTTATTTATTTTTCCTTTTATTTATTTTTTAATATTTCTATTTTATTTATTTTTTTATCTATTTTTATTTAAGTTATCTTAGTATTTTGAGAAATGTTGCCTTAGAAACTGAAATAAAATCTGAAAAAAATAATAACAATAATAAATTTCAGTTTTTTTTTTTTTTTTATATATTATATTCAGCTAATGTTTTTTTTTTTTTATTTCAAGGAACATTTCTTTTCCATGGTTTTAGTTTTAGTTAACAAAAAAATAATCCTGATGCAAAGATACACATTTGAAATGGGATCTTACTCGGAATAAATTCAGTGCAAAGACTATAGAATACCCAAGACGTGTCACTCGTATAGTTTTGAATGGGGAAAAATGCAACGCTTAACATGGCCGCTCAATCGAACGAAGCCCCGCCTTCTGAGCAAAAGAGCCAATCGCTATTCGGGAAAGTCAGCGCGTCACTGCAGCTGCCGTTAGAAGTCCCGGTTGCTATAGAAACAGTTAGCGTTCTGAGACCTGCGCCTAGGACTGCGCATGCGCACTGGCTGATCTAGCCTGAAAAACAAGCTTTTTATAACGCTATTTGAGCATACATTTATGACACAGTTGTTGTCAGATTTCATTGGTGATTTCAAATATGAAATTTAATCGTAAGCTTAGTGAACAGTTTGGGAGATGTTTCCCCATACAAAGTAATAGGAGCTGCACTTGGATGCCCGAGAGGCGTTTCAAAGATGGCCGCCGAGTGACATGTCTTAAAGAGACTTTGTTCAGTGTACAGTATGCATACTATAAACCACTGAAATAAAATAAGTAGAATGGTAATGCACCTTTCTGTTGAAAATATGCAAGAACTGTATGAACTGAAATGTTCAACATCACTGAGTCAGACAAGGTGGATTGTGTGTCACTGCTAATCAAACAAACAAGTGGGATGTAAAAAGGGAATATTCTTGCTATCAAGTAAGCAATCACAAGCTAATGTTTTTTGGTTTGGTTGAAGGTCACTATCGCAGAGTACAGACTATCAGCTGGGAGTGTTTGGGTGTGTTTGAACCACATGAATGTGATGAAACCATCTTTGTGTTCTGTCATCAGCTGTGGACTTATATGGACATAAAACTGTGCTGATATTTACAGATACAGATATACAGTGTGATCATACTTTTAGATTAAAATGTGAAGCAATGGCTACATATTTTTTTCAGTTTTTTAGTGTGTTAATTATATTTTTGAATATGAAATCCATTCTGTTTCCATATTTACACTTAATATACAGGTGCATCTCAATAAATTAGAACGTCGTGGAAAAGTTCGTTTATTTCAGTAATTCAGCTTAAATTGTGAAACTGGTGTATTAAATTCAGTGCACACAGACTGAAGTAGTTTAAGTCTTTGGTTCTTTTAATTGTGATGATTTTGGCTCACATTTAACAAAAACCCACCAATTCACTCTCTCAACAAATTAGAATACTTCATAAGACTAATAAAGTATGTTCATTTACTGTATATGTACTCAATACTTGGTAGGGGCTCCTTTTGCTTTAATTACTGCCTCAATTCGGCGTGGCATGGAGGCGATCAGTTTGTGGCACTGCTGAGGTGGTATGGAAGCCCAGGTTTCTGTGACAGTGGCCTTCTGCTCATCTGCATTTTTTGGTCTCTTGTTTCTCATTTTCCTCTTGACAATACCCCATAGATTCTCTATGGGGTTCAGGTCTGGTGAGTTTGCTGGGCAGTCAAGCACACCAACACCATGGTCATTTAACCAACTTTTGGTGCTTTTGGCAGTGTGGGCAGGTGCCAAATCCTGCTGTAAAAAGAAATCAGCATCTTTAAAAAGCTGGTCAGCAGAAGGAAGCATGAAGTGCTCCGAAATTTCTTGGTAAACGGGTGCAGTGACTTTGGTTTTCAAAAAACACAATGGACCAACACCAGCAGATGACATTGCACCCCAAATCATCACAGACTGTGGAAACTTAACACTGGACTTCAAGCAACTTGGGCTATGAGCTTCTCCACCCTTCCTCCAGACTCTAGGACCTTGGTTTCCAAATGAAATACAAAACTTGCTCTCATCTGAAAAGAGGACTTTGGACCACTGGGCAACAGTCCAGTTCTTCTTCTCCTTAGCCCAGGTAAGACGCCTCTGACGTTGTCTGTGGTTCAGGAGTGGCTTAACAAGAGGGATACGACAACTGTAGCCAAATTCCTTGACACGTCTGTGTGTGGTGGCTCTTGATGCCTTGACCCCAGCCTCAGTCCATTCCTTGTGAAGTTCACCCAAATTTTTGAATCGATTTTGCTTGACAATCCTCATAAGGCTGCGGTTCTCTCGGTTGGTTGTGCATCTTTTTCTTCCACACTTTTTCCTTCCGCTCAACTTTCTGTTAACATGCTTGGATACAGCACTCTGTGAACAGCCAGCTTCTTTGGCAATGAATGTTTGTGGCTTACCCTCCTCGTGAAGGGTGTCAATGATTGTCTTCTGGATTGTCTTCTGGACAACTGTCAGATCAGCAGTCCATGATTGTGTAGCCTAGTGAACCAAACTGAGAGACCATTTTGAAGGCTCAGGAAACCTTTGCAGGTGTTTTGAGTTGATTAGCTGATTGGCAATTCACCATATTCTAATTTGTTGAGATAGTGAATTGGTGGGTTTTTGTTAAATGTGATCCAAAATCATCACAATTAAAAGAAACAAAGACTTAAACTACTTCAGTCTGTGTGCACTGAAATTATTTAATACACGAGTTTCACAATTTGAGTTGAATTACTGAAATAAATGAACTTTTCCGCGACATTCTAATTTATTGAGATGCACCTGTACACAAACTATTAGCTAGAGAAACCATTATGCTTCATCAAATAAATGATCAAACCAACACTGAGCATGTACAGTAAATGTCTGACCTGTGTCATAATCATCATCCAGAACCGCTTTGTGCTGTAGTCTCTGAAGCTTCATCATTATGGACTCGATCTATAGAGGGTAAAACATTGTCAAACATTAAAAAAAAGTTAAAGATTGTAAGTGAAATAAATATATCAGCATCTGCAGCAAATTTCATGTTTTTGCTCAGTGTGGACCTCACAATAAAAATGAGCTGTTTTTTCCTCCCTTATTCTTACTATATCAGAATATATGAGCCATAAAAGCCTGATGTTTAAAAAAAAAAAAAATACAAAACATAAAATTTATATTATAAAACGGATAGTTCCGGTCCTTGATTCTGATTGGTTGAGCCACGTTCGAAGCCGTTGTAAATTACTCTACAAACCTACACCTTTGTGTAGACGCCCCATTTGACCGCTCAAAGCACGTGGACGCGTCCACCATCTTGGAACGGTCCACTTGACGTCATTCACCATACTGTAGGTTCGCACAGAGCCGTTGGGTTCGCAGACCATCGGCTGTGCAGGATTGTGGCATCTTTCGAATATTCAGTGATTACTATGGTGAATGACGTCAAGTCAAGACCGCTACAATATGGCGGACGGCTTATGTATAGCGGCCCATAGAAACAGTCGCTAATGAGGCATCTACATATATATATCTATGGTTTTTTATATATATCTACATATATATATCTATGGTTTTATATATCTCTATCTATGGCTGACAACGCCCCTTAGCTGTTATAAATTCACTGTAAACCACGGCTTCTTGGGGCTTATTGCTTTAACCCTTAAATGCATGAATATTTCGCCAATCATTATTACATATTCGGGTCTTTCACGACCCGGACCTATATATCCAGCACGGATGGATCTGTAATAGCAAAAAACTCTCTTGATAATTACAGAAGAATAAAATAAAGCATATTTCGTTACCTTTTGAAACTTAAAAGGGTTCAATTTGAGCAGATGATTTTACCATCGCTGTCATCATCAGAGCACACTTCCACAGTACATTCAGCATCTGCCTCATATTCACGATCTCAACCATATTCTCAAAACTATCGTTTTCAATGGCTTCATATTCAATATTTCGATCAATGGCAGCTTATTCACCACATCCAGCATCAAATGGCAGTGACATTTATATTTCATTGCGTATAGTAATTGCTCTGCGGTAAAGCCATTCAAACCAGTTCAATTTTTGCTGATGATATATTCATTTGTTTTATGCCTGCGGTAATTATGAGTGAAACATCATGTCATCATTGTTTATCAAACAGTGCCACCTTGAGGAAAAATGATGCATTGCACATATTGAGTCATCAGACATGTAAATATAGTTGTGCAGGAAAAATTACTTACACATTTACATACCTAGGGTCTCTAGCGACCCTATACACTTTTTTATAAAAAATTAATCAGAAAACAGGCAGTCTTTTATATTTTACCATTTTTTTTCTTTATATTGTTTATAATGAATAGATTGAGGAATACTAAGAAAGCTGATGTCTAACTTTAAAAAATGAAGGAGGGAGAGGGTAGAGAATGATCTCCCGGGTCGCTAAAGACCCGAGGTATGCATTTAAGGGTTAATAAAAAATTTTTTAGATTTTGTCTAAATGTTTGATAAAACTATTCCATTTAAATAGTCAGATTTTTCTGACTATTTTCATATGTTAGTTATTTAAACAAGGTTTAAGTAAAAGCAGACCTTTAGGCATCAAATTAAAAATAAATTATATTGCTTTCCCTTTGAATTAAGTTTATTTTTCTTACCCCAGTAGCAGATGTGTGTTCATGCTTTAAGCATAAACTCACTTAATTTTGATACATTTTTCAGAAAACAAGACTTAATATCTAAAGTATTTTTGCTTCTCAAGTAAATTTATCTTTATATAAGAATGTTTAGATATTTGTACTGGAAAAAAACTTTATAAACAAGTATAAAAATATTTTTTTGCAGTCTTATGAGCAATAGTTGACTTAGCAAACACTATATTACATCCTGTAAAATGTTTTTCCTAGCTATCTTAAACATCATTGTCATACTGACCTTGGTGTTTGTGCGATTGTTTTGCAGACAGTCTTGCACAACATCCTCATACTTCTTTATCAGACCGTCCCGACTCTGATCTGAGGACGGGGTTGCGCTGTCGTAGCCGGACGTGACCGAGGAGGCAGAGTCTGACGAGTCAATCGAGTCGGAGTCCTGGATGATTTCTTTCGCATAAGACGTCATGGAGAACGAAATCTGTACATCCAGGTCTGCTAGCCACAGCTTTCGGTCCAATAAAAGACTTTTTTGTTGACCAGTGGAGCAAGGTGAATTGCTTAATGAGAAAACCTCATGTTCTGATTGGCTAATCGGAACAGTGCTGATCTCTGATTGGCTCAAGTGATTTACTAAAGCAGTGTGAGGTTCTAAAGCACCAGTGTTTGACGTTTCAGACTTCAGTCGGTCCCGTTCTGATTGTTTACTCACAGATTTGTTTGTGCTCACATCTAATAGATCACTAGTTTCTAGCGACTGCTGAATGAAACTGAAGCTGGAATTGAAAATGCTGCACGATGGCATTGGGGAATTTTCCTCAGCGTCGTGCAAACGGTGAGTTTTGGAAGAATCCTGGCAGTCGTCTCTCTTGAAAACCTCCTTAAGCCATCGCTCACTGGGGCTGCTGGGTAATTTCGAAGCGCTCTTTTGAGTGTTCTCATTAGTAGATGAGCCAGAAACGGTTTGTGAATGGTCTCGTTCAGAGTCACATGACTGGTTTAGCGGCTCTGAGCGCATGTATCCCGGCCGTCTGAAGCTCCTACTGTGATGGCTTCCCGCTGCCGCCGTTGAACTCACACCACCTGTTGAGAACAGATTACCGATTAAACGTCTTAAATCGTGATAATAAACCGTGAAAGGTGCCTTATAACTGGACATCTGACATGTAAACTCTCACAATGGCATATCTGTAAAGAAATAATGAGTCATGACAGCTGCCATCATGTGTTTCAGCTATGAAATCTCCCTGTGATCAGTGTGTCAAATGCAATGCAGCTGTTGAGAAAGGAAAACTGATGGGCACTTTAGGAAATGCAGAGTAAGAACAACTATAAGAGTTTAATAACAGTGTAAGACAATTTAAATATGAAAAATGGACATTTTAATTACATGGTCATCATTACATATTGTACTTTTGTAAATTTTCTTTTCCATTTAAAAATGTGCATTTTCTGTACATTTTACACTTAAAACAACTTTTTTTCCATTTAAATATATATTTTTGCACATTTGTACACCTTTTTTTGTACATTTTTTAATGTTTTAATATTTGAAATGAATTTACTTCATTTACTTCAATGCAGTTTTTATGTGCTGACTGAAAGTTTTGCAAACGATGCTCAGATTTGTTTACATTCTATATACTGTGTGTATATATCAGGGCTCTAGACTGCGACCATCTGACTTGTCTGACTTGTACAACTAAACTGTCTTGTCAGCGACAGAAAAGTTTAGTTGTACTTTTCTTTTTGTTTTCGTTTTGAAAAGCTTGTTATCTTTGCTGTTTACCTCACGTTACGCTATGGAGGCTTTCCTTAATTCTTTCATATTATTATTATTTGATTCCTCAGTGTTTGCTAAACATTCTGTAATTTATTAGTCAGTGTATAATACAGCATATGATGTGTCCTATGCCATGCCTCGTTTTTGTTAATAAATGTTATGTAGCCTAAGCTAGTTTGTCATTGTAACTAACTGTTTTATTGTTGTTGTGCTTTTTAATTAGGAATAACAATGAATCCATCTTTTGTTTTAGTCTTAAAAAGTGAAAGGTGTATAGATATAAGCAAAACAGACAATTATCTTTTCTTGTAAAGTGTGACACCAAGATCGCGAATTTGAAAGTGAAAGTAAAAAAAAAAAGAATTCCTGTTCACAAAATTTGAATCACAAATAATACTGATGAAAAAGAACGGGTTGAATGTTGAACACTTTCGTTACCATATAACTATAAACTATGATAAAAGTTCATCAGCATGCATTGATTAATCAAATGTTGTATCAAAAAAAAAAATAAATAAAAAAAAAATTAATAATTGCGACCAAATAATGTGCTCATGCGACCAACTGAGAAAGTTAGTCACACAAGTGCGACCAGTGGGAACAATGAGTCTAGAGCCCTGTATATTATATTATATTTTATTTTATATATATATATATATATATATATATATATATATATATATATATATATATATATATATATATATATATATATATATATATATATATATATATATATATACACACACACACACACACACACAAATATAGAGAGACAGAGAGATTATATTTAATTTACAGTATATCTATATATAAGCAATATGAACCAGTATGATTTGGCATAATTGAGATACCACTATAGTGTATTAATACTTTGAATTAGTTTTTATATATATTTTTTTTATATATTGCATTTTCATTTTAAAGTTTTAATCATTTTGTTGTACTTGTTATTTTTTATTAGTTTTTGTTTTTTTATGTCTATATAGTTTTTTTCAGTTTTAGTTATTTTAGTATGTCAAGTTAAATTAAATGAAAATGACAAATGCTTCGCTTTAAAATTCATATTAAATACAAATATTAAATATATTAAAATTAAATAATTTTAAATATTTATTAATTAAATAAATAAAAATAAATATTGTTTGCAGGAAGCCTAAAGAGTTGTTTTATAGTAAATTAAACAAGATTGAGACTAAATTTGATACTTTATTGAGATCAACCTTACCAAACTATGAAAGCAATATCTGAGCAATAAAACTTTCCTCTGGGCGAGTAAAACTGACTGTAAGATGAGCCAAAATGAGTTAATAATGAGTTCAAATGCATAGACGACAACCCATCACAAAATTATGAACCCCAAAACAACAGAAACAAAACAAGTCTGAAACCAAAACCTCCACATCCCTATAGTCCACAAGACACATTGGTCTGTTGTTCTGAGGGAAAGGGAGGGATCAGTGGAAAAACTCTCAAATGGTCTCTTTGTCTGCAGCTGTGATTGGCTCTTTAAACGCATTTCCCACAATTCCTCAGTGCAGTGAATGCAGAGTGAGAACAGCTGCAGTTTAATGTCTCTCTCGCAGATCTTTCAAACATAAATACACAAACTCACTCACATGTGAGAAATAACAGAAAGTCCATTCACACGACTGTGAGACCCGAGAGAACAGACTAGACCATCACTGAGCCAAAACCTGACATTTATATCACTGATTTCTACAGTGTCAAATGGTGTGCAAATAGTTTCCCTCAAAATAGGTCTTACATATTTAAGACAAGAAAAATGATGCCAAAGAATCTCTTTTTATATTCTGGCATTGCAATCTTTCACCATAATTTACACGGAGCTAATGAAGAGCAGATGAAGTCACTACTAAAGAATGTTTTCTAGAGAGAGGAAGAGCTGCTTGAGCAAGAGACACATCCTCTGAAGACTTGAACAAAATCAGGCTATTGAGCAGTCGACCCAAACCTTTGCTACCCGACCCCTTTTACATAAAATTGCAAGTTAATATTTCAATAATTTAATTTAACAACACACTTGCATGCTTATAGATCGCTGATGCTAATATGGTCACATGAATTTTTTTTTGTAAGTCACATTTAGTCATGTTTCAGATTGTTGTTTCAAAGACAATAACATTGTTTATGCTTTAAATTTGATTAATTAGAAAAATTCAATTTCTGCTATAAAGCAGCTCTACAGAAACCAATGTTGATTCAACTCAGTTTGATTTTGATTCAATTCAGTTCAATAACATTGCAGATATTATGCATTGTAGATGCAAAGTTTGTTATTCAGCACAATTCAGTTCAAATTTTGTTCTCATCCGATCATGTCAGTCCAGTTAAATAGATATTACTAAATATTAATTGTCCTTTAAACCATTAAGTATGCATGGTTTTGATGTTTTAGTTAGTGTTTTATTTTGATTGTTTTTGTATTTAATTTTAATTTTATATTGTTATGAGTTAAAGGGGTCCTATTATGCTTTTTCACTTTTTGAATTTTAGTCAGTGTGTATTGTGTATGTTTGGGCATAAAAAGATCTACAAAGTTACAAATCTTAAAGTCCACTCCAAAGGGAGATATTTCATTTTTAAAAAATCCTTTTTCAAGAACTACAACAAACGGCTCGTTTGGACTACAAAGTTGTTTTCCTGTATTTGTGACATCACAAAGTGGTGCATTAGAATATCATTAAAATAAATCCCGCTTCCAGAAATTCGAATGGTTGGCGGGTGGGGAGAACGCTTGGTTGGGCACTGGACGTTTCAAAATCGAAATCCGGTGCGGGTGTTTTTATATCACTGTATTTCTGAAAGAAACTGACTGTCTTCAGAAAATTATGGATGTCATTTTCATTTCATCTTGCATGTAATGTCTGATAAAGCAGCATTTGTGAGCGGAGTGCTGCTTTGTGTTCAGCGTTACCGGGGAAACCTCACTCTCTCCTGCTCCAACAGCGCCTCCCGCTGGCAGAAAATGAATTTGCCTATATATGCAGCCACAAATAGTGTAACTCTGTGGGACTATGGTATAAATAAATTCAACTGTATAACAGTTTCACTGCAATTCATGTTAAAATGTTAGAATTAAAGAACAATAAACATAATACATATTACAGTTGCACTTATCTGTACATAGTGAATGCAGTTATTTACAAGCTGTTGTTGACATCCTATCTAAAACATGATTTAGCCAAACAAAAACAAAAAAACAACAATGTTACCACTTTAATATGTCTTGCAATATCCGTGCGTGCAAAGGTTCTGCGCGATCCTCTTGTTCAATATTCTCGGGGTCTGAATTGATATGGCAATATTGACTGACCTTGCTGTTTTGTCAAGGGGCAGGGCAGTACTGAAACACGTCTAAGCTGTTCGCCAATCACAACGCACTGGGACAGCTAACCAATCACAACACATTTTGTTTTTCGGAAGGCGGGCCTTCACCAAAGCCGGAACTAATCTAGCCGTTTGTGCCAGGCTGGGGAGGAAAGTACTGAAATAATTTAAATTATTTGAAAAATAATGCGATTTTCAAACCACCAAGCATGACAGCATGTTCTAGTACACCCCCAAAACAAAATCAAGACTTTATAAAAGAGCATAATAGGACCCCTTTAATTATTAGCTTTTCATCCACCTTCTTTAAGTCACATCTCAAGTCACTTTTGTTTATAAAACACTTTATACAGTATAATACAGATTGCTTCAAAACAGCTTCACATTACTGAAAAGGAAAATATCAGTATTAATGTTGCAAAATTAATTATGAAGCAAATTTAGTTTCAGCTATAAAGCACCTCAGTGTCATTTTTCAGCTCAATTCAGTTCAACGTTGATTCAATTCAATTCAGGAACACTGTAAAAGTTTAGTGTCATTATTCAGCTCAATTCAGTTAATATTTTTGTTTTCATCCCATAGCGTTAGTGCAGTTAAATCAGTAATTATTACTGAATAATGAATTGTCTTTTAAAGTTGTCTTGTCATTTTAATTGTCTTTTTAAAATTGTTCTTTTTAAGAAAGTGTTTGTTTTTTATTACGTTTTTAATTAGTGTTTTGATTGTTTTTTTATTTAAAAAAAAATATTTATTATACCTTTATGATTTCATTAACTTAATTTATCTTGCTTTATACCATACAGATTTTGTTTATATTTTTATGATTTAATTTTTCTTTGTCACATTTCAAGTCACTTTTATTTCTATAACACTTTATACAATACTGATTGTTTATATTTTATAATTTAAGCAATTATTAGCTTTCCATTCACCATCTTTAAGTATATATTTCAAGTCACTTTTATTTATATGGTTAAATTAATTATTAACTCTATAATACATTATACAATACAGATTGTTTATATTTTTATGATTTTAAGTTCACATTTCAAGTTACTTTTATTTATATGATTAAATTAATCATTAGCTTTTATCAACTCAAACCCCTTGCAGTTCCCCAGTTCGGAAAACACTGTACTTCACCTAAAATGACTGTTTGCTATGACCTACACAAAACAACTTTTGGTTATTTTTTTCCTTCTGTGGAACATTAAGGAATATATTTTGAAGAATACACAGAAAACAGCAGCATGAATGAAAACATACAGTATAGATCATCTTTGCATGAGCATACAAACCCCAGCCCATCACTGTGAACACCTGCACTCCCATTACAACCACAACTGAGACACACCATCATCCTCCATCGGTCACTGACTTCGTATAGTTCAGCTTTATATCACTCAGTCTTCAATAGACGACTAGTAGACACCACACCATTGAGCACATTAAAGGACTGCTTCCCCTCAAAAGGGAAGGAAACGCTCACAAGTCTCTGTAAAGACACATGCTTGTCACAATTCCCTAAAAGAACAGATGAAACCCACTTAAAAAAAAAAAACATCAAACACAGAAGAAAAAAAACTGAAGTAGCCTATACGGGAAATATCTGAGTGGTTTGTTTTAAAAAAAAGTGTCTATGCAAAAACAACTAATATATGAGTGGTACCCATGCAAAAGTAAAAGGGCATTACGTATGTGGTTGCTAAGGTGACCTAAATGGTTGCTAGGGGGTTGTTAGGTGATTTCTTACAGTCTCAAGTGAAAAGAATCCGCATTATGGTCAATTCTGGACAATTTGGTCAAAGTTGCATTTATTTCTAGCGCTTTATACAATACAGATAGTTTCAAAGCAGCTTCACATTAATAAATAGGAAAGTGACAGTGTTAACGTTGTAAAAGTCATCAATTATGAAACAAATTCAACTGTAAAGCAGCTCTACAGAAGGCAATGGTGTCAATATTTGGCTCAATTCTGTCCAATTTTTCAGCTGAATTCAATTTCTCCTTTATTGTGCATTTGTGGGATTTTTTTATGTCCAGCTAGGGCTGGGCGATATATCGCATGCAATTGTCAGTAAAGCCGGTTCCATGATTAGTGGTAAATCTCCATCACCTGCTTTCAAATGAAGCGGTATTTAATACACAGAGCCGTAGTTCACTGACAAGCTACGCAATATCGCTTTCATTATCGAAGGCGATTCATCTGCGATAATGAATGCGATATTGCGTTCGCAAACACCACTAATTATTGATAAACAGTTTAACCACTAACAGAAACACCACACAAGCTTCAATCAATATTGACATGCATTGAAAAGCCATGGTTTTCCAGTGAGAGAAACGTGTGTTTACCTTAGTCGATTAGAGAGGCCCTCTCCAAACACACTGCTGCTTTACTTGGCCTCCCATTGGCTGCTCATGAGCGTTTCACACACACGACGGTATTCCGAGGAGATCATGAAGAGCAAAAGGGAATGTTTGAGGAGAAAACTGCAATCCGTTTCAGAAAGGTTTCACCATTTGAGCTGATTCACCACACTTACACATGCATGTATACTGTGACTCGTCCAATGACAGCAGCGTTTGAGGAAGTGAGAGTTCGATGGTCATTTTCTGCAAGCCTTTTCCACCTTCCTTTTTAACACACAGACAGTCAAGTCGACAGTGAGACCAAGCTCAGCTCTCTGTGCCCACAACAACCAAAACACGATGTTCACAGCAGTGTTTTTACTGTTAAGTAAAGCCAAAACATCTGTTCACAGAAATAAAATATTAAAAACAAACTAAACAAAAATTAGAAATGTTGCAACTAACTTAAATATCTGAAAGTTGAAGTTCTAAAATTGCTAACTCAAATAAAAATAAAACTGAAATAAAAATAAAACTATTTATAAATCTTTTTTTTTTTTTTTTTTTAAATAAAGTGAGTCCCCAAATGTAAGTCACTTTGGATAAAAGCGTCTGCTAAATGAATAAATGTAAAATGTAATTTTAAAAAACAAACACTACTAAAAATGACTAAAGCACATAAAATTATTAAAAACTAAACTGAAATCAAAATGAAAACTGAAAATATAAAAATAAAAGTTAATTGAAAATAGTGATTAAAATTACATAGAACGATAGATAGAACAATAGAACGATAGATATAGATAGATAGATAGAACGATAGATAGATAGATAGATAGATAGATAGATAGATAGATAGATAGATAGATAGATAGAAAGAACGACAGATAGAGATAGATAGATAGATAGATAGATAGATAGATAGATAGATAGATAGATAGATAGATAGATAGAACGACAGATAGATAGAACGATAGATAGATAGAACGATAGAACAAAAGATAGATAGATAGATAGATAGATAGATAGATAGATAGATAGATAGATAGATAGATAGAACGACAGATAGATAGAACGATAGATAGATAGAACGATAGAACAAAAGATAGATAGATAGATAGATAGATAGATAGATAGATAGATAGATAGATAGATAGATAGATAGATGCATAAAATTTGTTAACAACAAATTATACCAAATTAAAAACTTAAAGTGACAGCTCTACTAATGAATCACCAACTTCTCAAAGAACAGAATCATTTTCTGGTCTACTTTGTTAAGGACTCGTGCACAGGGGCATTTGACAAAAGAAACCCTCCGTACTGCATTTAAATTTAGCAGCTGCACTTCTGCTGAAGTTCTGGCAAAAGTCTCAACGCACTTCCTGTTCGCTCACAGAGACGACACAAACAGCTGAAAATCACTTGACACACACACACACACACACACACACACACACACACACACACTCACTCTCTCTCTCTCTAAACTATGTGAACTGAGTAAACTGTTTGAACGTAAACAGCTTTGAACTCAACAAATCTGACGAAAAAAGAGAACAAGAACCATGAAACTGTAACAGAAAATGAATCAAAATAACACATTGTAATAGAAATAGTTCTCCCAAAAAGGACAATTCTGTCATCACTCACCCTCATGTTGTCCCAAACCCATATGTTTGGCATAAATTAACATTTTCAGCAAGAATTAGACCTTTTTTGCTTTCAAAATATGTGAAAAACAGCGTGAACTACTGATAAATATCTCATTTTGTGTTTCACAAGAAAGAACGACATACAGTTTGGAACAAGGTGAGGGTGAGTAAATAAATAATGACAGTATTTTCATTTCTGGATTAACTTTTCTTTAAAACTTTCATGCACTACATGCCGTTCCACATTGAAAAACAGATAGGGATGCTCAAACTGGCCTTAACACCCGAATCATGGATGTAAAAACAGAATAGTGACTTTGACAGATTGACAACACAGATGCAAGTAGCTTCTATTCTGACTCTAATCACGACGGTTGTCGTCCCTAATCTCTGTTATGCCAATTAGCTGCATGCCATCTGCTAATAAATGTTCGCAAAGCTGTGCTGTAAGTATTTTACTACATCTAGATTGTCACAAGGCAGAAATTTTGGACTAAACCTCAATGTTTGCTCGAGTTAGTCTCCACGTCGAGTGTGTTTACATGAGTTTCACGTTTCTCCATGAGCCGCCTGCCTGTGGGCATCAACAATATTATGTCTGAAAGCCAGATCTGAATTGCAAAGGGCTGTTATGATTGGAAAGGTTTGTTAAACTCAGTGAAAACTTATCTAACCTTCTGATGGATGTCTAAAAATAATTCAACCGCTAAACCACCAGATGCTCAGTCCTCATGTATTCTGACACTGTTTGCTGAGCTTTGATGTGGGAAGAGATTGCAGCCAAAGGAATAAAGGAAAGTACTGCATTCCCAAAGATCATATTGCACATTAGAAATCAAAACATGAGGCTTAACGTTCAGAAAACATCCCATTAGTCACAGTAAAAAATACTGTGGTGGCAGAGTGATGATATCAGACGGTAACAGCATGGTATTTTGATAACATGGTACTTAACATGGACAAAAACGAGGTAACATTATCATAGGACATTGATATACACAATGGTGCTTAATGACTACCATATTTACCATGGTATTCACATATTACTTAATGCTATAACTGTCCATATCATGTCTAATATAACATAGTAACATCATGGTACCTTTAACAGGCCTACTTTTTTGTTAGCATATATACTTAAAAAAAAAAAAAAAAACCTTTCAAGCCATTTTCACTCAGAAATTGCTAGTAAATTTCACACATAATTGCAATTATTTCGAGGTAGAAAGACTGAAATAGTATTTTCTTGAAAATCTTACTCCAATAAACTTCGAAAAGTCATTTTTACAGTATACTAAGCTATTTTCATGCAATGCCAAACTACATCAAGGAATACTATGGTATTCGCAAGCTAAGCGACTTTAAAGAATACCATGGTACAACCGTCAATAAACAGTACTTATGTCCAGTAATAAAACACAGTAATACCGTGGTATCTTGATAATCCATTACTAGTGTTTCAATTTACGATATCACTAAAAAGATATCATCAGACTAACAAGCAGTGATAAGGTAGGCTACATCAGAGAATACCGTGGTGTTTTCTCACCTGTCCTCACAGCAGCGCACCGGTGACACGCGGAGTCCGTGTCAGTTTTGTGTGTTTTTGAGTTGTTTTCCACCCTGATCATTCCTGCGAACATCATGACTGCTTAAAACCGGTAAATCCACCGAAATAACGTTAGTCGGGGTCAGTTAAACGCCAAACGCCGCGCGTGTCATTCTCCGGAGGGCGGCGCGTGCGCTGAACGCCGTTCACTTTCCCTCAGAAATATGAATTGTTTGTTTACACTTTCCACTTAACAGTCCGCAGATAGCTGGGCTGTCAGATGTGTGATCTTAATCGACGTTTGAATAAAAAAGATCCACATAAAAATCCAACTCTGCGACGTGAAGGAGTTTCCTGTGAGAGGGAAAGCTAGCGTTTGCGTCTCTGTTTATTTCATAGAAAATCTTTCTAAGTTCTTTGTTTTATTTCCGTCATCCTCTGGAAAAACGAAGCCACAGCACAGAGTTGTCAGAAAGCAGACGACAGCCGCACTTTGTCCCGTTATGTGTCGTGAGGAGCTTCTGTGACGTGTGCTGGAACATGACTCTGATTCACAACAAAGCACTTCATCCACTGGACGGACTTATGTCACTTATCTTAAAGTGTCTGAAAGTCATGGCAAAATACCAAACCAAGTGTCATTTATTATAAAGATGCATAATCAAAAACATTTCACAAAACAGAAGTTTGAAATATTGTGTTGAAAATGAAATCTGAAATGCTAGGACACCCATGTGTGAACTTGAGGAGAACCGACTTCATTTATCCACCAAAAATCACCAAAACGCCATCTGATCAAAGACATTGAGCTAAAATAATTAAGAAAAGTAAAAAGACACATCCTGCAGCAATTGAGACACACAGATACTTGATTAAAAAAAAAACAACAACAATTTAAGAAAAACCTGCTAGTTGGTTAACTGTAACTGTACAACACACACTGGAAAATTATTTTATATTTGACAAGACAATAAATGTAAAATCCATGCTATCTAGCTATTCAACAAAACAATAAAGTAGCCTAATAAAACATTTTTTTCAGTGACAATAGTAAAAATATATCTCAAAAGACATTCCCATAAAATCCCTAGGCTATAGCCTATTCCCAGAACAAAATAGGCTACCTATTCTCAGAACGTTTAGCTATCAGTCACATGTTCAGTGACATGCTGTTGTTGGAAACTAACTGTTTCTGATGCTCTGTGCTGTGTAAGTGATGTGTATATATTGTTTGCTTATCTAATCTGTACAGCACTTTGGTCAACTTCTTGTTTTTAATTGTGCTTTAGAAATAAATTGCCTTGCCTAACATGAAAACATTATTCCAGAATGTCCAAAATGTCCATTTTAAAAAAAAAGTTTACAAAACATTTCTCTGGTTATGTGAATGTTAAAGACGTGTAGTTAGGACACCGTGTTTGGGTAACATTTCATTTTATTATTTTGCGAACATTATGGGAATGAATGTTCTCTGAACCATCTTAGAAGAAGGTTCAACTACTGTACAATGTTTCAATGTTCCATAAATATTGTATAAATTAGCAATGTAAAGACCAGATAACTTTGAATGAATGTTCTATTAATGTTACTGGAAGAATGTTGCCAGAACACTTGCCAAAGTCCTGAAAACATTTCCTGTTATCTGGGTTATGTTGGTTATCAGTTTTAGCAGTTCTGGTTGTGTTTAACAGATGTCTGGGTTGAAGCGGTTCTGTAACTGGTTGGTTTTGCCTATGCTTTTAATAAATGTAATGTATAATTTATATAAACGTTAAACTGAGAGATTTTCATTCTGTTATCGTGAAGTATAAACTGGAATAATAAACGGTCTTCAATAATCAGACATCTGATCCATTTGCCAAGTGCAATCACTGCTTGAATGTGTTCCTGTTGTGTGTCTTTTTGTCTCGTTCAGTCCCAGGAAGCAGCAGTGAGCGGACGAACAGAGCTGCTCTTTGTGTTGTGCTCTATAGCCAGTGGAAAGTCTCATTCGAGGCCTGGGTTTGTCTCATAATGGTTTAATTGAGCTAAACTGCTCAGAGCGTCAGAATCAAAGTCTCTTACTGAAGCAGCTAAATCAAATTAACATCTGATCTCGTGACTTTAGGACCCAGTGTGAACAACTGAACCAGCAAATGAATGTTCTTTTGTCAATGTAAGTGAATATCTGACATATTCCAGGTTACAGTGTGAATACCATTAGCTGAGGTACTTGATACTTTAACCTTTGACTTTTGCTGACACATGAAAGTCACAGAACACTACCAGTCAAGTCTGTTTTTCTTTATGACTTTTTTCCACATTTTATAGTAATAAAGTCTTCAAAACTTATGAAATAACACAAATGACATGGTTCATGACAACGGTTTTATATTTATATTGTCTATATTCCAGCTCGAGTGTTTATTTACTTCCAAACATCATCCTGGCTTGAGACCTGAACACATTTGTTATATTTACTCATAATATCGGAATACCTGCATGATCGCTCTTTAAAGGAATAGTTCACCCCAAAATAAAAATTGTGTCATCATTTACTCACCCTCCTGACGTTCCAAACATGTATGAGATTCTCTTATGTTGAACATAGAAGATATTTTGAAGAATGCTGGACAGTTGATAGTCCCCATTGACTTCCATAGTATTTCTTTCCCTACTGTGGAAGTAAATGGGGACCATCAACTGTTTGATTACCGGCATTCTTCAAAATATCTTCTTCTGTGTTCAGCATATGAAAGAAACTCATACAGGTTTGGAACGTCAGGACGGTGAGTAAATAATGACAAAATTTTCATTTTGGGGTGAACTATGCCTTTAAGAAGTGAATGCTTGTAATCGTGCCCAGCAATGACTTGAATTAGTCACTATGTGTCAGTATTGTACAACTTCTCGAGTTGTGTTGAAACGGTGTTTTGAGAGAATACAGTAAAGACTGAGAGAATATATATTACAGTGATTAACTATGTAAACAATGTATGATTTTTTTTTTTTAAAATACACTTTCTTTTTCATTCATTTATGCCCACTCATTGCAGGGACATACATATACACACACACAGTGGGTACGGAAAGTATTCAGACCCCCTTAAATTTTTCACTCTTTGTTATATTGCAGCCATTTGCTAAAATCATTTAAGTTCATTTTTTTCCCCTCAATGTACACACAGCACCCCATATTGACAGAAAAACAGAATTGACATTTTTGCAGATTTATTAAAAAAGAAAAATTGAAATATCACATGGTCCTAAGTATTCAGACCCTTTGCTCAGTATTTAGTAGAAGCACCCTTTTGATCTAATACAGCCATGAGTCTTTTTGGGAAAGATGCAACAAGTTTTTCACACCTGGATTTGGGGATCCTCTGCCATTCCTCCTTGCAGATCCTCTCCAGTTCTGTCAGGTTGGATGGTAAACGTTGGTGGACAGCCATTTTTAGGTCTCTCCAGAGATGCTCAGTTGGGTTTAAGTCAGGGCTCTGGCTGGGCCATTCAAGAACAGCCACAGAGTTGTTGTGAAGCCACTCCTTCGTTATTTTAGCTGTGTGCTTAGGGTCATTGTCTTGTTGGAAGGTAAACCTTCGGCCCAGTCTGAGGTCCTGAGCACTCTGGAGAAGGTTTTCGTCCAGGATATCCCTGTACTTGGCCGCATTCATCTTTCCCTCGATTACAACCAGTCGTCCTGTCCCTGCAGCTGAAAAACACCCCCACAGCATGATGCTGCCACCACCATGCTTCACTGTTGGGACTGTATTGGACAGGTGATGAGCAGTGCCTGGTTTTCTCCACACATACCGCTTAGAATTAAGGCCAAAAAGTTCTATCTTGGTCTCATCAGACCAGAGAATCTTATTTCTCACCATCTTGGAGTCCTTCATGCGGGCTTTCATGTGTCTTGCACTGAGGAGAGGCTTCCGTCAGGCCACTCTGCCATAAAGCCCCGATTGGTGGAGGGCTGCAGTGATGGTTGGCTTTCTACAACTTTCTCCCATCTCCCAACTGCATCTCTGGAGCTCAGCCACAGTGATCTTTGGGTTCTTCTTTACCTCTCTCACCAAGGCTCTTCTCCCCCGATAGCTCAGTTTGGCCGGACGGCCAGCTCTAGGAAGGGTTCTGGTCGTCCCAAACGTCTTCCATTTAAGGATTATGGAGGCCACTGTGCTCTTAGGAACCTTAAGTGCAGCAGAAATTTTTTTGTAACCTTGGCCAGATCTGTGCCTTGCCACAATTCTGTCTCTGAGCTCTTCAGGCAGTTCCTTTGACCTCATGATTCTCATTTGCTCTGACATGCACTGTGAGCTGTAAGGTCTTATATAGACAGGTGTGTGGCTTTCCTAATCAAGTCCAATCAGTATAATCAAACACAGCTGGACTCAAATGAAGGTGTAGAACCATCTCAAGGATGATCAGAAGAAATGGACAGCACCTGAGTTAAATATATGAGTGTCACAGCAAAGGGTCTGAATACTTAGGACCATGTGATATTTCAGTTTTTCTTTTTTAATAAATCTGCAAAAATGTCAACAATTCTGTGTTTTTCTGTCAATATGGGGTGCTGTGTGTACATTAATGAGGAAAAAAATGAACAAATGATTTTAGCAAATGGCTGCAATATAACAAAGAGTGAAAAATTTAAGGGGGTCTGAATACTTTCTGTACCCACTGTATATATACATATATATATATACACACACATACATATATATATACATATAAAGAAACTGCAAAATGATATTTAAGAATAGTTTTAATTACATTTTAATGAATGTTGCAACCGTCCCATTGTGGGGTCAGTTGCAACATTTGACTTTGTCTATTCAAGTATAAATTGTATGTATATAATCATATGTGCACGTGTTACAGCAATGTGGGTGAGTAGCCGACTGATGTGGGTTTCTTGTATTAAAATTCTGGCTTTCTAATGCAACACAAGTGCTCCTCGGCTGAGGTAACCATAGCAACAGAACTGAGGTTACTGATCGTAGTATTTGCATTCCATTTCAATCGCTCGAACGACTTTCTGTTGCTATGGTTACCTGCTCAGGCAAAGAACTCGTGATCGCTCTTGTAATGGTACTTTAACTTCTACATTTTACGTTTTTCTGTTCACATTATGTATCTTCACAAATAATATTAAGCACACAATTTGTAAAGATTTTGTATTTTAACAGAATATCACCTGCAATAATTTTAGCATTTTGAGCAGCTTAATAAAAAAAATCAAATATTTAATTTAATAAAACTGGCAATTTATTAAATATTCCAGGTGTTTGTTCATTTTATTTCCAATTGAAATTCAAAACTTTAATTGGAAATCAATTTATAGACCTTTCTACGTCCTCAATATCACTTCCCATCTTTGAAAATCCTTCAAATCACATTTTTAGTGGGGGAAAAAGTTTTTTCTTGATTAAAAAAATCAATTAATACATAAAACTGAGTGCAGATGGGTAAAACAATTGGGTATTTAAGAAATAAATAACTAATCTCTTATAATATGGTCACGCTAATGTGATCTGTTGAGATGTAGCCGGGGGCCAAGTTTGTACCAAAAACAAGTTTTATTGACAGTTCTGAGGCTGTTTGATTTCAAAATAATGGTAAACATGTTTATAACTTTCAGGAAGATTAGAAGGAACAAGATCGGTTAAACATTTTGCAATTTATATGAAACACAACAGCTCACAACTGAAGAACTAGACGTGTTAACAACATGCAACCATTTAAAACAAAGAGTCCTTAAACTAAAAATACTCTAACAATAATATGCCCAATTTGCAAAGTCCGACATGCACGGGAAAGGACACGCGGTCGCATCTCGGTATCTCACACCATCGGCTCATCCGGGTCCAAATGTGTCGACGCCCTGCTGGTGAACACGTCAGCCAGCATGTGTTTAGGAATCTCGGATCCACGCACACGCAGGGTGTAGCACGCGTCCTCCACCTTCCCCAAGCTCTGCCGCAGCGTGTGCAGTTTCTTAGACACCTCGTAGGGTCCCGTGTTGCCGATGTAGGAGAAGCCGTCGTGGATTTCCCGCAGGAAGCCGCTGAGCTGGAAGGGCGTGTCTATGTCGCCGTTGCCCACGCTGCTTATGCACATGCGCATCAGCTCGCCCGTCAGGTCCGCGACGCCCAGCAGGTAGTCGGTCGGCGTTATCTGGAAGGTCAATACACTCGGGCCTGTCCATGCAACCTCACTTTCACCCTTCAGAGAAAGAGACAAGCAAACAAAGATTTATACTGCCAAAAATGGCTTCTGGATCATTAGCTTTTATTCTAACTAATAAATGAATGGCTGATCAACCTGGTAGTGACTAGGACTGCACGATTAATCAAAATTAAATCGCAATCACGATTAGGCGTATCTTTCAGTGAAGCACAGTTCTGTGATCAGTAGTAAATCTCTATCCGAAGGCCAGAGGGTGCTCTCACGCTGAAACTACAAATATGCCCCGCAGAAGAAAGGTAATGCTCGAGTTCTTCTTATTATAATATTCATTATGATAAAGTATATTTATAATGCAATGCTAAGTGAGTTTGGAATAAAAACATGTTATTAAATGTGGTATTTTGTGGGACAAGAGGTTCATAAATGCTTCTCATGCATGTTATAAACGACTCAAACTCGCTGGGTAAAGGCTCGATGGTATACAGAAGCGGATTCAGATGGAGCAGCATTTACTACACCCTGGAACGACGTGAATTACCTTTCTTCTGCGGGGCATATGTGGAGTTTCAGCATGAGAGCGCCCTCTGGCCTTCAGATGGAGATTTACTACTGATCACAGAACCATTCTTCATTGAACAATACGCATAAAAATCACATTCGATTAATTGTGCAGCCCCAGTAATACTAGTGATCCTAATCTTCAGTATGACCAACAGAGAAGAGAGCTGCAGCGATTATTTATTTTTGTAGTTCTGTTGCATTGAAGTCACGCTGGACAGATCACATTTACAAGTTCAACAAACATGAACACAAAGTTGTAATTATGAGTGGGAAAATTTTTGGAAATCTTTAAGCCCAGAGTTTCTGAGTTGAGGGCATCAATAACAGGGTTTCTGCAGGTTTTATGAAGGTAATTTGTGTCTAAAAATATCTCAATTACAGAGAGACGTGCAAAGCAGGCAGCCACCACTGCTTTCTAAAAATAGCAGCAAAAGATGGAGTGATTGTCAGCAATCTGATAAACCTGGTGAAAGTGCTCTCGGGAACGTAGCCTGTCTGTTTTGGCAAGACAACATCAAGGAGGCCGTTTTTATATTAAGACGAATGCATAATGCTGACTCTAGGATTCATTATCGTACCTTATTTTCTCTCATGAAGACCAGACGAGCGTTGATTTCCTCCAGGCTGATCAGTGCACGATGTCTGATGAAGTGATGGAAGGACACAGCCTCAACATACTCCTGAATGCCTGGAAATAAAACAAGGACACTCCCTCCATTATCATGGTTCAGCCGTGTGATAGTTCTCAAAGCTTTCATTTGATTATTTTACAACACATATTTTTGTTTCAATGAACTTCAAAAAGCCCACACTCATTTTTGAGTGTAAGATTTTCTTTTTTTGGTGAGATTCACCAAGGCTGCATTTATTTGATCAACAACATCGCACTCCACCCTCCGAAGTCCCGATCTAAATCAAATGATTCGCGATCCGCGCTCCATAGTCCTGAATCATTTCGCGAAGTGAATCATTGAATTCGCGCTCAGATGTTCCGATCTGAATCAAATGATTCGCGATACTCAAAGTTCCGATCAAATGATTCGAGAGCCCATTCTGAAGCCCCGATCTGAATCAAATGATTCGCACTCCAAAGTTATAATCTGAATAAAAAGATTCACGAGCCTGCTCCAAAGTTCCAATCTAAATCAAATGATACGTGACCCACGCTCCGAAGTAACAATCTAAATAACGATTTTCGAACCATCATTGCAGATCAGGGCTTGGAGCGTGGATTGTGAAACATTCAATCTGCGAAATGATTCGCGAACCCATTTCGAAGTTCTGATCTGAATCAAATGATTTGTGACACGCGAAGTTCCAACCAAATTATTCACCAGCACGATCCAATTGACCATTCGCAAAACCCACCCACCCTTAGTTACTGTTGCCATGACCGACAAACAATGCCGCTCTCACACTACACTCATGTTCTCACGCAGTGAAAAATACATCGCAAAGAGGAAACCCAACGCACTGACAGAGAAGACAGAGCAGGTTACTTAACACACCATTTTTCAAGTGTAAGTCCACCGAAGTTAATCTGATCTCCTGTCTGAGTTGTGGTTAAGGCTGGAAGGGATACAACTGCAGCTACTGGGCATGCGCATTTACATATTTTCCGAGCCGACAATATAATGTGAAACATAAAAATGGTTTTAAAATAGTACATAGCACCATAGTGTCATCACTTTAGAGCAGGGCTTTTCAACTGGCGGCCCGCGGGCCCAATCCGGCCCACCAATCATCTTCATCCGGCCCGAGGGAGAAGCACGTGCAGATCGCACATACACTATATTGCCAAAAGTATTCGCTCACCCATCCAAATAATTGAATTCAGGTGTTCCAATCACTTCCATGGCCACAGGTGTATAAAATGAAGCACCTAGGCATGCAGACTGCTTCTACAAACATTTGTGAAAGAATGGGCCACTCTCAGGAGCTCGGTGAATTCCAGCGTGGTACTGTGATAGGATGCCACCTGTGCAACAAGTCCAGTCGTGAAATTTCCTCGCTACTAAATATTCCACAGTCAACTGTCAGTGGTAATATAAGTGGAAGCGACTGGAAATGACAGCAACTCAGCCACGAAGTGGTAGGCCACATAAAATGACAGAGCGGGGTCAGCGGATGCTGAGGTGCATAGTGCGCAGAGGTCACCAAGTTTCTGCAGAGTCAATCGCTACAGACCTCCAAAGTTCATGTGGTCTTCAGATTAGCTCAAGAACAGTGCGTAGAGAGCTTCATGGAATGGGTTTCCATGGCCGAGCAGCTGCATCCAAGCCATACATCACCAAGTGCAATGCAAAGCGTCGGATGCAGTGGTGTAAAGCACGCCGCCACTGGACTCTAGAGCAGTGGAGATGCGTTCTCTGGAGTGACGAATCACGCTTCTCCATCTGGCAATCTGATGGACGAGTCTGGGCTTGGCGGTTGCCAGGAGAACGGTACTTGTCTGACTGCATTGTGCCAACTGTGAAGTTTGGTGGAGGGGGATTATGGTGTGGGGTTGTTTTTCAGGAGCTGGGCTTGGCCCCTTAGTTCGAGTGAAAGGAACTCTGAATGCTTCAGTATACCACGAGATTTTGGACAATTCCATGCTCCCAACTTTGTGGGAACAGTTTGGGGATGGCCCCTTCCTGTTCCAACATGACTACGCACCAGTGCACAAAGCAAGGTCCATAAAGACATGGATGAGCGAGTTTGGTGTGGAAGAACTTGACTGGCCTGCACAGAGTCCTGGACCTCAACCCGATAGAACAACTTTGGGATGAATTAGAGCGAAGACTGTGAGCCAGGCCTTCTTGTCCAACATCAGTGTTTGACCTCACAAATGAGCTTCTGGAAGAATGGTCAAAAATTCCCATAAACACACTCGTAAACCTTGTGGAAAGCCTTCCCAGAAGAGTTGAAGGTGTTATAGCTGCAAAGGGTGGGCCGACGTCATATTAAACCCTATGGATTAAGAATGGGATGTCACTTAAGTTCATATGTGTCTAAAGGCAGATGAGCGAATACTTTTGGCAATATAATGTATGTCTTGAATTGTTATTACACTAATTAAAGATTAGAGGGGGGATTTGTCCACAAGGTGGCAACACTGGCCTGGGCCAGCCCAAAAAGAAAAGAAAGAGACGCAAGAATAACAACAATCTACCGGAGACCGCAATATAAACAGACGGCAGCGTTGACAAGCGCTTGTATGAGGGAGTTATGAGATATCCACAACTCTAGTTTAACCGAGTATAAAGACAGTGTTAACGGTCATGACTTATGGCAAGAAATTGCGCAAACACTGGACGAAAAGTATTATCAATTTAAGTTGAAAGGCTGCGCGTTCGGCTGTACGCATAAAACTGAGCCGCTTCAGACAGAGCACCAGTGGCGCTTCAACGGACAAAACACACACAATTATGACAAATGTGCGGTTTTGGCGAGTTACTTCGTAAACGTATTCTTAAATGAGTTATAAAGTCTTAAATGACCGTAAAGAGTAAAGAGTCAGTTCTGCATCATGTGCATCAGGTTTTAAAGAGACAGCGGTGATTTTAAAGTGAAATTTGCTGAAGTCTGTCATTGATGGAAATCAAAGAATAAAAGGAAAAGAGAAATCATTATTCGACTGCTCTAGTCGCTGATTAACTTTTGTAGCTTGAATAAAGAATAATCCATTTAGTTTATGCATATACAATTTATAGTTTATATGAAGATTGTTTTTAAAATCACTTAAATTAAAAGTTGTTATTTACATTTACATTTAGTCATTTTGCAGACGCTTTTATCCAAACCGACTTACAATTGGGGAATACATAAAGCGATTCGTCTTGAAGAGGCAATCAGACAGAGGAAGTGCTCGTAACAACAAGTCTCAGGCATTGTTCAAATAAGTACAAGCTAGAAAGGAAAGGAATAAATAAATAAAGAGAAAGAAATATGTTATATATTTCAGAGCCTATTAAATGTTAAAAATAATGGCTTTTAATTATACTTTGGTGTTGAATGGCTATAATTCATAGGTAAAATCGATTTAATAGAGACACTAGTAGCAGTATTGGAATCAATACTTCATTAATAATAGGCTACTTGGTAAAAAAGATGCCATTAAACATATTTAAAATACACTATATTTTGTTTCTACATTCATTTGGAGGTTCAATGTGAAATTATGACTATCAATATACAGGTGTATCTCAAATTAGAATGTCGTGGAAAAGTTCATTTATTTCAGTTTTATTTCAATTAAAAGAACCAAAGACTTAAACTACTTCAGTCTGTGTGCATTGAATTTATTTAATACACGAGTTTCACAATTTGAGTTGAATTACTGAAATAAATGAACTTTTCCACGACATTCTAATTTATTGAGATGCACCTGTATAAATGTGCGATTAATCATGATTAATTACAGAAAAATTTGATTTTTTTTAATTGATTGATAGACAGCATTAATGTTAACCTTCTATAGATGTTGGTGTTGGTAATATTAGTTTATTTTACTGCTAAATATGCATTTCAATTTCATTTCTAATTTTTGCCCCTACCCCAGAAAGCGATCGGGATGGCCCCCACCCCCTTGGCCCCCTTCAAATTTTCAGTCCGATAATCCGGCCCTCAAATGAATCTAATTGAATAGCCCTGCTTTAGAGTCTCGCAGTGACCGTCTTTTTGCAGTAAAGGATCTGTCATAGTTTAATGAGTGGGAAGATGACAAGAAGTGACGCGAGGTTAGCTGCATTGAAAACAGATGAGCGCACATGTGAATATAAAGCTCCCGATCGAGGTGAAGTTCAGGGGATTTTGTCCACAGAATGATAAGAGCACACATTTTAACATATTATTTTATTATTTAACACTCTGTATTTTAACTATGGTTAAAACATAAACAAATATCTCCCCGTAGGCTCAGAAAAATCAACTTACTTCGAAGGGAAAACAAGTTAATAATACCCCACTAGCAGACATTTGTTCTTTTTTTAAGCATAAACTAAATAATTTTTTTTCCATTTCTCAGAAAACAGGACTTCATGTGTTCAATTTGACGCCCTGAGTCAGCACTTTTTAAAATCATTACAAGCGATGTCAAAATTAGAAAATGAATGGCTCTTTTGATCTGGTTTCTGCTGATGAATCAATTGAACTGATTGATCAAGTTTGAATCAATGGGAGCGGTTCCAGCATAAATGACTCACTCAATTTATTCAGTTTGTCTGTTTCTCTGCTTTTCATGTCTTCTTCAGCCATGTTTACACGACACTGTCAGCACTACTACTGGCTCAGCTCGCTAGTTTTATAACATTAACTGAAATAAAAGAAAATAAAATTTTATATTTACAAATAAAAGATCAATATTTCCATTCCAAAGATAACTAGGAACATATTCAGGTGAGGTAACCGGTTTACTGCTAACAAGTGAAACACTCCATTAATATGATGAGCTGCAGCTCAAAATACACGTTAGATGGAAACATTGTGCTTTATGATGCATGGAGTTTGTAGCTTAATTCTCTATATTTGAAATAGTTTGAGCTGCAGTTCAGTTGCTGACAGTTCAATAGAAATCAGTTCAAAGCATCCAGTCATCTCATACCACTGAAGTGAATGTTCAATTTATCAGTATATATTGTAATAAATATTTGATTAATTATTGTTTGTATCTGATTGCTAGGGACAATTTAGTAGTCGCTAGTAGTTTGGTAGGGACACATCCATAGGGTCCCTCCTAAACTCTACGCCCTTGGCCAATATTAGTATTTTTTCCTCTCTCTCCAAAAAAACCATTCCTTTTTTTTCTCAGTTAGATGATGTTAAACTGACTAAACTGTATTTGTGTCCAGCTCTTGTATAAACATCAGGCCAATAATGACAGGATGGAAGACTTTGTGATTAAGCTTTACTTTTGGAGTGGCAATTAACATCAAAGAGCTTCTTATCTGTCGTTCCCCGCTCACAGTTCTACATGCAGTGTGACGATGTTCAACATAAAAATGAAAACAAAATCTCAACGTGAGTCTCGGCCCAGAACGCAACGGCTCTTTATGATGCTGAGCATGTGAAAGAGAGCAGGGTTCCCACAAACACTCCACGTTCAGGAGGTTTTGTTGTCTTCTCTCAGGCTCAGCAGGAAGAGAGATAACGTTATCGAGCATGAGATTGGAGACTCTCTCTGCAATACATTTCTTTGGAGGTTAATTTGTCAGAACAGTCACCTTACTGCATGTAAACACGCTGAGGCTACTAGTCAAAACCACTAACTCCAGCTAAACTTACAACTGTTAGAACGTCTGACTCTTTTTCTTTAACTTTCATTTTTCTGGGAAAAAAATAATATAATTAATAAATATAAATATACAATTAATAAAACGTAATAATTTAATATAAAATATATTATAATATATACTAACTAACTAAATAAATAAACCAAGGTTACTGAAATATTGAAATATACTTTATTGTCCCAAATAGGGATAATTGATATTTTGATAAAACCTACAAAAAAACAAAAAAACAAAACTACTAAAACTTTAGCTAACCTAAAATATTCTAAAAATATCCTAAAATAATCTAAAATATTCATAAAAACTACAATTGTATCTTAATGACACTAAAATATCACTATTATAAGTGATCATACTTTTTTTGAAAGATAAATGCATTTTTCACATAATGCCATCGAAGTTTAGAAAGCTGCACAAACAGTGGAATAAATGCATTTTTTTTTTAGAAAAACAACATGTTGTTCCGTTAATACTCCAAGCAGATTCAGATAATAAAATTATAAGTTAATCACTAGTATAAATTAATAGGCAGAAATTTACACAAACTAAGAAAAAAACACACAAACAAACAAAGAATAATGTAAACAGCTTCACAAGAACTTTCTATTCAAAATCTTGTTAAAACTGAATATTCACAAATATTTCATCATGACTGAGATGGACTCGGGTCAATATTTGGTGCGAGAGGATGTAATTAACAGGCTGAGCCTGACATACAGTAATGTAGCCCAAACAAGACCAGGATCCAAATTACTAATCTACCTCTGGCCGACTACACAGATGAGACAACCCTGCATCTTCATCTCTAATAGTCAAGAGTGCCTTTTGGATTATACATTGTCTATCTCTGTACCCGGATCAGATGCTGATGAATTGTGCCAGTGTGAAACAGCACTCTGAGCCAAAAGGAAACAGATAATTGAGCATTCAGTGAGCCAAACGCTGCAAACACTGTGTGTTTGTGTGAATAGGAGTGACAGTCGAAAGGCTGTGCAATAGAGAAGTTTGGTGCCAGGCATGAAAGAAAAGTGCAGATTCTAATACGGGTGAAGCATTATCTTCATTTCTATCAAGAACAGCATGTAGAAATCACTCCTCATGGTTACTGCACAGCAATGCCACTGCGCTTCAGATGATAAACAAACTGTGTGTTTGTCTGCGATGAACGTCTCGGTTACGTATGTAACCCTCGTTCCCTGAAGGAGGGAACGGAGACGTCACGTCGGATGACCGACGAAATTGGGATCTCGCCAGAGAGACCAATCCACTTCGAGTGTAACTAAACGAGCCAATGGACATTGGCATGCGATTATTGCATCCAGCTGCCGCTGATCACAGCGTGAGCATAAGAGGCAGCTGATGCACCGCATCAATTATGTTTTCGCTGAGGAGCCGAGCCGGCGACCCGGCAGCTCAGCGGTGGTACAGCGACTGTGGCGACGGGACGTGACGTCTCCGTTCCCTCCTTCAGGGAACGAGGGTTACATACGTAACCGAGACGTTCCCCTTTCAGTCGGTCACTCCGAGTCACGTCGGATGACCGACGAAATTGGGATCCCTACCAAAGCGCCACAGGAGCTGCCCCTTCCAGTGCCCTGTGTAGGGCTCCTGACCCTTCCTATAAGGCAGACGATAGGACCGGGCTCTACACAGAGAAGGTCAACTACTGGTGTTCCTTGAGCAACCCAAACAGTAGGACTAGGATAACACTGGGAAGCGTGCCCTTCCACTTGGAAGAGGCACACTGCGGAGTCACCTCCTCCCAAAGGGGGTTTAAGTGACATTCAAACATGTGAAGTAACCCAGAGGGCCCTTTTGCACATGGAAGTCTCTGAGATGGCTCAGGCTGCATCTTTAGAGATGGCAGAACGTGGTCCGCCAGGGGAAACACGGCTCTAATAAGAATACCGTGGAATACACATATGGGATCCCGACAGGGTCTCTCATATGGGCACTAGCCTCGCACCAGTTTTCAAGAATTCATTGGCTGAAGGCCTGGCGCCGGACGCTCCGCCGTGTCCGGACGCCGGAGTGCTGGAGGACTCAACAGGGTTTGCCTGGTTAAGGAACTCTCTGGAGAATTAGGCGTAAGGACGCCGCAAGCCGACTCTGAGCCGGCCCTCTCAGTGCCACTACCCGTTTGAGGTGAGAACACAGGAGGAAACCGGTTCGACACGTAGGCTATAAAACCTAGCGAACGTGTTGGGAGTCGCCCAACCCGCAGCTCTACAGATGTCTGCTAGCGAGGCACCACGAGCCAGCGCCCAGGACGATGCGACACCCCTAGTGGAGTGAGCACGCAACCTGAGCGGGCAGGGCACACCTTGTGCTTCGTAGGCCAAGGTGATGGCATCCACTATCCAGTGGGCCATCCTCTGCTTGGAGACAGCCTTCCCCTTCTGCTGTCCTCCGTAACAGACAAAGAGCTGTTCTGAGGTCCTGAAGCTCTGAGTTCTATCCACGTACTGACGCAGTGCGCGTACAGGACAGAGCAAAGCTAGGGCTGGGTCTGCCTCCTCCAGGGGCAGCGCTTGCAGGCTCACTACCTGGTCCCTGAAGGGCGTGGTAGGAACCTTGGGCACATAGCCGGGCCGGGGCCTCAGTGTTGCACTGGAGTCAGCCGGCCCAAACTCAAGGCACGATTCGTCGACCGAAAATGCCTGCAGGTCCCCCACCCTCTTGATTGAGGCCAATGCAGTCAGGAGTAGGGTTTTCATAGAAAGAAACTTCAACTCGACTGACTGCAATGGCTCAAAGGGGGCAGTTCGTAGGGCTCTTAGCACCAAAGCCAAATCCCAAGAGGGAAGGGAGGGAGGCCTCGGAGGATTTAACCTCCTGGCCCCCCTAAGAAACCTGACGACCAGATCGTGCTTCCCCACCGACCTCCCCTCTATGGGGTCGTGGTGGGCAGAAATAGCAGCAACATATACCTTAAGGGTGGAGGGGGACAGCCTACGCTCCAACCCTTGTTGCAAAAAGGAAAGCACGGCTCTGATCGAACATCTCCGGGGGTCCTCCTGGTAAGAGGAACACCATTCGACGAACAGGTTCCACTTCAGCGCATAGGCCCGTCTTGTGGACGGTGCTCGTGCTGAAGCGATAGTGAGCGCTACCTCCTGGGGCAGGTCACCTAGAACCTCCGCGTCCCGTCCAGGGACCACACATGAAGTTTCCACAAGTCTGGACGCGGGTGCCAGAGGGTGCCCCGTCTCTGAGAAAGCAGATCCTTCCTCAGAGGAATCGGCCAGGGAGGGGCTGTCGCGAGGAGCATGAGTTCCGGGAACCAGGTCCTGTTGGGCCAATATGGAGCCACTAACAGGACCTGCTCCTCGTCCTCCCTGATCTTGCACAATGTCTGTGCTAGCAGGCTCACTGGGGAAAACGCATACTTGCGCAAGCCCTGGGGCCAGCTGTGTGCCAGTGCATCCGTGCCGAGCGTTGCCTCGGACAGGGAGTAGAACCACTGGCAGTGGGTGGTTTCTGGAGATGCAAACAGGTCTACCTGAGCAACTCCGAACCGACTCCAAATCAGCTGGACCGCCTGGGGATGGAGTCTCCACTCCCCAGGAAGTGCCGCTCGAGACAGCTCGTCGGCCGCCTGATTGAACACTCCTGGGATGTGGATGGCACGAAGGGACCTCAGATGCTTCTGACTCCAGAGGAGGAGGTGGCGGGCGAGTTGCGACATGCGACGGGAGCGCAAACCGCCTTGCCGGTTGATATAGGCAACGGTCGCAGTGTTGTCCGTACGGACCAGAACGTCCCTGCCCCGAAGGCGCCCTCTGAGGCGGCACAGGGCAAGGCGTACTGCCAGCAACTCGAGGCAATTGATATGCCAACGCAGAAGGGGGCCCGTCCAACCCCTGATACTGCGTGCCCGTTGTACGTGGCACCCCAGCCGGTGGCCGAGGCATCCGTGAAAACCACAGCATGCCTGGATACCTGCTCCAGGGGCACTCCTGCCCGAAGGAACGAAGGATCTGACCACGGGCTGAAGGTCTTGCGGCAGGCCGGTGTAATCTGAACCCGGTGAGTACTGCGTTTCCACGCCCACCTCGGGATTCGATCATGGAGCCAGTGCTGAAGCGGTCTCATATGGAGCAGACCGAGCGGAACTATGGCCGCAGCTGCAGCCATATGCCCCAGGAGCCTCTGAAAGAGTTTCAGTGGGACCGCTGTCCTGCCTGATAAAGTCTTGAGGCAGTTCAGCACCGACTGAGCACGTTCCTGGGTGAGGCGTGCTGTCTGGTTGACCGAATCCAACTCCATGCCGAGAAAAGAGATCCTCTGCGTTGGCACGAGTTTGCTCTTTTCCCAATTGACCCGAAGGCCCAACTGGCTGAGGTGCCTGAGCACCAGGTCCCTGTGTGCGCACAACAGCTCTCGAGACTGTGCAAGTATGAGCCAGTCGTAGAGGTAGTTGAGAATGCGCACACCCCGTTGTCTCAGGGGAACAAGGGGCCGCCTCTGCGACTTTGGTGAAGACACGAGGCGAAAAGGGACAGCCGGAAGGGCAGGACCTTGTACTGATATGCCCGACCATCGAACGCGAATCGCAGGAATGGCCTGTCTCGCGGGAGAATCGAAACATGAAAGTACGCGTCCTTCAGGTCGATTGCTGCAAACCAATCTAGGGGACGGACGCATCCAAGAATGCGTTTCTGCGTCAACATCTTGAACGGCATCTTGTGAAGTGCACGGTTCAAAACTCGCAGATCCAAGATCGGTCGTAACCCACCGCTTTTCTTGGGCACAATGAAGTAAGGGCTGTAAAACCCCGACCTCATATCGGCTGGAGGGACCGGCTCTATTGCATCCTTCGCCAGTAGGACTGCAATCTCCGCGAGCAAGACAGGGGCATCGACGGCTTTGACTGAAGTGTACCGGATGCCCCTGAACTTGGGGGGGACGCCGGGCGAACTGAATCGCATAGCCGAGTCTGATGGTCCGCAGGAGCCACCGGGACGGGCTGGGGAGCGCTAACCAGGCTCCGAGAGACCGCACCAGCGGGGCCAACGGGCCCACCGACATGCCCGCGGTGGGGCAGCGAGGTGGAACACAGGGACCGGCCCCAGGGCCTGTGACGGCCTGGCCTGTGACGGCAGGGGGCGGGGTCTGGGTGTGTAGTGTAGCACTCACCTGATTTCTCCTCGCATGGGAGGAGACACAGGAACCCGGCTTGAGGCTTGTGACAGCCCTGCGTTTGACGACTTGAAGCGGGGACTGGAGTGCTACTGCCCTTACCTGGTTCCACGAATGGGCAGGAGGGGTGCTCTTGGGCAACCACCCGCTGCCTGCTGGCGAGAGAGGAGGAGGGAAGTGATCCTGTGATGCACGGATCACCACTCTCCTCCTCTTGAGACCCGGAGATTGAGGAGACCGCTCTTACTGATGTTTTGGGTACCGCTGGCTGCTGGGCCAGCGGCGGAACAAAATGAACAAAAGATACTCCACCCGGCCCTCCTCCGGGGGAGGGAGTGGTGCAGTCACCATCTCCCGATGAGCGGTCTCCTCCATCTCTGGGTCGCCCGTCTCAGGGCCTCTTGCACTTGCGCTTGCCGCCAGGTTTGGCGGGGGCCTGGACGGGCTGGGCGTCCTGCCTGCGACCGGCTCCACGACGCTGCCTGGTGAAGGCTGCTGCGGCTGCGCGGGAGCGGGGACGGCCGCAGGGGGCGCCCACGGCGACGAGCAGGCTGAGTGGCTGCAGCCGGGGTGGAAGCAGCAGGTTTCCTCCGGCGCATGATGTGTTTGCCTCAGTCTGCTTCTGGGCTGCCGAGAACTGCTGGGCAAAGCTCTCGACAGCGTCGCCGAAAGGGCCGGTCTGTGACACGGGAGTACCTTCTCCTGCCCCGTCATGTCAGCGAGACACAGCCAGAGATGGCGCTCCTGGACATCGCACAACCCAGAGACTGTGCGGTCACCTTCGTCACTCGTAGCGCGAGGTCCGTCGCAGCACGCAGCTCATGTAGAACCGCCAGGTCGTGACCACCCTCGTGCAGGTCTTTCAGTGCTTTGGCCTGGTGGACCTGCAGCAACGCCATAGCGTGGAGGGCGGAAGCCGCCTCCCCACAGGCTCTACAAGCACTGCCAGTTAGACCTGACGAATACTTAGAGGCCCGTGAGGGGAGACACGGATCACCCCGCAGGGTGGAAGCGGCTGTTGGACACAGTTGCATGGCCACAGACCGCTCCACCGAGGGGATGCCCGCATACCCCAAAGCGGCTCCACCAACGAGGGTGGTGAGAGCGGAAGAACTACAAGATGTGTTTCGGGCAGTGAAAGGTGCCCTCCACAATCTTGTCAGCTCCTCATGCACTTCCGGAAAGAATGGCACCGGAGGGGGGCGCTGAGAACCAGCGCCACCCCCACCGAGGAACCACTCGCCCAGCCTCGAAGGATCGGGACACGGTGGCTTTTTAGGATTCCACACGAGCCCGACATTCTCGGCGGCCCGGGAAAGCATAGCCGTCATCTCTGGGTCTGGCACGGACAACGCTACCACACCCGAAGGGGGCAACGCAGCCGGGTCGTCATCCCCGGAGAGAGAGGGCCCGCCCTCCGATGCGGTGATCGACATCTGGTCGTCAGAGGGGGCACCGAAGGAAACGCGTGGCCAGCGCGCTCCTTCGGCAGCTCCACCGGCTGCGGAGTGCTTGAGGGGTGAGGAGCTCCACTTGGGGAAGCCCTCGCCGTAATCCTCAAATCACCTCTAACTCCACCGGATCCAGTGTGCACGCCGGATCACGGCAGGCAGAGGGACTCTGCCATGTTTGACATAGCAGAGTCGCACTCCGAGATGGTCATGTCCCCGCAAGAAGAACATGAACCATCCACGAAAGCCACCTCAGCGTGCTGAATGCCCAGACACGTGAGGAAGCGATCGTGACCGTCCTGAGGCGCCAGGAAACGACCACACCCAGAAACGCACGGGTGAAAAGACATCTTTAAAAAGACGCGATCACCCGTGTTGCTCTTTTAGAGAAATTGCTCTTTCAGAGAAATGCTCTTTTAGTGCTGAAGCACGCAGGGGAGCTGGCCACCGCACACTCCTAGTGTGGCTGTCAGCAGGAAGACGATCTTTCTCTCCCGGACACCGTGACCACCGCTGCCGCGCCGTAACGCCCGCACTCGCTCGCAGAACACTCTCTTGGAAGGGATAGCAGTAGCTTTAACCACTACCGCTCGGCTCCGAAGCGAAAGGATAATTGATGCGGTGCATCAGCTGCCTCTTATGCTCACGCTGTGATCAGCGGCAGCTGGATGCAATAATCGCATGCCAATGTCCATTGGCTCGTTTAGTTACACTCGAAGTGGATTGGTCTCTCTGGCGAGATCCCAATTTCGTCGGTCATCCGACGTGACTCGGAGTGACCGACTGAAAGGGGAACCGGGAAACTCTTCATGCAAACATGCTGTCATCACCTTTTGTTCATCAAAGAATCCAAAGATTTTTTTTTTAAATTACAATACAATTAATTAAAAATAATAATAATAATTGGCAAAAAATAAATAATTAGGAAAAAAAATGGCACAAATAAAAAAAAAAAAAAAGAAAACATGCATGAACAAAAGAAGAAAAATGTGAATAGGAAAAAAATAATAATATTTCTTAGTGTCCATTTTAAATCCTAACAAAAATTGTTACTACAACAAAAATAAAGAGCAAATGTGCTTTATGTGCATAATTGATGCTTTATCTATGGGAAATGCTCACTAAACTGTACAATAAACACTGACAAATAAAATTTAATTTTGAGCAATGCCACTATTTTTTTCCACTGTTAATCTTAAATCAATGCATAAAGTCTGTCTTTAAAGTAAACCACTGGTGATTACATTTATTGCAGCATTTAAGTGCACATCTCATAAATAAGATCATTCTGACAGCTTAAAGTAAGCAACTATTCAATTAATAAACCCTTCTCTGATTAAGGTCACCTTATTATTATTTCACCTGTTTATGCACTAATGCTTCTTGCGTTAAAAATCTTCAGTTACCTCTTGACCAGCACAAAACTTGACGTTAATCAGATCATCGTATGAGCGGCAATTAGTGTCAAACTCAGCCCTGAACACCTTCAATGGCTTCTGCACGAACACAAGCTCGTGAAACACTTTATCAATGCTTGAGCCCGAGGGTCACAGCCCAATAAAGCTCTTCAAATACAAAGAAAAATAGAAAGCTAATTGGCAGGATTTGACCTCGGTCACGTCTCAAGAAAGACCCCGATGATTTCTCTGCGAGCATAATCTAAAAATGACTTCCCCTCCCCGCTAGATAACCGCAGAATTTGGTAGGTCCCCTCCCTGCCTTATCCACGCTTTCCTCAGAAGTTTGCAGATGTTGTGCCTGCCCTCTCTTCTCTTAGAAAGACAGAAATAATAATGGCTGGAAAAGCACAGTGACCTTGGAACATTAAGCAACTTGAGATCAACTGCACAAGCTTCTTGTGCACACGGGCCAAAAGTCTTCAAATACAAGACTGTGCATGCAACAATAAGATTACGAGATTGAAGTCATAAGAGTTTGAGAATAAAGTCAATTATGAGAGTAAAGTCGTAGCAATGCCAGATCATAATTTTAGAATAAAATCAAAATTCTGTTAATAAAGTCATAGCAATATGAGATTAAAGTCGTAATATTTTGAGAATAAAGTCAAAATTATGAGAATAAATTCATAATATTTTTTAAAAAACAGTCAATTTTTAGAATAAAGTCATAGCAATAAGAGATTAAAGTTGTAATATTTTTAGAATAAAGTAAAAATTATGGGAATAAAGTTGTAGCAATGAGTTTAAAGTTATTGTGTACTATTTCGATAAAAACATCAAAATGTTGAGAAAGCTGTAGCAACATGAGATTAAAGTAATAATATTTTGGGAATAAAGTCAAAATAATGAGAATGAACTCATAGCAATACAAGATTAAAGTCTTTTATTATTTTCAGAATAGTCAAAATGATGAGATTAAAGTTGTAGCTAAATGAGATTAAAGTCAAATTGTTTGAATAAAGTTAATTATTGCAAAAATCCCCTACTCCATTAAAAAAAAAAAAAAAAAAAAATCTGTGGCATCCAACCCTCCAATCTTCTAATGTATTTAACATTAAAAACAGTAATAAAAACTTTCTAAAGGTTAAAGTAGAACGATATTATATGATAAACACACTGTAACTTTAATCTTGTAATTGCTTTGACTTAATTCTTGTAATTTTGACTTTAATCTCATGTTGCTACATCCAAGCTACAGAATTGTAAGCATTATATCTTACTGTACAGTTTCAGTGTAATTTTGCAGTTGTTCAGTTGGTGACCTTTACAAGTCTGTTTACTTAAGATGCATTTAATGGGTGTTTTAGAGTTTTGGATCTATCTGTTTCAAGAGCTTATTAAATTGACATAATTTTGACTTGATATAATTGACTGTATGCAATAGGAGGTTGCACAATTGCTGTAAATGTTCAAATAATCATGTCACACTCAGTGAATTATTATGAAAGCAATTAGAATCTCCGGAAGTTTCAAGCACTGTATCCAAAATCCAAGCACTTTTTAAACTTTGAAAATACTACATTGAAATTCAAGCATTTTCAAGGATTTCCAGAACCTGTACAAACCCTGTATTCAAGACTAGACTATAATACATATATATAACATTATCTACCTAAAGTTTACAAAACTGCAAATATATTGTAATATAAATATTACTTAGTCACATGACAGGCCAGCTGGCCATTGTAAGCGTTTGTGGTCATACCTGGAGTAAACGCTCGGTGAAACTGGTGTAAATCTTCTCCTTTCAGTTCTTCTGCTATCAATCCGATCTTCTGCTTCACACCATCCAGTTTCACATCAGCCTCAGTCAAGATCTCCTCAACATCTGGAACACTGAAAAAAAAACACACGTGCTTATTTACATTCAATTAGCAGATGCCTTTATCCCTTGTATATACTTGTTTTTTTGAGTTTACATACCTAAATTTGGACACCTCTACACACACATACATATACATACATATATATACATACATATATATATATATATATATATATATATATATATATAAGGGGTGGCTCAATACTACTTTTTCAGAACCGATACCGATCCGATACTAAAAATTCTGAGTATCTGCCGATACCGATATTGCTCCGATACAGTGCAGTTTTTTTTAATCAGTGTTGAATTTTTATACCTCAGTGTGTGTTCACCTGATCATGACTTTTTTTGTATTACACACAATCTACTAAATATAGACAACTTTATTGTAAAGAAAAACAACAAATGAATGCATATATAATTATAATCTATAACAAAAATACTATTATAAACTATGTTAGTGGATAATTCAGTAGCAAAAGTTACTCTAGAAAAAATCTTGAGTGCACAATTATATAAAATCTAAAATTAGTGGGAAAAAAACATTATTTAGTGGGGAACAAATAAAAGTGAATAAGTGTAAGACTAAATCTAGAATGTTAATGTAAAATGATATACATTGCTCTTTGTATTGTTGTAAAATACATTCATGAAAAACAAGTAATTTATTTATACATAAATATATATACTGTAAAATTAAAAGAAATTTCTTTTAAATATATAGCACAGTAATGAGGCAGAAACATATGATAGATAAGACGAACAAGAAAGGCTATTAATAATCTTTCATTGTGCAAAAGTATATGATACGAAAGGCTCCAATACAGAGCGGCACAAAGAATGATGCGCTTGAAGCAACACGCGCACAGCATGCAGCGCTTCGCAAAGAAAGGTTCAAAGCACTAAGTGAAGAGATATTAATGCGTAGTGTATTAAATCTGTGCAATAGTTTATTGATCCTTTAATTTTAATAGTTTTAAATTTCAGTTACTGTGCTTGTTAAGAACATAGTGCTTTCTAGTCCAGTGTTGTGATCTAACAGACACCAATACGATTTTGAAAACAGCACGAAGATAAAGTCCTGCAAGATAAAGTCCTTTTATGCAAAACCATTTCTTTATTTACAGATCAAGTATAATATTAGGAACATTTAATAATCTTGCAGAGAGTTTCATCGTCTTGACTCGTAACGGTACGCGACACGTAGTTTGAAGAGAAGAGTTTATGTCATCTTGACTTAAATATTCATCTGTACCTCACATTAAACTATGTATCGGCTTCAGAACACTTGAAATATAGTGCACAAAAACTTTATTGTGTTTTATAATGTGTTTGTGGTTTTTGTGGGGCTTAACAATAACACAATGGCATACGCAGAATATCAGATTTGGATCGGTCTCGTCTGACCGATACTCCGATCCAGCAGAAAATGCCAGTATCGGAGCCAATACCGATACTGAATATCGGATCGGTGCACCCCTAATATATATATATATATATACACAAAAAAGATTTTAGGGCAAAAAATATTTTTGTATTCACCCAAATATTTGAACATTAAAAAAAATAATACAATAATATAAAGACTAAATTAAATAATAATAATAATATTTATATATTCTATAAAAAATAAAAATAAAAAGTGTATTTTTAATCATTTAAATGTCATGAAACTCATCCATCCTTAGTTTGAATTTGAATTTATTTTATTAAAAAAATATATGTTTTTCTTTTAAATGAGGACAAAACATTTTTTCCAAATCACCCAAATAATTGAAAACGAACAAAATTACTATTAAAAAAATACTAAATAAATGATGACTCTCACCTGGTGACTCTGTGCAGGAGGAATATGGTCCGTTTGCTCTCAATGGTGATATCTCGACTGATTTTGACCAGACGCTCGTATTTATCATGCTTGGTGTCGAGCTCTTGCTGGAACACTGTCCAAGTGTGAAAACAAAGCAGTGAATGTATAAGATTCATTCATCTGGAGCAGAACACATGACTGTCTCACCTTTGAAAGCAGCGATGACAGATGAATCCGGATTCATACAGTCCTCTGATTTATATCCAGCTTCTGTCTTTCGTTTTCTGGCACATCCATCGTCTGCGAGGAACATTAAAAACATATGTATTTACACAAACAAAAGCATAACTCGCCATCATCGCAATCTATGAGCAAATCTATTTCAGCATTAACGTCAAATGATTTTAAACTGCGATGAAAGATGCTGATTGTCAGGCTTTACCTTCTCGTTTACTCATTTCTATAATAAAGTCTGTTTCACTGGACACGTGTGCTCATGGATGGACAGTAAACTGCTTTTATTTTACCAGCTGGTTGTGGTTTTAGAGTGTTTAAATCCAGCTGAACGCCTTCATCAAGGCTTTTCACATGTGTCTCTATGATGGCGTACTTCCTCAAATATGAAACCTAGAAACAACGTATTTTATAAATGTGTTCTCAATATCGTGTTTTCGTTGTAAAAACGGCGTTTTGCGCGTAATTCAGTTTATTTTGAACACTGGCACGCGACGGACTTCCATTGTTTACACGGGACCTGCGCGTCTTAATTGCGTCACACCGCGCGGCATTTTGGGTAACGTAGTTCTGATTGGTCCATTGATGTGCGTCTCACGAGGATGTTTTGGTCCAGTAAGGAAAAATCACTTTTTTGGTTTCGCCAAAGAGAAAGTGGCGAGTCAGATCAAGATTTCTATTTTCCTCCTTTCCCGAAGGCTAAAGAGGTTTAGTTTAAAATTATTAATGACATTCATATTGGAACATAAATTTTATTCGTGCAAATTTTCAAAAAAAAAAAAAAAAAAAAAAAAAAAAAAATATATATATATATATATATATATATATATATATATATATATGTTTTTTTTTCCCCCAATCTGAATTTGGATATTGAGTTTTTGCTTAATAATACTCTAGGTTTGGCCAACTATTTTATACACAAGTTCTGATGTTTTTAAGATTTCTCCTTCTTATTCAAATCTTTAAATCTCATGGATAACAAAAAAGTTCTTAAGTTGTGTAAACTTTTAGAGGTATATTTTGGTAATTAAACCCCTTTTCTTTTGTCTTTTTATTGTTATTTTATAGTTTTATAGTTGTTACATTTTTGCTGTGACTTAAATATTGTAATTGCATTAACTTTTGTATCTACTGAGACATGTTCTGTATTCATTAAAAAAAAGTCCAGTAGTAAAAGTGGTGATCTTAAAATTATTAATCTACTCACATTTAATTAAAATAATTTAGGAAACATATATTTTCATTATTGATTTTACAAAAATGTAACTTTCTCAAGGCAAGGTAATTTTCATATGATTCTCAGTCTCTCTCTCTCTCTCTCTCTCTCTCTCTCTCTCACACACACACACACACACACACACACACAAACTTAGTAATGTTAATGAAAAAATCATGTGTAACCAATTAAGGGGTTCGAATACAATCAAATTCAACCTGAATAAACTGAAATAAATAAATAATAAATTAAGATTTAAAAAAAAGTATTGTGGTTATACCATTATACAGTGATGGTGCAAAATGATACTACCATATATATGTGTGTGTGTGTGTGTGTGTGTGTGCGCGTGCATAGGCCTAATGCATCTTAAAGTCTTTGACACACATACACAGAAGTATTGTGAATGAAAGCTAGTTGAGAGGTGTTTTCCTTTGATTGCACATCATATTACTGTTCCTCCCTGCGAAACTTCGCCTGAAGGATTCATGCCAACTGTGTAGGTGCCGCCCAGTGCCTCCTCACTGTGTGAATGAGTGCCAGCATGTTCCTGCAGGGGGCAGTGGACAACAAAATACACATTCATAATCATCAAATGACATTTCTGCTCAGTTTATTGCAATACCATACTATTTTTGCTTGCTTTGGCAACTTACAAAAATAGTGTGACTTGGCCATTTAGACCAGGAGTTTTTCATTCTTTTGGATGCTATGGACCCCCAATCATCCTCGCATATGAGACGCCATTCTAAAATGTAAAAATAAGCTAAATATTTTCATGTACTAAGACCGAATTTATATTATAAATGTGCAAAAATTTACTTTCTGTTATGTTACTTTTTCCCCTATCTTTTACATTTCTTATTTAAACAAATTTTATTAATATTTTAATAACATTTAGTTTAAATTGTTTTTACATTTTTACATCAGTTTGAAAATCTTTATATAGACTAGAACTGAGAATATATAGTAGCTATTTATCAGATGTTTTTACCTTATAGTGAATTTATTAGTCCATCTTCTTGCCCTGATACCATTTACATGGATGACATTACAAAACAATGCATTACAATACATTACATTTACATTTAGTCATTTAGCAGACGCTTTTATCCAAAGCGACTTACAAATGAGGAGAACAATAAAAGCAATCAAAACCAACAAAAGAGCAATAATATGTAAGTGCAGTGACAAGTATCACACTGAAAAAAAAAAAAAGATTCATTGAATTTACTAATTTTTTTTTAAAGGTAAGTGGTTGCAATCAAATAATTTTAAATACATTTAAATAAACAAATTTTGTTGAAAGTTAGTCAACTAAATTTGTTTATTTAAATGTAGCTAAAATAAATTGATTGCAACCACTTACCTTAAAAAAAATTAGTAAATTCAATTAAGCTTTTTTTTTTCCAGTGGATGCAGTACACAATGTTTTTTATATAATAAATAAAAAAGAAAACAAGTAGATACAATAGAAAAAAAAGAATAGAGAAAGCTTGTGTTAGAGGGTCTTTTTTTCAAATAAAAATAAAAAAGTCAAAAGAATAGAAAAATAGAGAACACCAGTGCTAGAGGGTGATTTTTTAATAATAGGCTAAATAAAAAGGAAACAAGTAGTTAGAATAAAAATAGAAAAGAGAGTAGAAGTGTTTTAGAGTGTCAAGTATTGTTGTTGTTGTTTTTGTTTTGTTTTTTGTTGTTGTTTGTTTTTTATTTTAAATTAAAAAAAACAACAAACCGATAAAATAGAATTAGTATAGAAAGTGCTAGGGTCAAATGAAGATGGAAGAGATGTGTTTTTAGTCGTTTCTTGAAGATGGATAGGGATTGAGTTGGGCAGGTCAATCAGGTCATTCCACTATTTTCAATGCACTGAAAACAGATCTGCTGTCTTTGTTAACGTTGATTAAAAGCCTTTTGTTCTTGAATAACTGTGAAATAAACAGATGTAATAATCAACTAAACAAAGACCATTTTTGATAGGATTACCAGCATGATTAAGTAGGTAAAAAAGAAAAAAGAAAGAAAATGAATCTAGTTTTGGTTAGATAGACTAGTAGATTGAGTTAATTTAGCAGGTCGCTTTCAATTCAGTTTAATGCAATAACAGTAAAAGTAATTGGATCTAAAGTGATCTTGTCACAAAGAACCGAATCCGATTCATTTGAACAAATCACCTCGAACCGACCCCCGTCGAAACCTGCATCCTTTTAGTTTACTCCAAATCCTCACTAATTAGGCCACCTACTCCTAACAAAAGAATTAACATTTTAAGCTCCTTCTGAATGCGACAGATGTTACGTGAAAGCACTAACTCAATTTCACTCTCAGCCCGCCTTCAGTGTGTGTGCAGTGTTGCCAACTAATTTTGGGGGAAAGTTGCTAAAGGAAAGTTGATTTATTGCTAAAAGTTGCCAAATGACGTTGTGATGTCATTGCACGATGACATCATCACGCAGTCACAATGCAAAATTGTTTCACTGCATCAAATCTCAGCGAAAAATATATTAATTTTGATTTGTTTGTAAAATAATATAAATGTATAATGCAATATTAAAATATAAACAACTAATTCTAAACACAACATTGAATTATTTAACACTTACACATTTTTGAAGGATTGCAATTTAAAATTTTTTTATTAGCTGTAAACTAGTAAAACTGCACATTCTGAACAATTGTAGTTTTAATCAGTGTAGCCTATTAGTAGTTTGTTAGTAAGTTAAACTCTAATAAAAGTCTGTAAAAGTAGTTCTGTAATTATTTTTCACAGGTTTTTTTTAACATTTTAAATTACACATTGTATTTTGTGTTTTGGGGTTACAACAGATAATGGAATATGGATGACAGATAATGTCTTGGAAAATTAAAATCTGCTTTGCAATGATTTGTATCGTGAAAAGTGCTATACAAATAAACTTGAATTGAATTACTGGAACCTTTTACATTTTTCTAGATGTTTTTCTTACAGTGTACTAACTGATCAACAATTGCAGGTACAAGCTACTCACAAGGTGTTTCATAAATGAACAATTATTCAGTTATTAAATTGTTATTATTATTAAACTGAACAATTGTGAATAGCAGCTAACTTAATTCACGTGATCTGTGTACTGCTAGGCATCTTTGGTTTCCTCTTTTTGTGTAATTTAGATGGAAAATGCGACTTTTTATTGTAAGAGTCACTTATCAAAAGTTGCTAAATGTTGCCAAATAAATTTTGAAAATAGCTAAATTTGTTGCTAGGTGCTTTTGGAAGAACAAGTAACCAGGGTAGTCTGAGAAGTTGCTAAGTTGGCAACATTGTATGTGTGAATGAAACGAGGCGGCTCCTATTTATCAGTTTTGACCCACTTGGCCACGCCCACTCGAGTGACGTCAGAGGCTTGGTTTGTACTGGCGACGTGCGGAACGCGAACCGACGCAACTCACGCAAGGACGAGAGCGCGAGCGCGCCAGGATGGAGCCGTTTGTTTAACGGAGAAAGCGTGAATGTTGTTGTACGATGAAACGGACGCCGTTATTCGCGTTCAGTTGTCGAGGCTGATCAACTTGAAAGTTATCGCGTGGGGAAGACTGGATTTAAAGGGCCAGCAGCACGCAAACGCGAACATGGACCGATGCGCTACGGTTCTGGATCCAGATCGGGATAAACAGTATTGCGAGCTTTGTGGAAAGATGGAAAACCTTTTAAAGTGCGGTCGGTGCCGAATTTCCTTCTACTGCAGCAAGGAACATCAGAAACAGCACTGGAAAAAACACAAACTCACCTGCAGAGAGGCTGACAAGACCAAGATTGTGCCTCAAACTCCACATCAGCAGAAGAAACCATCTGATCCAGACAGAAGAGATCTGATCAACAGAACCGAAAGCCCAGAAACTGACAGCAGCAGCTCCAAACCCCAAACCCACAAACTGGCCACTGACTATATAGTCCTATGCATGAACAAACATGGCATTTGTGTAAGGGACGACTTTCTGGGTGAAGACCTCGGGCTGTCCATACTGGAGGATGTGAAAGCGCTTCATCAGACTGGTAAATTCACTGATGGACAGCTGGTGAGTCAGAAAAGTGACTCAACCAAGGACATAAGGGGGGATAAAATCACTTGGATCGAGGGGAAGGAGCCTGGATGCGAGAAGATCCGCTTCTTGATGAGTCGCATGGATGACCTGGTCAGGAATTGCAATGGAAAACTGGGAAACTACACAATCAATGGAAGGACTAAAGTAAGTATGCTGCAGTAGCGTGGATGATTTATTAACACCGGCTTATCAGGGTTGCATGCATCATTGTTTTGAAGAACTGTAAGAGTGACTGTCTACAGTGTCAGATCAATCTGCTGATTTAAAGGGACAGTACACCAAAACAAAAGGAAGCAATGTGACCCTGGACCACAGAACCAGTCATAAGGGTCAATTTTTTAAAAACTGAAACTTATACATCATCTGAAAGCTGAATAAATAAGCTTTCCATTGATGTATGGTTTGTTAGGATATAGGACAATATTTGGCTGAGATACAACTATTTGAAAATCTGGAATCTGAGGGTGCAAAAAAATCACAATATTGAGAAAATCGCCTTTAAAGTTGTTCAAATTAAGTACTTAGCAATGCATATTACTAATCAAAAATTAAGTTTTGATTTATTTATGGTAGGAAATTTACAAAATATCTTCATGGAACATTACTTAATATCCTAATGATTTTTGACATAAAAGAAAAATTGATATAATTTTGACCCATGCAGTGTATTGTTGGCTATTGCTACAAATATAGCCATGCTACTTACGACTGGTTTTGTGCTCCAGGGTCACATTTACACACCCGTATGTCGTTCCAAAGCTGTATGCATTCCTTTCTCTGCTAAATACAAAATAAGATGTTTTAAATAATCAAAGAGTTTCAGTTCCCATTGACTTCCATTGTATTTATTTATTTTTTTTCCATACAGTGGAAGTCAATAGGAACCGAAACTGTTTAGTTACCAATAGGGGTGTGAACCTACACTGGTCTCACAGTTCGGTTCGATTACGATTATCATGTCATCGATTCGGATCAATTCGATATTAAGATCCATTGACGATGCACTGCATCCTCAATTTTCAATTTTACTTCACATGTATACAATTTTGTCAATAAATACAAGCAGTCTGATATATGAACTGAACCTTTAATTTTACCTGCTCAAAGAAAACACACTTCTTGAATGTATCAAACATCAAACAAACGTTAGTGGTATTACCCCCTGCATATTTTATTTGTGCGTGACATGATTTACACACAGCGTGTGTCTTCTCTAAGTCGTGCTAACCAGGTTGTTCATAAAAGCTGAAATGTGCCCAGATGTCAGCTTTTAAAGTAGCTAGAGCATTTTTAATTACTCACACTCACTTATTTTTTTAAATGAGTATTAGTCAAAACATGCATCTCCTTATTCTTTATTATAGAGTTTTACCATTTAGAGTAACAGTAAAATCACCAAACTACAAAACAACACAAATGGAAAAATAGTGATTATGTAGAGAACAAAAAATGAAAAACTTTTCGATTCCAGCTCTGCACGCTGTTAACATTCTCACAACCAACTTCATGAGGTGCATCCTGGAAACTGAAGGAGTTGACATGCATGCTTTTCCTTCCCTGTCTGCTGGCTTTCATTAGTATGCACACAGTATTGCTTGCTTGCTTGATTAACAAAAGCCAGAATTTCAATATTATTACATTAATATCACAACCAAAGTGATGGATGCATTTTTGAACACACACTACATATATTTTCAATTATTTAATACATTATGCTATTTGATTTTCTCACTTTCGTGTTGTTTCAAACCCATATGACTTACTTTCTTTCATATAACACAAGAAACATTGCATGTTTTCCATGCAATGAATGCATATTAGCTGTTAAGCTCCAAAAAGAACAAAAAACTCCATAAAAATGTCACAACATGTCTTGATTGGTTGATTAACAAAGCCTGAATTTCAGTGTTATCAGACTGATGCTGATCATTGTGGCTTGGCTGATATAGGCTAGTTACTATTTATTATAGATATTTTGTGACTTACATAGTTCATTTTGGATATAATTATTGTGAAAGCAACATGTGAGCTACTGGGAAACTATTTTGGTTAATTTCACTGTGTCATTTCCAGAGTAGCTGCATTCTTTCCTATTTTTTTTTTCTGGCAAATTGTGATTTATTCCTTTATTTTTGGGTTGGGTAAGGAAAGTAATAGTTTCTGCAAAGAAAATTACAGTGAGTATTTATATTTAGATTCTGTTAGAAGCTTTGAACAACAATTTCATTTTTTTTCTTTGCAAAATCGGCCTGCAACAGCACACATTAATCTCAAACAGCACAAACACTGCAACTCCAAGGTCATGGGTTTGATTCCCAGGGAATGAACTGATAAAGTGTGTATCTTGAATGCAATGCAAGTCTGTGTTGATGTAAATTATATTTGGGTTGTTATTCCCTCGATTTGATGATATAAACGCAGATCTATGAACAAAAACTTCCTTGAAGTTTTCTTTGAAGTTTACTCTAACCATATATTTGATATGACAGCCAGTGCAATTACCAAAATAATAAAAAGACTCAGGCAGTTTTGCACAGTGGAAGTCTTTTTCTGTGCTCTTAAAATTGTAAACACTAGCACTCAAAAGTCTAAACACACTTGACAGAATTGGTTCATGCATCTTCATGGTCATTAAAACTTTCTAATGTAAATGAATATGCTTAAATGCTTGAGATATGTTATAGGAGTATATTTCTTTAGAAAAGAAAAAAGAATGTTTTTTAGAGCAGATGAAAGAAAAGAGTGTAGTTTAAGTTGAAGTGTTAAAATTTAAGGCCCTGATATACTTCAAACGAAATCGTAGAACGAACTGATATGACGTCATTTCGAACAAAATCAGGCCGAAACGAAGTTCGTTTTGAGTTCATTTCGGCAGCTCGAAACAGCTCACCAAAGCAAATTTTCTGGGGGAGTTCGTTTTGGCTCCTAAACACCTTTGAGCTACCATTGGTCCATGGCAATTACGCAATCGGTGGGTGTGTTCTGGAACTCCACCCTCTTTGACAGGGTTTTTTTTTTTGTTTTGTTTTTTCCCGGTTCGTTTCTCATCCAACGGAGGTCAGGCAGGAGAACAACATCTCCAAGTCACTACCAACATAAATACACTGTGTTGAATAGCTGAGCTGCCACAAATATATCCGCACCTGTACGATCGCTCGCGGAGAGACTTTAAAGGGTTACTCCACCCAAAATGAAAATTTTGTCATTAATCACAAACAAAGCTTTTACAGGTTTGGAACGACATGGGGGTACCAGCTTCGTTCGTCTTCGGAACACAATTTAAGATATTTTGGATAAAAACCGGGAGGCTTGTGACTGTCCCATTGACTGCCAAGTAAATAACACTGTCAAGGCCCAGAAAAGTATGAAAGACATCTTCAAAATAGCCCATCTGCCATCAGTGGTTCAACCGTAACATTATGAAGCTACGAGAATACTTTTTGTACGCAAAGAAAACAAAAATAACGACTTTATTCAACAATTTGTCTCATCTGCGTCACTGTAGTGCCATTTTAGAGAATATCCGCTGGACACAAACTGCGTACGCTGTTCTGTGTCAGCCGCGCCGCAGATGAGACAAATTGTTGAATAAAGTCGTTATTTTTGTTTTCTTTGCGTACAAAAAGTATTCTCGTAGCTTCATAACATTTAGATTGAACCACTGATGGCAGATGGGCTATTTTGAAGATGTCTTTCATACTTTTCTGGGCCTTGACAGTGTTAATTGTTTGGCAGTCAATGGGACAGTCACAAGCCTCCCGGTTTTCATCTAAAATATCTTAAATTGTGTTCCGAAGACGAACCAAGCTTTTACGGGTTTGGAACGACATGGGGGTACGTGATTAATGACAAAATTTTCATGTTGGGGTGGACTAACCCTTTAAAGATTCAGAGAAAGCATTTAATTACTAGAAAGAAATTGCAACGAAGTTTGGTGTCGATGACCCGGAGTTGTTTTTATCAAATCATGACACCCTATAAAATATAAAAAGGTGTAATAATTTATCCAGTTTAAAAAAATAAACGAACACTAATAAAATAAAGTAACAAACAGGTTTGTGTTATTGAGATGACTCAAAAATTTTGCCACATCATGCTAAAGTTTTCAGACTATGAGCCATTCACACTTAAAGGACTGATTATGGAAATGAATGGTTCTTTTGTATTGCAAACATGATACTTGACTCTGAACTGCTGCTAATCATTATTCTTTTGTCTATAATATCCTGACCATTGGTACCCGTCTCACACCTATACACATTGCATGGTTGCTGTGTTTAGGGCATTGCTCATTGCATTAATCTACACCCTGCCTCCAGTGTTCGAAAACAGTATACCGTTGCTCAGCCTTTTCGAACTTGCCCCCAAATGAAGAACGAAAACGAACTTTGTCTGAAGTATATCAGGGCCTTAAAACTAAAAAAAAAACTGCTACTTAAAATATGAACTAAAATAAATAAAAAATGAAATGAAATAAAATAAAATAAATCTTGACTGAAAAAAATTTAAAAAATTTAAACTTATTTTATTTCAGTTATTTGCCAAAACAACATTTTTCGTTTTTTAGTTTAAATTGAAGTGCTAAATTAACTAAAATTAAATAAACTAAAAGTAAAAAAATTGGAACTTAAAATAAAAGTTAACTGAAAATATAATGTAAAAAGTTAAACTTATTTTATTTCGGTTATTTGCTAAAGCAAAGTTTCAGTTTGCAAAAGTTTTAGTTTAAGTTGAAATAATAAAAAACAAAAATTAAACAAACCAAAACTATATAAATATTACTTTTTTATTAAAATAAATGTTAACTAAAAATAAAATAAAAAAATGAAACTTTACTCTTCACAATTTCACTTTTGTACTAGTTTTTGTAAGTTGAAGTATAGACTACTAAAATAACTAAAGAAACTAAAACTTTATAGACATTTAAAAAAAAAAGTAATAAAAATGTCACAACAAAATTACTAAAACATTATCTAAAATGAAAATGGATAAAGTAAAAATAAAATCAAATTCAAAATATTAGCAAAAATTATAATAGTGTATCAGTGATATTTAATTAACACTGTTTGTGACCCATTTTCACATGATTCCCACATGATTCCCATACATCTCTCTCAGAAATAAAGCTGTCATTGGGGTGGTGCCTTCTCAAAAGTTACACTTTTGTACCTTATTCACCCTAAAGGTACACATTAGCACCTTTTGAAAAGGTACCGCCCCAGTGACAGCTTTTGTACCTTTTTTCCTGAAAGTGTAAATTCATAGTCAATGGGCGTTAAGGCCACATTTGCATATGTATATCCCTATCCCTGTTTTTCCTCTCTCAGGCCTCAGCATAAGTTTCTCCTTGCGTGTGAGGAGTTACCTTGATGTTTAGTGCTCTCAGCAGCACTGCACTCTTCTGCAGTCCTTCGGTCAGCCCACAATGTGGTAACCAAGGTCTCATAGGTCTTGCTTTTTTCTCTGGCATTTAACTTTTATTTAATTGAGCGAGTTAAGTCTACATGCCTCTTGTCTAAAGCTTTAGCTTGGCAAATATTTCTGAGTTAAAAAGATTAAAACAAATCTGTCGAGCTCCATAGCTTTGCCAAACCACACAGATTTCTAATCACATTCACTCTGCTCATTTCCTATGAAATATTAGCTCTTAACCAGAGTTATTTTAGTATAAATGAGATACTAGTATAGTTTTTATTAATACTATATTTTAATTAGTTTTTCCATTTTTATTTAAATTTTAGTATTTTTGTTTTTGTTATTTATACAATATTTATTAATATTTTAATTTGTATTTTTTATTGATTTTTATTTCAGTTTTAGTGAGTTTAGTAGATCATGTTAAACTAAATGAAAATGAGAAATATTTTCCATTTTTATTTAAAGTTTAGTTTAGTTTAATATTTTTATTCATGTTTTTATTGTTTTTATTTCAGTTATAGTGAGTAATATTTTCAATTTTTGTATTTACATTTTCGTTTTAGTATTTTTTTGTTTCTGTCATTTATACAAATTTTTTAATTTTTTTTTATTGATTTCTGTTTCAGTTAGTTTGAATGATTTCAGTATCAATTTAAACTAAAGAAAAATGATATGTTGCTTTGACATAAATAAAATAAGTTTAGTTTTTAAAATATTTTATTTCAAGTAAAAAAAATGTTTTTAAGGTTTTACAATTTAACTAATAAACCGGCTTAACTAGTATTATTATGAACTACTAAAAGAGTCTTGTAGACAGATGGACCTAAACACAACAGTTCATGTTTAACACTTTCAGGCTGTCTTTGAAGGCTTGGAGAGTTAAAAATACATTTGCAACAACAGTAAACCCGTAGCTTGTGTGTGAAAGTGTTTTTATCGTATATCAAACTCTTTTATTTCAAAAGATCAATGAAAATGACATTTTTCTCATGGTAAAACATGCTAATGTTGATCTCACTTTTTGCCTTGATTTCCAAGGGCGACACAGTGACTAACTATTTGTGTCTCTCTCTTTCTGCTCTTTGACCATGAATGTTTCATCACATTACATGAGGCTGATATTGTACAGCACGTCTGAGCCAACTTCATGCATTTCATTACACTGACAAAGATCAAACAGAAATACTGTATCAACCATGCAGAACTTGCACAACTTTATCTAATGCTTGTGATGGATGCATATTTTTGAACAGACGTTACATTTATTTTAAATGACTGAATATATTTCTTCTTTATTATTTACTCACTCCCATGTTGACCTAAACCTTTCTGACTTCTTTCTTAGCATTAAACTGCATTTTTGGGAAAAGGAAAATCCTTTCTGGGTTAAAATGACACAGCATGAAGGTTAGAAAGACTGAAATAGCATTTTCTTGTAAAATGTACTTCAGCAATCTGTTTTATTACTTACAATAGCTTTGTGTGAGAAACAGGTCATTCTTAGCTCTGAAATCTAATTCAGACGTGCTCTAATTCAGATCAAGGTTAGTAAATGATGCTTAACAGCCTCTTAGATTCGACTGTAACATGTGACGTGTCTTTATGGGATGCATCATTACAGTAGCCTCTCTGTGCACTTCATAGTTTGTGTGAGTGGATCTATGCAGACAATGCATACGGAGAGAGTCCTGCTTTTACCGACTTTTGACCTAATTTGCTGGTTTGTGCAAAGGGGAAGTCATGTGGATTTGGCTTCAGAAGGCTTTATTTTGCATGTGGCTGCATTGAGACTTTTAGACTTTTCTATATAGAATCATTTCACAACTGTGTGGTCATATAAAGTCTATGAAGTCTTGGTTTGTTTATTTAGCTAATGCATTATGTTAAAATGTCTTTTGCATTTTAAAGGAATAGCTCACCCAAAAAATAAAAATGGACTCACTCTCAGGCCATCCAAGATTAGGATGAGTTTGTTTCTTCATCAGATTTGGAGAAATGTAGCGTTCCATCAGTTGCTCAGCAATGGATCCTCTGCAGCGAATGGGTGCCGTCAGAATGAGAGTCCAAACAGCTGATAAAAACATCACAATAATCCACAAGTAATCCACACCACAATCTCATTCTGACGGCACCCATTCACTGCAGAGCATCCATTGCTGAGCAACTGATGGAACGCTACATTTCTTCAAATCTGATGAAGAAACAAACTCATCTACATCTTGGATGGCCTGAGGGTGAGGACATTTCCAGCAAATTTTGGCTGAACTGTTCCTTTAAGCTGCTTGCTTGCGAGTTCCTCAGGCAGAAATCCAAGATCCGCCTTGAGTAAAGAGACTGTTGTTTTGGCAGTTTGCAACTGTCAGATGAATAGGAAAAGAGGATGCCAGAGGTGCTGGTGTGTCATGGGAATGCCAAACATTTTAAAGCATAATCGTTAATAACTCTCTCCTGTTAATATAATGTTGAGCCAAAGCCCTTCTGACTTAATGTCTAGACTGCTGCTCATGTAGATCGTATCAGCCAGCCTTCAATGATCACGTACACGTACGGTTAACACAACCAAGGCTTTCAGAGCGAAATGGCAGGCTTACATTTTTTGTTGATGCCTGTGTTGGTGTCTTGATCTTTTGTTCTTGCTCATGCATAAACGTTGGCCTCAAAATATAACTTTTTTTTTTTTATCTAGTGTTAGTGTGAATTAGATTGGCAAGAATTCATTGGCTCTGAATAAATACTTGACTACTGTATAAAGTAGCTCAGATTTGAGATAAATGGCATTTCATTTCTTTTTACCCTTTTTTCTGCATTTTTCAGAACAGCACACTGCAAAAAATGGCTTATCTTACTTAGTATTTTTGTCTTGTTTTTAGTCAAAATATCTAAAAATTCTTAAATCAAGATACTTTTACTTGATAAGCAAAATGACTTAAGATATTTAGTCTTGTTTCCAGGGGAAAAAACTAAATTAAGTGCATTTTGCTTAAAACAAGTAAAATTATCTGCCAGTGGAGTAAGTAAAATACTCTTATTTATATAATAAGAATATTTTACTTACCCCACTGGCAGATAATTTTACTTGTTTTAAGCAAAATGCACTTAATTTAGTTAATTAGCCATGTTTTGCAGTGCATGTACACCATAAACAAGAAACGAATAAATTAAACCCGATCATGACCATCAACAAAGTGCACACGATAAAAAAAGAGCTTCTTTAATTGACAACTTTAGTGATTTTATAGGGTGACTTCTTTATTTGCGTTCATACAATTTGAGTAAAACTCCAAAAAAAAGAAAGAAAGAAAGAAAGAAAGAAACCTGCAGTTAATGCAGAAATTTGAGTTTAAATTACAATGTTAATTTGATGTAAATGTCAGCATTATTATGTCGGCAGAACTCTATGTTTGCAACTTTAATGTAAATGTTATTAACCAGTCATATTTCAGCATTTGGACTGGTTTCAGAGGATTGAATAACAATTTTTCCTCTGATTTCAGTGGCAGATTAAGAATTGTTTGACACAAATATTGTTCCAGCATCATGTTCTGCATGGGTTAATCACGCTTTGCTGGTGTTTGCAGTGGCTTTCTTCAGGTCATCCTCCTTTTCCTCCTACTTTGGAAATTGTTGTGTCCTGAGAGACTTTTTGATATTATCACTCTAAAATCAAAAATATCCAGAGGCATCATTACTGCGGAGACTTCATTAAAGGGATAGTTCACCAAAAATTCATTCTTCAAAATATGTCTTTTTTTTGTTTTGTTTTTTTTTTTAGTTCAGCAGAAGAAAGAAAGTCACAGATGACCAAATTGAATAACTTTTGCGTTAACTATCCCTTTAAGCATTTAGGCTCAGTATTTTTTTTTCCTGAAGTCTCTAAGATTTGTCCAAAACTTTGTCCAAATAAATAAATAAATAAATAGTGATGGAAATAATATGCATCAGTTTAAATGCATCATTTAAAAACATAAAATGAATAAACTTATTGTCAGTTGTTTTTATGAGGAAAGTTAATCCTACCAAATAATCTGAAAATGTATCCACCGTCCCGAATGAATTTCTTGTGGCTCAGTTTGTCAGTTTATTTATTTATTACTATTATGTTCACTTGATTTATTTTTGGAGTTTAATTTGAGTCAACGAAGTTTAGCTGCGAGTGTATCGGACACAAAAATAAACAGTGGCGTGAGGCTAGCTGTGCTAAACTTCACTTATCAAACAATCAAACCAAATATTATTGTTTCAATAATCAGTTGTTTTGCAGGACCCTAAAAGCTTTTATTGTCCATAAAATGTTTTATCGGCAAAACAAATGTCCTTTTTTCATCTGCCAGCTTAATAATGCCACGTTGCAGTCATGTAATTTGGTGAACATTTGCACTGTTGGATAAAGTGATCCTGTATCTCAGGCTGGTATAGATTTTGATGCTATTAATGCTGGCCAAATGGGTGCCCTAAGCAGAATTGTATTGTTGTGCCCCCTCCCCCAAATATTATGGGTGTAAAAAAAAACACTCACTATAGGGGTCAAAATAACTTTAATAAAATATAAAATTAAATAAATATATAGTAATTAAATTGCATTATTTACAAATTACAATTTTAGATCTAGACAGTTACCTATGGTTATTATTTTATTAATACAGTTGTCTGATTGATTTTATAGTCTCAAGCATTCAGAAATCGCACAAAAGAAAATTGAGCAGTTTTACTGCGATAAAACCGTGGTTAATTTTAGTAAGGGTTGTGATGATGTCCACATGTTTTGAAGATAGAGGCTGTAGCATTTCTATCGCAAAAAGGTGGCCAAAAATGAAAGATTAAGCGGATATTTGAATTAGAAATGTTTGGTCAGTATTAAAGGACTTGATCGTTCTGTAAGTGTATTACCAGGCCTTTGGCTCCCTTTACAGGCATTTGTAACGATATGTAATGTAAATATCTAAATTGTTTATTTTGTATTACATTATGTATTTTTAACAGTGTTTTTCAATGAAACCATATAATTATTAACCAATCATTATTGCCTCATTGTTTTTATATAATGCATTTTAAGTCATTTTAAAGGCTGTTGTTGACTTAGGTCTGTTTTTATAACCACAAAAAATATCATCTTAATACTTCTTTGTAAACTATTATTTGAAGTAACAAAACCTTGGTTAATTTGTGGTTACCATCCATGGGTACAAGAACCATGATTTTTGGTTTTATTCGTAGTAAAACCACGGCTAGTTTTCGTAAGTGAACCATGGAAAGTCAGAGAGAATATTATATGTGTTGTTGGTGGTTAAATTATTACCGACCATTAAAAGACGTTATTAACGTCAACAGCCAAAAAAGTTTCACAGGATTATGAATGTAGGGTACCTAAAAGTGATGCACGGGCTTCATCTTTTTTTCTTTTTCTTTTCTCGGCGCCGGATTGCTGATGTCTTTTCACAGGCATAGCTGTCCATCAATTATGATCATTTGCTTTCAGCCTCAAACATGAGGCGCAAGCGGATGCGGGAATACCTACTGCATCTGCGTTCACCGTTAAACGCATTTTTTTATAATTATATATGTTAATGTTTAGAGTTTTATTTATGTGTATGTTAATTGTAATACTAATATAGAACGAAAGTGTTTATTTTTTTATTTTTTTTTGAGCAACTGAGATGGTGCCCCCCTGGTGCCTATGCAAACTGCGTACCCTGCGTATAGGGAGTGGCGGTACTGATGCAGGTAATAAGTCTGGTTTGAATGCATTGCAAGTCATTCTGAATTAACAACTCTTCTAAGTGCATAAATGTAAAGGATGTCTTTTTTTGTGCAGATGAGCATCACAGTCAGTTTCTGCTTTTTACTTCCTATATTAAATATTCTACATTAGTTTAATAATGTATTTGCCCATAAAACCTCAAGTTACAGTGTTTCCCGCAGCACTGCACCATGCAACAGTTTTATCTTTCACCACATTTTAATGTGAAAATGAACACAAGATGGAAGACTGATGCATACTGTGATATGCAAACAGTGCATATTGAGAGAAAAAAGCAAGTTTTTTTCTGCTATTCATTAAAAGCTATTTTCTGTTCTAATCTCAAACATGTTACGTTTACAATATTTTTTTTTTTTTTTTTTTTGTTTTTTACTGTTTATTATGTACACTTCCTGCTTTCCTGTTACCTAGGCTCTTTATTGGCATTGATGATTCCATTTAAGAACCTTTCCATCGCAGGTTCTTTAGATTTTTTTTAAAGGTTCAGAATAAGAGAAAATTAGCTGAAAATTTACTCACCCCCTCAGGCCATCCAAGATGTAGATGAGTTTGTTTCTTCATCAGATTTTGAGAAATGTAGCATTTAAGGATGCACGATATATTGGCCACCATATCGTTATGGGCCGATAAATGTAAATTTTTTCTGTTATCGTTATCGAACCAATAAGAAAATTTGGCCAATATATTAAAGCCGATTAAAAAAATGCAGAGGCACTTCAGATGCGCACTGTTAGCCATGATGGTTTTTAATTGCTTGAAATATTATTGGAATCACTTCGAAAAGGAAAATACAGTCAAGTGCAACATGTGCAGGGCAAGTCTGTCATATTATAATGAGAACATTACTGTTAAATAATTAATAAAATCTTTGTGCGCCCTGTTTTAGCGCGTTGTTATGGGAAGAGCGCATCCACAATGGAGCTACACATGACTAGCACAGTTAAGTTAGCTTGTGCATTTGCAGCCTTTTGTGCAATTGTAGGTTGTAATATTGTGTTTATTTTATGTATATATATATATATATATATATATATATATATATATATATATATATATATATATATATATATATATATCTGATTTATCTCATAGGCCTATAGAATTTGTTTGATTAAGCTAATAGAGCGTTAATACAGCACTTCAGTGATCATCTTTAGCTCAGCACATGCAGCTCAAACAGCAGCGCACAACATTAATAACTATATGATTGGGATAATAACTATATGATCATATATATATAATATTATGATGAGAATATATTATTATAAAACGTTGTTAATTCGTGGTCTAATTTGTCGTGTTTCAGCGCGTTGTTGCGGGGAGAGCGCATCCACAACAGAAGTTACACATTCTAGTTAGCACGTAACTTTAGTTCGAGTTCACTTGTGCATTTGCGTCTTTTTGTACATACAAGTTTGCATTTCCTTGAGTTAAACAGCTGCCAACAAAGCACTTCTGTTTACCAGTGTTCATTCAGCTCTTAAGTTTCTGCTCGTGCTGCTCGAACAGCAAGGCACAACATTAATAACAATGATTGGGACTATCATATATATAATATTATAATGAGAACACTATTATAATAAAACGTTGTGAATTCTTTGGCTTAATTTGTCATGTTTCAGCGTGTTGTTGTGGGAAGAGCCAAGAGCACGTCACATCTTATTAGGGCATAACTTAGTTCAAGATCACTTGCGCATTTGCGTCTTTTTGTGCATATAAGTTATAATATTATGTTTATGTTGTATAAATAATAAGCGCTTCAGTTTACCGGTGTTCATTCAGCTCTTCAGCAGCACGTGCAGCTAAAAGTGCATGCTGCTATTTGAAACAGTGGTATTAATTTAAGATACTTCTTTTTCAAAATCATTGATATATTAATAATAATAACCACCACTTTTATTTTTCTAATCTTATTATTTTCATCAACAATATGGTTTAATTAAAATAATTTAATTGTCGGTACGGAGGCTATTCCGTTTAATTTATCCATGGCACATTATTTTTTTATTTTTTTTTTAACATGTATGTTGTCCAGTGACCTGTTTGCATTATTTAAGCATTGTTTTATTTATTTGTAAGGCTGATTTATGTTTGATTTATGTTGAAGAGTTTAATGCTTTTAATGGTGAGACTTTTTTGTAATCAGGCTCAAAAATTATATAAAAATTATATAAAAATTTGGATTTAGATTTATTGGCCAATATATCGGTTATTGGCTTTCATTTATAAAGAATTATCGGTTATCGGTATCAGCCAAAATTTTCATATCGGTGCATCCCTAGTAGCATTCTGTCACTGTCTCATCAATGGATGCTCTGCAGTGAATGGGTGCCGTCAGAATGAGAGTCCAAACAGCTGATGAAAACATCACAATAATCCACAAGTAATCCACACCACTCCAGTCCATCCGTTAATGTCTTGAGAAGACAAAAGCTGCATGTTTGTGAGAAACAAGTCCATCAAGACATGTTTATCTAAAATATGAGTTCATAATCAATAATAATGTTTCCTCCAGTGAAAAAATGCTTCCTCCATCTCCTGTTGTCTCTCACATCAAAATCCAGCCACATATTTGTTTAGAGCTGTTTTGGACTGTTTTGGCTTGTAAACGCTGCTTGATCTATGCAGATTTCTCTCCTGATTCAGACCAGATGACTTTTTCACTGGAGGAAGCGGTGTAATGGATTTGTTTCAGCTTTTGTCTTCTCAAGACATTAATTGATGGACTGGAGTGGTGTGGATTACTTGTGGATTATTGTGGTGTTTTTATCAGCTGTTTGGACTCTTGTATCGAAGCTGTTTTAAGATTATATGACAGTCCCATGATGCATCCAACAGCTGTGTGAACAGCTCCTCGCTAATGAGGGATCCTGCTGTTGGGGTTTTATGGTTCGGATGGCAGGAACTCTTAATATTCCGACATGGGCTCAAACCGGCTGGAATGTAAACAAAAGCCCTCAGTGGCCGGATCGGCCAGTTAATGAGGCTGTAAGGAATGCGGAAGAATGACACCGCTAGGATGGAGCATCAGCCACTACACCCACATAAACACATCCTTTACAGTAAGACCCGAGCGTACCTTTATAATTTAATGTATTAATTGGAAAATAGTTAAAAAAAATAAATTAATGCATGGACGTGAAATAGTGATTTGAGCTAAAGTATAAAATGTGTATAAAATTGATTATACATAAATATTTGAAAGGCCAGTACCAATCGCAATCAAGTATTACAGAGAACTGAGTAACAATTGACTTCAATGTGAGTTTAGAAAAAACAAATTGTGAATTTGTTGATTAAGCTGATATTTTTGATCATTTTAAAATCACTAAACTAATTAAGTGAAACGTATGGAATTGCGAATGTGTTAATTTAACTTTTCATATTGACCCAATTCATTAATATCTTATTTAAAAAAAATGCATATTTTTAATCAGTTAAAAATCATTAAGTGAAATGCATGGAATTGAGAATTTGTTGATTTTGTTTTACATATTCACCCAATTAATTAATATCTTTTTTAAAAAGGTGTATAATCATTTAAAAATCATAAAAATTATTAAGTGAAATGCATGGAACTGAAAATATCATGATTTTGTTTTATATATTTACCCAAAAAATCATATCTTATTAAAACAAAGCATTTTAAATAATTTAAAAATCATTAATCTTAAGAAATGTTGATTTTGTTTTTCAAATTCATGCAAATTTTTAATAACGTGTTTTAAAAATGTGTATTATTTTAAAATAATAAATAATTTTTTTTTTAAATAAATCATTTAAAATAATTAAAATCATTAAGTGACATTTATGCAACAGATAGTTTGTTTCAGTTTTTCATATTAACTAATAATTAATAAATTGTATAAATTATTTTTATTCATTTAAAATCATTAAACTCATTAAGTGAAATTTGTGGCGTTGAGAATTTGTTGATTTTGTTTTCATAATTACCCAAATAATTAATAGGTTTTTGTTTGTTTATTTTTTAAAGTACCAGTAATCTGAATCATTTAAAAACCACCAAACTAAGTGAGATTTCTGGAGTTATTTGCTGAAGCCGTCTTGAGGAAGCACACACTATCTGCTGAACTGGTCTTGATGGTTTTGTTTTCAGGAGTTTTTACGGGAAGTGTGAGTGAAGGGCCTGACAGGGGAAGGAAGGTTCATGTGTTTTTTGTTTAGTCATTTGGATTTGAAGTCAAACCCCTCCCAAACGCTCGTCTCGTAACTGACCCATGCCAACAAGAACAGACCTAAAGCCATGAGTTATCATGTTTTTTTTTAATCTAGTATCCTGTCCTTTTGTGTGGAAGACCTCACACTTTCTCAACAGTGACAGATGTGTTTAGCCATCTCCAGCTCATCTCCTCACGCGCTGCACGTAGCAGGATCATTAAAATACTGCTTCCTCTGGCAAGAGGCCAAGCATCCGGGGTTCAGATCAGTTCATCTCTGTCTTTCGCGCTCACACATGGAGGTGGAGGTTTGGCAGTGAGGGTTAAAGCATGAAATGTTGTGACGCTCAGGAAACAATTGCCAGGCAGCTGCCTGCTCCAGCCTTCAGAGTCAGACCGCCTGGAGTGTGTAAGACCAGCGCTTACATTGTCCCATAGATAGCTGCACCCATGTGCAATCAAACGTTACACACACACACACATTATATATAGGGTACAACAGGGCTAAAGGCACCTTTGATATTATTTTCCTCTAAACCAAGGCCGTAACCATGTCTTGAACATTGGGGGGGGACTAACTTATATATATATATATATATATATATAATGTATGCAGGTGTGCATTTAAAGCATTTAATTCCAACTCAGTTTAATCACCATTCTATATTAATGCGCTGCTTTCATTGACGCTTTCATAAGATCGTGCACAGAAACATTCAGAAACTTGCTGTCAATGCTGACTTTTAATAATAAAATAGCGATACTGAATCCTTAATCACTACATTATATTTCTTAGCAACAAGGGGGTAAAATCGCTGAAGTAAAACTCACAGCTTCATTGTTGAGAGAGATGCACAGACGCAGGTAACTTAATTACCTGTGGATTACAGTAAAGCCCACCTACTTTGATTTGATTGGCCAACTCAATTATTTTGACATTGACGAACGCTGTTAGCCCGCTGAGCAGACCAGGCTGAAAATTTAACTTTTAAACCTTTTTGTCATCCTAAAATATAGAACGCTGCGTAGTGGAATACAGCAGATCAGTGCAAGAACTTCAGATATTGGGGGGACAGATTGGACAGATTGGGGACTTGTCCCCGTCAAGGTCTATGGTGGTTACGGCCCTGCTCTAAACCACTAGTTGCCACAAAAACATGGCGTAGCACTTTCCAAAACATTCACTTTTCAAGATGCACATGCATATTTGTCTGATCCTTGACGCAGATTCTGTGCTTACTTGATCTTATATTTTCTGTTTTTTAAAGTGTTGTAGATTTAAGTAGCAAATGAGAATCGCTAAAATTAATGCTTATATTTTGAGACAAAGGTCGTCTTTATGATTTTCAGTTTTGTTTAAGATAATTAAAGCAACAGTTTTTAAATAACGAAAGAATATGTAAAAGTATGGTATTTGGGGTAAAAAAGTGCCCCTGCTGTTGGGGCTAAAGGCACAGTAATTAACATGATAATTAATAGATGGCTGACTTTTCCATTTGTTGACATGACATGGTTAGATTCAGATGGTAAATATCATATATTATGTTGGGTGTCCATATTAGAGATAATCACCATGTTTACAATGAAACCATAATATTTAAAAAACATGATATTAATCATATCATATAATAAAAGATAATTTGTTGTTACTACTGTAAATCTATATTAAATTATTATAGGATCTCCTTCAATGCTTTCAGAATCTTTACTTTTAAAAATGATTTTGCTTCTGTATTTAAAAAAAAAAAAAAAAAAAAAAAAAAAAAAAAAAAATATATATATATATATATATATATATATATATATATATATTTTAATGACAGTATATTTATTGAACAAAATTTATTTTATTTGTTCAAAATAAGCAGAAAATAGTACAATCTTTGCTAAAGTGATTGTTTTGAACAAGTATTAACTTTAACATTATTTAAAAAAAAAAAACATTATTTTAGCTGAAGTATTTGTATTGGTCTTCAAGAGTCACTCTCAACTTATCTGTCCATAAAGCCTATAAAAATTAGTCTTAATGTATTTCACAATGCTTCAGCATGTTATTCTTATTAAGTGAGGGTCATTTTTTAGGATTTTTTTACCCAAGCAAAGTCCCTGAGAACCTGACACATTACACTTGTGGAGACTCCAGGAAGGCTGCAGTTCTGGAACATGGTGACGCTGGAGACTAAATGTTTCCTGATGGTTTCTCACCTAATTCTTCATATTAATTCTTCATTCCTTTGCATTTAACACGTGTCTTTTCTTCTCCACCTGTTTTTTCTGACTCTGCTGACCCAATGAGCATTTCGCTGCCCAATGGTCATGCCTTAACTTTGCAAATTCTATTATTGCATTAATATTGCATCCTTCTCATGGGCATTTAATAATTTTTGACTTTTAGTCTGAGTTAAATCTCTTAGTAGCCGGGAAAACTTCTTCATGTTTACAGATGTGACGTAATGACGCAGTGCCATGCTCGAATTTCCCGCGGAAACCTACCCGTGCCACTCAAATTAGAAAACATTATTATAAGCTAACCGTTGTGAATCGGGCTAAAGTAAGGTGATAGTTTTGAACACTGGCTGGTTATGTACTTTCTCAAATATTGATTTCGGATAATTTTTAACCAAAAAAAGTTACGGACTGCAGGTTTAAGTAAAAGTATTGTTACTTAAGGAATAATTTTTTTGCACTATGCACTGTCTCCCACAAAATCTCTCTTCTGCACAATAATTTAATGTACAAAATATATATTTTTCTGCACAATTTCATGTACATATATCTCTTTCGCACAATTTCATGTACAGTATTTATGTAAAGTTTTTGTACAGTCTCAGTTTGTGTATGTGTGGTCAACTAGGTGTAGCAGTTATAGTATTTTTAGTATATGTATAGTCAGATAGTTAACTGTTGTATAGCTCTATTGTTTTTCCTATACTTGCATTGTTGTATGTTTATCTTATGTTTAACTAGTATGTAGCACTGTGGTCCTGCGAGACACGACATTTCGTTCCACTATATGTCCACACATGTAGCAGAATGACAATAAAGCTCGACTTGACTTGACTTGAATTTACTTGAGTACAAGTAAAAGTACTGAAAATTAATAAGACTCAAGTACGAGTTAAACAGTATTTTGTTGAAAAACTACTCAAGTTACTGCATTACAAAGAACTTTAGTATTATTTTTCTATTTTTACCCAAAATGAGATGATGTGAGCATTATGGAGCAGGGTTAACCCTAATCCTAACACCCATGTACTGTAATGTCTGTTTCACAAGTGAGACCCAGGAAATCCCTTATATGGACAAATGCATCAGATATCACTACAGCTGAATAACATGCAGATAGAGACACTTTGACTGATGAAACATGGAAGACAATAAACACACAACTGCAATGCGATGCTAACTGGCAGCTTGTATCACAGTATAGAATTTTATAAAATATATTTTCTGTCTCACTGTGATAAGATGCAACATGGAACCACAGAAGCAAACTGTTTCAAACACAACTGATGTTATATAGGGATTTTGGAACAAAACATGATATTAGTCTAAATTTTCATATTTGACGCTATGTTAAGGAATCATACTACCTATCCCTGTTGCCAGGAGCAACTGTTTTATAACTAATTTTGAAAAGTACATTCATGTATAAGATTATGTGGTTGTTTTTAAGAAGGGCAAAAGCAAAGAAGCATAAGTGAAGGTTTAAAAGAAAATAATTTTTTTTAAAACAGTGTGAATAGAAAGGTGCCAGTAAAAAATAATGCGGGGTATGGGTAAGTTTGGGCATCGTTTGAATTTGAATGATTCTGAATCTTGTCAATTACTAATTTCAGTTCCAATAAGGTAAAAAAAAAAAAAAAAAAAAAAAAAAAAAAATGTATATATATATATATATATATATATATATATATAAATAAATTAATTAATAAATAGAAAATCTTAATGTCATCTTATTACTGCAAAATATTTCATTGTTAGCTGAATACTACTGTATAAATGAAAATCAACAGGCTAAAGAACACTTACACAAGGATGTGTGTGCAGCAGAGAAAACAGCCAGTGAATCTTTCTTTGACTTGAATGGTTTAAAATCACATTGAAAGTGTAGTTTGTTATAATAACAAAGGTGGACTCCAGGTACATTTTTAGGTAGGACGAAAAAAATAGCATTTTATTTAACATGTTAACCCATACCTAGGCTTGGGAATCCAAAATCTATTCCAATTCTGGAATAGGATGCTTAAGGTCAGGAATTGTCTACTTGTTATAAAATTAAAATTTCGATTCCTCTTATTGATTCCTTTGTGCGCATTTTAATATGACTTTAAACCATTCAAGGACAAGAAGACTCGTGGTCTGTTTTCTGTACTGCACACATAGGGACTTTAGCCATCATTTCAGAAATGAGGGGGATAGAAATGTAAAAAAAACCCCACTTTTGACTTTTGTCTAATTGACAGGCTTTATTTTTTCTTAATTTCTTTCTTTAACAGGCACAATATGTAAGATCTTTTTATTAAAATATCTAAAAACCACTAGAACAATGTTATATATTTTGCTGACTTGTGTACTTACATTATCCCAAATGTTTTGAAGAATGTTTAAATCCAGAGAAATAGCAATTTTAAATAGTGGCTCGTCCCTGGTCATTGCATCGCCTGCCAATGACGTCGTACACCCTCGATTTCCACCATGGAAACCATGGAAACACCAAAGACGCTTTAATATGTTATGCGTTTTATTAGACAGGTGATGACCGCACAGAGTAGCATTATAACGGAACTTTCAAATGTACCTAGTATGATAAAACACCGCTGCTTTACAGCACATACGCACGACCAGAAGGAGCGGAAGCGGTCGACTGTGGCATAATAAAAGCTCCACTGCTTTCGAGCCGTGTCACGGTCGTTCAGCGGCCTTGTTTCGCTTCGACGGCTTTCAGCCTCACCCTGCTTCATACTACGACGTTAATAAATCTTTAATACATTAGCTCATCCGTGAACATGATTTCTGCCCGAGTCCCGTCAGATTGCATCGGCTGTGGGAATGAAGACAACAACTCCCATGATTCCACACTCAGTCACGGCGTCATCAAACTACACCTTTGTTTCTTTGTTTTGAATACATGCCCTCTAGAGCTGAAAAACTTACATACTGTGCCTTTAATTGGCTAAGAAATCAAATACACTGCTGGACGATAACTAATAACTTGTATTCTATAATATTGTTTTTTCTGTATTTTTCTAATGACAATTTTAGGATTGGTTTATACAAACACATAATAAGGCAGAATAGTTTATATACTGTAACATATGTTATGTCAATTAGCACTGTATTATTCATATACTATATTAATTACCTGGAAGTGACCTGAAATGACCTTTTTTGAGCTACAGTGATAGCAGGATGCCTTTGTCCATATTAGGGATTTCCTGCACATCATAAGTTATTATATTACTTCTACTAGGCCGTTTTTGGACTTTCTGTGTGACAGTGCTCTCCGGCTTCGAGTATGAATGAAACATGCACTGCATTAGAGTGTTTAGCACTGCATAATGTTCACATCGTCTTGTTTTGGAGATGAATAAATCGTCCAGTCATACATAGACTATCTTGTTTTTTTGCCCATGTGCACACACATCCAAAGCACGCACACAGAAAAAGTGATTTTAAATGCATCTGATTGACAGATAAATCATGGTTGATCTCTCAGCCAGATGCATGTAAAAATTTCAATTTCAACTGGAAGTTTTGAGTCAGACCTGTCTGTTATTGGCTGAAGAGCAGGGCTCCACCCCAGAAGTTTGAAAAGTGTCCGTCAAACGTCGGCTCACTCTGTTTCTCCATCGGTGCCTTTTCTTTGTCAATGTATTTTTTATATTTTAAATTTTATTTTGTACTTTGTACTTTTGGTGAAAAATAAATGTAGTGAAGTTGAATACTTTAGTTTTATTCTACTCAAGTAAAAGTAAAAGTACTACAATTTAATTATACTCAAGAAAGTAGAAAAAATTTAAAAATGTACTCAAGTACTGTAACAAAAGTATTTGTAATTACTTACTTTCCACCTCTGCATGTTGCTATAGTTTTGTGTTAATGTGTGTAGAATGTGAAAGAACTGGCTTGATTTCTGATGTGAGACACTGACAATGCTGATTTGACTTGAAAACATCAGTCTCAACCATGCGGATTAAGATTTCCACTAAAACCTTCCCATGCTTTTGACATAAATCACTTTATCTGATAAATGTCATATGAGTTTGTGTTATTAGGACTGCACAAATTGGTCAGAAATCATATTGCAATTGTTTTCATGTGTTTTGATCTGCATTATTTCAGAACTCAATTTACACACACAAATATATATAAAACTTTGCATTGTGCACTGTTGTCCCGACTTAAATTTATTCCATGTAAAAAAAATCTATTTAATATAATAATATTTTTATATTTTTAAGAGGGAAATTATTTTCTCGTTTTTATATAATTTTTTAAAAATAACTTAAAAATAATTTCATAATAATCATTACACAAATTAAATTTATGGAAGATTTTTTGTAAAGTATTTATACATTGTGGTAGTATTTGTTGTACTAACTAAAATGTATTTATTTTTTCCCAAATAAATTTATAAAAAAAAAAAATTCATATTCACCAAAATAATTAAAAACTAAAATAAATAAATATAAATGAATGAATGAATGAATGAATTATTAAATAAATAAAATTTATTTTTAATAATTTTAAAATCATTAATCATTAAGTTAAATACATAGATTTTTTTACATTTACCTTGTAAAATATTATACATTGTGGTAGTATTTTGCAGGGAGTTAACTGCATTGAATTTGAATTTATTAATATAACGAATGGATAACAAAACATATGTTTGTTTTTTTTAAATATTATTTTAGGGAAAAATATTTTTTGGATTCACATCAATAATAAAAAATGTGGGATATGAAGTTTACACATGAAAACTAAAAGAGCAAAAATGCATTAAATATGAGTGTAACTGACCGTTTTGGCTGTTTTCTTCACAGGCGATGGTGGCATGTTATCCGGGGAAAGGCACTGGTTATGTGCGCCATGTGGACAACCCGAACGGTGATGGGAGATGTGTCACATGCATATATTACCTTAATAAGAATTGGGATGCCAAGGTACGCAAGTCATCTGTAACATGAAAAGTTTTGTCTTAATGTTAAAAGCGTATGATCTGAGCAAATCTTGCCATCTGACTTTTAATTTGAACAATGATGTTTGGTCCATATTGCACCCTATTCTGGAAGATTTTAAAGCCTTGCGGTTTTTAAAGCATGCTGAATGTCCAGTGTCGCCTGCATCATTTCAGCCTAATCCCATTAACCTCGGCGATTGTAATCTCCAGAGAAAACCAGGAGGAGAAATCCTAAAACAGCTCACCGAGTCACGGAAATGAGACACGACACTCATTAAAAGAGAAAACGATGGTGCTTGCACACGAACCATGCAATTAATGCAGTTTACTTTATAAAGATCGCTTACATGTCCTATCAAACAGTTTTTTTGTTTGTTTTTTGTCTTGTTCACTGACTCTATTCCAGTTTGTTATCGTACATAATTTCTTTTGAGAATATGTAGTTTAAGGAATTAATATTGTAATTTTTATATTTAATATTGTACTAGTTGGTTTTCAAGCACCATATTTTCATTTCAACAGATTAATATAATAATAAAAATAATAATATAGTAACTGACATTGCAATTACTTATTATATAATAATTTTTATATAAATGTATTATATAATTTGCAATTATATAATAATTTTATTTAATTCTTAAATTTTTCAGTCTAAATACTGTAACGTTTATATACAGTGATGATTGTATATTTCTTGCAAAAATTGCATTTTTTAATTGCATTATGCTATGTTTTGCTCATTTTTATTTTAGTAAAAAAATTCCTTCTACACAAACATACACATACTGTATATACTATCCCCATTAACTATTATTATGCGATACATCTGAATTATGCCATATCAGAAACATGATTACAATGGCAAGTGTTTATACATTTAAAAAAAGAAAACAATATATTCAGCCATATGTCTGTTCTCAAATCAGAATGATTATAGTTGTTTAAAATTAAAACCATAAAACATTTTTGTTACTTGAAATAAAATTTAAACTTTAAAATATAAATGTGAAACTTTACACTTTTAAACTTTATATCAAAACTTTATATAAATATTAGTGCTGACAAATGATTAATTGCGATTAATCGCATCCAAAACAAAAGTTTTTGTTTACATACTATATGTATGTGTACTGTGTTTGTTTATTATGTATATATATAAATACACACACATACATGTATATATTTTGAAAATATTTACATGTACATGCATTTATATATTTATACTATAAAATTTTATATATATATATACAAATATTTAATATATAAACATAGCATATTTTTCTTAAATATACATGCACGTGTTTGTATGTATATATACATAATAAATATACACAGCACACACACATATATTATGTAAACAAAAACTTTTATTTTGGATGCGATTAATCGCTTGACAGCACTAATTATTAAATTTATCAAAAAATAAATTTTCATTTTAAAAAATTTATTATTGGTAAACCATAATGAGTGACCATAATTATGACTTTAAAAAGTCATTAATGTTTGCCTACAAAACCACCTCTGGCTCTGCACCCCTTTTCCTAAATTCAGTACTTCAGACCTATGTGCCCTCTAGAAGCTTGCGTTCTGCAAGTGAACGAAGCATTATTGTGCCTTCCCAAAGAGGCACAAAATCACTTTCACAGACTTTTTCATTAACTGTTCTCACCTGGTGGAATGACCTGCCCAACTCAATCCCAGCAGCTGAATCCTTAGACATCTTCAAGAAACGGCTAAAAACACATCTCTTCCATCTTTATTTGACCCTCTAACTCTAGCACTCTCTATTCTAATTCTATTTTATCTATCTGTCTTTTTATTTAAAAAAAAAAAACCCTCACACACTTGACCCTCTATCAATTGCATATTTATTCTGTAACTGCTAGCTTTTCTTGAAAAGCTAACACTAGCTTTCTTTTTTCTATTCTACTTGTTTCTTTAAAAACAAACAAACAAAAAAACACTAGGTTTCTTTTTTCTATATTCTACTTGTTTTCTTAAAAAAAAAAAAAAAAAAAAACACACACACACACACAACCTTGCTAAGTGTACTGCGTTAGGCTAACCGAGTCATAGCACTTGCATGTTGTTGCTCTTTTGCTGGTTTTGATTGCTTCTATTGTCCTCATTTGTAAGTCGCTTTGGATAAAAGCGTCTGCTAAATGACTAAATATAATATATATATATATATATATATATATATAAATATATTTTTCATTTCATCTTGATGTACTAAAATAAAGTAAAATCAAACTAAAGATTTAAAACTATATAGACATAACTAAAACTAAAAATGACAAAAAAGAAAACAAAAATTACTAAAACTTTAACTAAAATAAAAAAATGAATTCAAAATATTAATAAAAACTACAATATTATCTCAATATTATCTAAAATAATGGTCTCAAAAAAGGCAAATAATTTTTGCCTGTTGTCAGATACAAGATAAGTTGGGTCATAATGATTATTGTGATGGTATAGTATTATGAAATATTACATATTAGGAGAACTACAGTAAACTTTTTTTAAAGCACCGCAGGAAAAAATTACAATAGCTGCACTTCACAGCATTTTCAGATGTGTTTCCCTGATGATTTTGCGCTGTTGTGCATATGTGAGCGTTCACTATGTACCTGCATAAAGCGTGCTGTGCGTGCGGATCTTACGTGTGAAAGGTTGATTCTCGCACCCTCAGCAGTCTGTTCCCTGCGCTCGCGTACGGCTCTTTATCCAGCATGTGGCCTTTTCCTCTCGTTCCTCTTCAGGAAGGCCGCGCTCTGCCGCCGTTTCCTATCCTAACCTCCTGCAGACCTGGCCTCTCATTGTTTGTGTCGCTCTGTTATTTCTGCTAATGGAATTTATCATTATCACTAAAAAAGCTCCAGTCACGCACTGCTGAGTCGACTGTATTGTCAGTAGTCACATTAGTTTAATATGACTGATAACTGCATTAGAGACAAAGCTGGAAAAAAAAACTACAATTGCTTTTACAGTAATGCATTTACAATGAAAGTCTATTGGCCAAAACATTTAAGGAGTTTTAAATGCCAGAATTTGCAGCTTGTATTTTGTTGAAGCACTTGAGTTAAAGTTTTATATAAAATTTGACATTGTTTTACACAGATAAGATCAGTAATTTGCTTGTAAATCTCTCCTTATGCTGTATAGTATCACCAAATCTTAAGATTCAGTCTTTTTGTAATTTTGTTTTCATTCAATTTGCACAGGTTTTGTATTGATATGAGCTCATGCACCTCAGTTTTGGAGTGAAAAAAGCATTATTTGTGGATAATTTTGGCAATGTTCAGTTAAAAACTGAGGTGTATGAGCTCTGAACAATGAGGCCTACGATTAATCAGTTCCAAAAAAAATAAAAAATAGTGAATCCAAGATTTGGTAATAATAGAGAATAATGAGTAGGGTTGGGTATCGTTGGAATTTTATCAATTGCAATTATGCTTCCAATTCTGCTTAGCGATTCCGATTCTTATCGATTCCCATTTTTGATTCCAACTAGGAGTGTGCGGTGGCCAGCTCCCCTGCGTGCTTCAGCACTAAAAGAGCATTTCTCTGAAAGAGCAATTTCTCTAAAAGAGCAACACGGGTGATCGCGTCTTTTTAAAGATGTCTTTTCACCCGTGCGTTTCTGGGTGTGGTCGTTTCCTGGCGCCTCAGGACGGTCACGATCGCTTCCTCACGTGTCTGGGCATTCAGCACGCTGAGGTGGCTTTCGTGGATGGTTCATGTTCTTCTTGCGGGGACATGACCATCTCGGAGTGCGACTCTGCTATGTCAAACATGGCAGAGTCCCTCTGCCTGCCGTGATCCGGCGTGCACACTGGATCCGGTGGAGTTAGAGGTGATTTGAGGATTACGGTGAGGGCTTCCCCAAGTGGAGCTCCTCACCCCTCAAGCACTCCGCAGCCGGTGGAGCTGCCGAAGGAGCGCGCTGGCCACGCGTTTCCTTCGGTGCCCCCTCTGACGACCAGATGTCGATCACCGCATCGGAGGGCGGGCCCTCTCTCTCCGGGGATGACGACCCGGCTGCGTTGCCCCCTTCGGGTGTGGTAGCGTTGTCCGTGCCAGACCCAGAGATGACGGCTATGCTTTCCCGGGCCGCCGAGAATGTCGGGCTCGTGTGGAATCCTAAAAAGCCACCGTGTCCCGATCCTTCGAGGCTGGGCGAGTGGTTCCTCGGTGGGGGTGGCGCTGGTTCTCAGCGCCCCCCTCCGGTGCCATTCTTTCCGGAAGTGCATGAGGAGCTGACAAGATTGCGGAGGGCACCTTTCACTGCCCGAAACACATCTTGTAGTTCTTCCGCTCTCACCACCCTCGATGGTGGAGCCGCTTTGGGGTATGCGGGCATCCCCTCGGTGGAACGGTCTGTGGCCATGCAACTGTGTCCAACAGCCGCTTCCACCCTGCGGGGTGATCCGTGTCTCCCCTCACGGGCCTCTAAGTATTCGTCAGGTCTAACTGGCAGTGCTTATAGAGCCTGTGGGGAGGCGGCTTCCGCCCTCCACGCTATGGCGTTGCTGCAGGTCCACCAGGCCAAAGCACTGAAAGACCTGCACGAGGGTGGTCACGACCTGGCGGTTCTACATGAGCTGCGTGCTGCGACGGACCTCGCGCTACGAGTGACGAAGGTGACCGCACAGTCTCTGGGTTGTGCGATGTCCAGGAGCGCCATCTCTGGCTGTGTCTCGCTGACATGAAGGAGCAGGAGAAGGTACAGTTCCTGAATGCTCCCGTGTCACAGACCGGCCCTTTCGGCGACGCTGTCGAGAGCTTTGCCCAGCAGTTCTCGGCAGCCCAGAAGCAGACTGAGGCAAACACATCATGCGCCGGAGGAAACCTGCTGCTTCCACTCCGGCTGCAGCCACTCAGCCTGCTCGTCGCCGTGGGCGCCCCCCTGCGGCCGCCCCCGCTCCCGCGCAGCCGCAGCAGCCTTCACCAGGCAGCGTCGTGGAGCCCTGGGGCCGGTCCCTGTGTTCCACCTCGCTGCCCCACCGCGGGCATGTCGGTGGGCCCGTTGGCCCCGCTGGTGCGGTCTCTCGGAGCCTGGTTAGCGCTCCCCAGCCCGTCCCGGTGGCTCCTGCGGACCATCAGACTCGGCTATGCGATTCAGTTCGCCCGGCGTCCCCCCCAAGTTCAGGGGCATCCGGTTAACTTCAGTCAAAGCCGTCGATGCCCCTGTCTTGCTCGCGGAGATTGCAGTCCTACTGGCGAAGGATGCAATAGAGCCGGTCCCTCCAGCCGATATGAGGTCGGGGTTTTACAGCCCTTACTTCATTGTGCCCAAGAAAAGCGGTGGGTTACGACCGATCTTGGATCTGCGAGTTTTGAACCGTGCACTTCACAAGATGCCGTTCAAGATGTTGACGCAGAAACGCATTCTTGGATGCGTCCGTCCCCTAGATTGGTTTGCAGCAATCGACCTGAAGGACGCGTACTTTCATGTTTCGATTCTCCCGCGACACAGGCCATTCCTGCGATTCGCGTTCGACGGTCGGGCATATCAGTACAAGGTCCTGCCCTTCCGGCTGTCCCTTTTCGCCTCGTGTCTTCACCAAAGTCGCAGAGGCGGCCCCTTGTTCCCCTGAGAGAACGGGGTGTGCGCATTCTCAACTACCTCTACGACTGGCTCATACTTGCACAGTCTCGAGAGCTGTTGTGCGCACACAGGGACCTGGTGCTCAGGCACCTCAGCCAGTTGGGCCTTCGGGTCAATTGGGAAAAGAGCAACTCGTGCCAGTGCAGAGGATCTCTTTTCTCGGCATGGAGTTGGATTCGGTCAACCAGACAGCACGCCTCACCCAGGAACGTGCTCAGTCGGTGCTGAACTGCCTCAAGACTTTATCAGGCAGGACAGCGGTCCCACTGAAACTCTTTCAGAGGCTCCTGGGGCATATGGCTGCAGCTGCGGCCATAGTTCCGCTCGGTCTGCTCCATATGAGACCGCTTCAGCACTGGCTCCATGGTCGAATCCCGAGGTGGGCGTGGAAACGCGGTACTCACCGGGTTCAGATTACACCGGCCTGCCGCAAGACCTTCAGCCCGTGGTCAGATCCTTCGTTCCTTCGGGCAGGAGTGCCCCTGGAGCAGGTATCCAGGCATGCTGTGGTATTCACGGATGCCTCGGCCACCGGCTGGGGTGCCACGTACAACGGGCACGCAGTATCAGGGGTTTGGACGGGCCCCCTTCTGCGTTGGCATATCAATTGCCTCGAGTTGCTGGCAGTACGCCTTGCCCTGTGCCGCCTCAGAGGGCGCCTTTGGGGCAGGGACGTTCTGGTCCGTACGAACAACACTGCGACCGTTGCCTATATCAACCGGCAAGGCGGTTTGCGCTCCCGTCGCATGTCGCAACTCGCCCGCCACCTCCTCCTCTGGAGTCAGAAGCATCTGAGGTCCCTTCGTGCCATCCACATCCCAGGAGTGTTCAATCAGGCGGCCGACGAGCTGTCTCGAGCGGCACTTCCTGGGGAGTGGAGACTCCATCCCCAGGCGGTCCAGCTGATTTGGAGTCGGTTCGGAGTTGCTCAGGTAGACCTGTTTGCATCTCCAGAAACCACCCACTGCCAGTGGTTCTACTCCCTGTCCGAGGCAACGCTCGGCACGGATGCACTGGCACACAGCTGGCCCCAGGGCTTGCGCAAGTATGCGTTTCCCCCAGTGAGCCTGCTAGCACAGACATTGTGCAAGATCAGGGAGGACGAGGAGCAGGTCCTGTTAGTGGCTCCATATTGGCCCAACAGGACCTGGTTCCCGGAACTCATGCTCCTCGCGACAGCCCCTCCCTGGCCGATTCCTCTGATGAAGGATCTGCTTTCTCAGAGACGGGGCACCCTCTGGCACCCGCGTCCAGACTTGTGGAAACTTCATGTGTGGTCCCTGGACGGGACGCGGAGGTTCTAGGTGACCTGCCCCAGGAGGTAGCGCTCACTATCGCTTCAGCACGAGCACCGTCCACAAGACGGGCCTATGCGCTGAAGTGGAACCTGTTCGTCGAATGGTGTTCCTCTTACCAGGAGGACCCCCGGAGATGTTCGATCAGAGCCGTGCTTTCCTTTTTGCAACAAGGGTTGGAGCGTAGGCTGTCCCCCTCCACCCTTAAGGTATATGTTGCTGCTATTTCTGCCCACCACGACCCCATAGAGGGGAGGTCGGTGGGGAAGCACGATCTGGTCGTCAGGTTTCTTAGGGGGGCCAGGAGGTTAAATCCTCCGAGGCCTCCCTCCCTTCCCTCTTGGGATTTGGCTTTGGCGCTAAGAGCCCTACAAACTGCCCCCTTTGAGCCATTGCAGTCAGTCGAGTTGAAGTTTCTTTCTATGAAAACCCTACTCCTGACTGCATTGGCCTCAATCAAGAGGGTGGGGGACCTGCAGGCATTTTCGGTCGACGAGTCGTGCCTTGAGTTTGGGCCGGCTGACTCCAGTGCAACACTGAGGCCCCGGCCCGGCTATGTGCCCAAGGTTCCTACCACGCCCTTCAGGGACCAGGTAGTGAGCCTGCAAGCGCTGCCCCTGGAGGAGGCAGACCCAGCCCTAGCTTTGCTCTGTCCTGTACGCGCACTGCGTCAGTACGTGGATAGAACTCAGAGCTTCAGGACCTCAGAACAGCTCTTTGTCTGTTACGGAGGACAGCAGAAGGGGAAGGCTGTCTCCAAGCAGAGGATGGCCCACTGGATAGTGGATGCCATCACCTTGGCCTACGAAGCACAAGGTGTGCCCTGCCCGCTCAGGTTGCGTGCTCACTCCACTAGGGGTGTCGCATCGTCCTGGGCGCTGGCTCGTGGTGCCTCGCTAGCAGACATCTGTAGAGCTGCGGGTTGGGCGACTCCCAACACGTTCGCTAGGTTTTATAGCCTACGTGTCGAACCGGTTTCCTCCTGTGTTCTCACCTCAAACGGGTAGTGGCACTGAGAGGGCCGGCTCAGAGTCGGCTTGCGGCGTCCTTACGCCTAATTCTCCAGAGAGTTCCTTAACCAGGCAAACCCTGTTGAGTCCTCCAGCACTCCGGCGTCCGGACGCGGCGGGGCGTCCGGCGCCAGGCCTTCAGCCAATGAATTCTTGAAATCTGGTGCGAGGCTAGTGCCCATATGAGAGACCCTGTCGGGATCCCATATGTGTATTCCACGGTATTCTTATTAGAGCCATGTTTCCCCTGGCGGACCACGTTCTGCCATCTCTAAAGATGCAGCCTGAGCCATCTCAGAGACTTCCATGTGCAATAGGGCCCTTCGGGGTTACTTCACATGTTTGAATGTCACTTAACCCCCTCTGGGAGGAGGTGACTCCGCAGTGTGCCTCTTCCAAGTGGAAGGGCACGCTTCCCAGTGTTATCCTAGTCCTACTGTTTGGGTTGCTCAAGGAACACCAGTAGTTGACCTTCTCTGTGTAGAGCCCGGTCCTATTGTCTGCCTTATAGGAAGGGTCAGGAGCCCTACACAGGGCACTGGAAGGGGCAGCTCCTGTGGCGCTTTGGTAGGGATCCCAATTTCGTCGGTCATCCGACGTGACTCGGAGTGACCGACTGAAAGGGGAACGTCTCGGTTACGTATGTAACCCTCGTTCCCTGAAGGAGGGAACGGAGACGTCACGTCCCGTCGCCACAGTCGCTGTACCACCGCTGAGCTGCCGGGTCGCCGGCTCGGCTCCTCAGCGAAAACATAATTGATGCGGTGCATCAGCTGCCTCTTATGCTCACGCTGTGATCAGCGGCAGCTGGATGCAATAATCGCATGCCAATGTCCATTGGCTCGTTTAGTTACACTCGAAGTGGATTGGTCTCTCTGGCGAGATCCCAATTTCGTCGGTCATCCGACGTGACGTCTCCGTTCCCTCCTTCAGGGAACGAGGGTTACATACGTAACCGAGACGTTCTCTCACAATTCTGAAGAAAGAATATTAGACAACTAAACAAAAACTCATGGAATTTATGAATGGAATGATTCAATGACTCCATCAAGATTTACTTGTTTAATTAGTGGATGAATCAGTGTTTTTGAATGAATCTCTTGAATGAATGATTCAAAGACAAATACATTTTTAACAGCCTCTTTTCGCCAGATAAAAATATGTGCACACAGGAATTTATAGGTGGAATTGTATTTTTGATTTTCGATTCCCAACCCTAATAATGAGAGATCTACAAGAAAAATTTTGTAGGTCAGTAATTTTTGACCAGGGGCTCCACAAGTCTAAAAATCCTAAAAAAAAAAATAAATAAATAAAAAATAAAAATAAAAATAAAAACAAATAGAAAAAATACCCAGTTTTTGGAGGGTTGTTATACACTGTGTGAGCAAAGTCATTAAGTTTTAGTCAAATGTGATAACACTGTCTAGCAATTTCGGGAAAAAGAAAATCCTCTTTCAAATTGACTGGAACACAACATACTTCCATTTCAAGTGCTCTTCTGTAAACACAATTTTTGCTCATATTTACAAACTGATTGTTTTCAAACTAATTATTTTCTGTCCTAATTGACATTATAGTCTGTATATTACATGATGTAAACACTGTGCATGTAATCACACTAATTGTTTGTTGTGGGTATTTTCACAATGAGAATTTGTAAGTAATTCAGGTTTTTGATGATTTGTCTAAAGATAAACCTGATCTCATAATTGATTTCTGTGTTATTCGTGTCTTCAGGAAAATGGGGGCGTTCTGCGGATATTTCCAGAGGGTAAAGCACAGTTTGCAGACATCGAACCCAAATTTGACCGTTTGGTTTTATTCTGGTCTGATAGACGAAACCCTCATGAGGTCCAGCCTGCATATGCAACAAGGTTATCATCATCATCATCATCATCATTGATGAAGCACATGACAAACACACTCTACACATGCAATGAATTTTCTTCTCACATTGTTTTTGGTCTAGTCCTGTTTTTTATCTCATAAACTTTGTCTTTCTCATTGTGTAGATACGCCATTACCGTGTGGTATTTTGATGCTGATGAGAGGGCGAAAGCTAAAGAAAAGTACCTAACAGGTAAGCTCATAGTTCACCCAAAAAAAAAAAAAAAAAGTAATTATTTTCTGTGGAACACAAAAGAAAGATTTAAACAGTCTTCATTTTGACAGTTAAAACCACAAAAGGCCAACTAAGATGTAGATGAGAGTTTCAGATTTGGAGAAATGTAGCATACCATCACTTGCTCACCAATGGATCCTCTGGATTGAATGGGTGCCGTCAGAATGAGAGTCCAAACAGCTGATAAAAACATCACAGTAATAATCACAAGTAATCCACACCACTCCAGTCCATCAATTAAGAGTTTAAAGTTTATAATTAAGAGTTAAAGTTAAAACATTTTAATGATGGATTTCTTTCTGATAAACTCAGCTGTTGTCTTCTCCAGATGTTAACTGATGGACTGGAGTGGTGTGGATTGCTTGTGGATTATTGTGATGTTTTTATCAGCTGTTTGGACTCTCATTCTGATGGCACCCATTCACTGCAGAGCATCCATTGCTGAGCAAGTGATGGTATGCTACATTTCTCCAAATCTGATGAAGACACAAACTCATCTACTCATCTCATCTTGGATGACCTGAGAGTGAGGACATTTTCAGAACATTTTAATTTCTCAGAACCAAACAAGCTCATGTTTTGTGCAAGTTAAAAATAAAAATTGTGTCAATTCTGAAGGTAATTTTAGCTTTCTTTCCTTCTTATGGTTGTCTTTTTGGAAAGGTGCTGGTGAGAAAGGAGTGAAGGTGGAGCTAAACAAGCCATCTGAACTAAGCTAATCAACTTAATCCAGACTTTTCCTGGTTACCAGCTGCGTGGAAAAAAAGAAGAGTCGGAAAAGGCAAGGGGTGTCCGTGACGAAGCAAGAGAAAGGAGTGGAAGATTGAATTAATGGAGATTTAAAACTGCAGAAATCAACCACAGTTCCCAGAAAACCAGCTAATTTTAAATATGACACTGTTGGTTTAATTTCATTTTTAAAAAGGTACAGTACTCTGTATTACATTAACATTAATGCCTCTCATGTGACTGGAGTCACTGTGCCTCTGAGGAATGTTTAAAAAGCCTTTTGCTTTTGTTTCTGGGACGAGTTTCTGCATTTTGACCTGATCTTTGTGAATCAAGCTGCACATCTATGCATGTTACTTCTCAATACTGCTTCAGTTCTGAGCAGATTGTCTGTTCATACTGTTCAAATACACCCAATGCCAGCGAGGTAGTGAACTTTCGGCGTGTTTATTCAGGACTGTGAGCTGGCAGATGCATCATGGGAATGTCATCTGCAATTCTACAGCTTTACTTTCTTACATGCACTAGGTCAGTGCAAGTTCAGTATTGAACATTATTGTATGTCATGACCTGCACGGTATTGTCTAATTTTGACAAAATTAAAGACTGTTTGCTTTATAGACATTGTTTCTCTTTTAAAAATATTCTGAAACAATTCAAATTTCCATTTTTGTCTGTGTGATGTCAAAGTTAAGTCATGTGCTTGAATTGAATTTAGCACTTGTAAACTGATTGTCAACCATACTATTTTATTATAAGCAAGACCATCTGCTGGTATTTAATTAAAAAAAAAAAAAAAACTTTATTCTAGGATACATCAAATGTCAACAAAATATTTAAAATATTGAACAGCAGAATATTAAGTGGATTAATTTTTTGGAATCAGAATCATGAGGCTTTAACAAAGATTTACATAAATTTGAGATCTCACCTTTTTCTGCATTCAGCCACATAGGTTTCGGCAAGCATTATAAATAGATTTCTGATGTACTAAAAGCGAGATGTTTATTGTTATCTTCAATTACTGCTGCACTAATAGTGATATTTGTTACATAGGTGTGCAGGAAAACAGTTTTTAGTAATTCAGTTAAATGAGGAATTGCTACAAAAATTGAGCAACTGCACCACTTTGTGGTCACGATGGTAATGTCAAAACTTCAACAGGTTATGTGCAGAATTTTTTTTAAAGTCAAATTTAAGACTGTTTTAAAGACCTGCAACAAAACACTACAATCTCAGATTCCTGTACACACGTGACACACATTAAACAGTTATTACACACTATTAAACAGGGTAGGCCTATCAGCAAGTTTAAAACACGTAATGAAATTGGTTCATGTAATTGGTTATGATTGCCTACTAATTCTCACACTAATTAGTGGTCGATCGATATTGGATTTTGCTGATACGATAATAATGTGTTTAATAACGCAATAAAAGATCGTGATGACGCTAATAAAATACATTTAATTAATCTTTTTAGTCTTCCCTTCCTGTAGCCTACAGGTCGCCCAGAGAGAAGCCCCAAGATTTTACATTGAATTAAATTCCACATACAGTTTACTGTGCAGCCAAAATAAAAAGGTATAATATCCAATGTTACAACACCCCAGCAACTTTGGGACTCTTGTTGTTTACTGTTTTATTAATTTGATCGATGGACTCGCGGTTAATTTATAATTCTCGCAGTGGTTTGTAGCTACTTTACTGAGCTCTACAGTTTCATTCGTTTTTGTATATCCTTGTATAAAAGAAACTGTCATATCATTAGCATGTGTTTTACACGTAGGCTAATGTTTCGTAACCATTCAAGAATCGATTTCACCAGAGCTGTATGTTTTAATTCCATCATATTTTAGCCCACATCCTACCTTAATATTAATGACAGTTCTCACAGACTTCTTTCAGAACTTTCCTTAATATTTGTCGAGAAGTAAAAGTACCTTACCTCAGAAAACCTGTGAGGCCGCTGCTGCTCGCGCCAGATTATAACGGTTTTTGCTCCTTCGTGAAGCGCGCGCTCATTCAAATTTTAAATATTACTGGAACTGTTTTAAGATAGGGGAATGCGCTAATATACAAATCAATAAAAACACATTTTTCCCAAAGCACATCAGTGAATAAATTGTAATTTTAAACATAAAAATCAACCCTGCAAGAAGCTGACAGTAATGGGACAAAAATAAACAAGATTTAGGCTACATGAAATATCAACAGATGATTGAATTTTAATATGAAACAAAATGAATAAGATTAAGGTAAACTTTTTTTTGGTTTGGATTCAAACTAAAAAAAATATTTGCATACATCCTAAGTTATAATAGTTCAGCTGTAATATTAAAACCCATAACCCATCTCACATTTACTGATTTCCAATGGTACATTAACATATGTCAGTGTTATTGATTGGATATAATTTATGTTTTGACATTACATAGTTTCACCGTTGCATTGCCGCCCAGTGAGAACCCCGGATAGAGAGTTTGAGTGAATGTGGTGTAGACTTTATGAATGAGGGTCATTGTGTCAGAGACGCTGTAGAAGGACAGAATTCCTGCACCGTGATCCACATACACTCCTATTCTAGAGGAGCTGGATGCTACGATGAGTTTAGTCTTCATGTTATTGTGCAGGAATATGTATTTGGGAGGAGAGCACAACAATATCCAGGACTTATTATTATGTCCAAACTTACACTCATTGCCACGTCCCTTCCTGCTGATGCTCTTATAGGACACTGATAAACCCAAACGTTCACTCTGACCGCAGTCAACCTCCCAGTAACAGCGTCCAGACACACTCTCTCTACACAACACCTGAACTACAGAATCAAATCTGTCTGGATGATCAGAATACAGCTGGTCTGCAAGAGTGCTAGTAATCGTCCTGCTCTTATCAGACACACTGAGGTTTTTATTAGCCGTGTTTGGATCCAAAGTGAACTGATGGAAATCTAAAACAGATAAGCAGATAATTTTTCATTATTTAGAACATAATCTTGTTTTTATTAGATATACCTGTTTCTGAAATTCCCATTAGAATTTCAAGAGTTAAACTTACATCCCAAGTATTCCTCTCTGGTCTCAAAATCAGGGCCAAGAATGATCTGAATGTGTTTCACTAGGAAAACCAAAAGACATCTGATATTTAATTCTCATGTTGAGAGAAAAATATATACTAATCCAATTATGCCGAATTAACATCAATGAATAGATGAATGCCTGATCATTTACCTGTACCAGATATGTTGTCGATCGCCTCTCTGCAGTATTGATTTAGTTGGTCTCTAATTTTAGAGACAGATTTCCCAACTTCATCAAAAGATGGGACAGAACTGATGATGATTCTGGGTAATTTTGAAGATCCAGAGAGAGAGAGGGACTGGAAACTCTACACAGACAAAAAGACAAACATCAGATAAAACAGAAATACTTCACCCAAAACTGAAAATTCCCCAATTGGAAGAATCACCACAGAGCTTTTCTATATAACACCATTCATAATAAGAATAACTGTTTATGACCCAAATTCGATGATGTTACCTGGAGCAAATGGACGTGATCATCCGTGTCTGAAAGCTGCTCCAATTCAGCCCTATTCTTCCTCAGATCCGCGATCTCCTGCTTCAGTTGCTCCAGTCGTTCTTCAGCTCGACTCACTGAAGCTCTTTCCTGAGCTCTGATCAGATGTGTCACCTCAGAGCGGCTTCTCTCAATGGAGCGAATGAGGTCAGAGAAAATCTTCTCACTGTCCTCCAATGCTGCCTGTGCAGAGCGCTGTTTGGACATGCATCACAATCAATGAGAAAGTTCTTCAGCAGCTGAAGAGAGTCTCAAACTTCTTTTAACAGTCAACCGTTGTTTTCCTTCTGCAAACACACCTTATGAGACTCAACAGTCTCTCTCAGTTCCTGAAGCTTCCTCTCTTTCTTCTGGATTCTCTGCTGGATTGTTCTCTGCATTTCCCTCAAATGACCCTGTCAGATACAAATGACCACAGAAATGTATGTAACAAAATAGAAACAGAATATCTCAACATCATTACGTAAATTACTGAATTTGAAATCAATTTTAGTAAGTTGTAGCATTCACACAGTGAATGAAAAAATATGGAAAGATTGTCTTCAAAGTTATATAAATGTTAGGACAAAACATTTTTAAAGGAACTTATTTGATATACGTTCTCATAATGTTAAGAGAAAATGTCCTTATGATGTTATTTGTACTTGATGAACTTTCTTGGAAACATATTTGTAACCTTTTAATAATAATTTTATAATCACAACAAGAAAACTGGACAATTTAGCATTCTTAGACTGTTAAAAATGAATGTTCAAATAATTTTATATTTTAGGTGAAAATCAAATGAGCAGAATGTTTAAGAAAACGTAACCTTAAAATGATGTTCTAATCACAAGAAGAAAACCGGACATTTCAACGTTCAAATAACGTTTATAGTTAAGTTATAGAAAAGTTATAGAAAAGTTTGTATAACCTCTACATAATGTTTTAATCACAAGAAAACTGAACATTTCAATTTGGAAACATTTCAAAACAATGTTCCCACAACGTTTTTATAACCTAAATTTATGACCTGGGTGAGTTCCCTTCTCCCTCTGAGCAATATGTGGCTAAACAGAGGCTGCTGTTTTGTTTACATGCAGTTCAATAAAGGCCCTCAGAAATTTGCCAGTCAGATATTTCCTTATATTCCTTTGTCACTGGCAACACTTATGCAGGGATCCAGGAAGTGAAACAAGTATCTGACTACATCCCACAGTACTTTAAACCACACCTCTACAAGTTACACCCCCCACAACTGAAACAGTCAATTAGGAAATTCATCAGAGCCCCTCCCCGAGAATCATAAGGGGTCTTGTGGATTTACATATTTTTTTGAAGCATCAACTTTGAGCGTCCATTCCACTTGCATTATATGGGCTTACTGAGATGGATTATTTATCTAAGAATCTCAGTTTTTGTGCAACAGAAGAAAGAAAGTCATATACATCTGGGGCGGCATGAGGGTAAGGAAATGATGAGGGAATTTTCATTTTTGGGAGGAGGAGTATAATTTACTTACACTTCACTTTCAAACCTGAATGAGTTTCTTAATTCTGTTGAATATAAAAGATGATATTTTGAAGAATGTTGGTAACCAAATCTTTTTGGTTACCAACATTCTAAATAAGCTTGAAAATGTAATAAGTTGACTGTACCTTATCCCTTATTTATATTAGTAATTAGTATATAAGTTTAATTTCTCTGTCACTTCATACCTGCATCTTAGTCTTTTCTTCTGCAGCTGAGACAGTCTCATGGTTTCTGTGTTCATCCATCACATACAGAACACAAATACATTTCTTGTCGGTGCGACAGAAAACCTCTAGGATCTTATTGTGTTTTTGGCAGATCATCTGCTTCAGTCGTTCAGTGGCATCGATCACTTTGTGACGTTTATCAGAATGAAACTCCTCAAAATGAGTTTGACAGTAAGAGTTCAGACACACCAGACAGGACTTGACCGCTTTGTTTTTCCGTCCAGTACAGACGTCACACTTCACGTCTCCAGGTCCAGCAACAACAGCATCTCGAGGCTTAGTCTTCTTTAGTTTCTCCACCATTTCAGCAAGCATCACATTCTTACCTAAATCAGGTCTCGGCTTGAAGGTCTTTCTGCACTGTGGACAGTTGTAGATTCCCATCCGATCTTCCTGATTCCAGTGGCTTGTAATACAGTTCATGCAGTAACTGTGTCCACATGGGATGGTCACTGGATTCATAAGGAGATCCAGACAAACTGAACAGACGAACTGGTCCTCAGCCACTGAAATTCTGGCTTTTGCCATTTCGCACACATATAGAGCGATGACACGGAAAACAGCTTAGCTTCTATTTCTCTGAACTGTCCTCAGTTTAAACTGTAGCACTTTTATATTGTATGTTTGAGGAAACAAACACACATTTTCTTTTTTTTCTGTAGGGTGTGACTTACTATAAGGCAGTATTCAAAAATGTGGATATACAGGACAATGTGATGGGTTAGTGAACATACTGTAGTATGTATCAAACTCAGCATACTGGGCGTCATGTGCATGCCAGCGACCTGAAGTATCTGAAGCATTTGACTCGGGTTCAGAAACAGGAGGCACGTGGCTGGATTAGATCCAAAGGAAAATGACAAATGACAGAATATAGATGCAGTTGGCAAGGATACTTCACCTGTGGTACTAGCTTTAACATACTAATTTACCATAATGACCCTTACCCATAATTCTATACTTAAATGCCAAGTTAATAACCTTTGTTATGTAAACCCTCATGCATCATATGGTTAATGTATAGTGTGTCATGTGGTGGATGTGTAATTGTAAATAATTTTGTTTTGGAAAGGTGCAGGTAAAGAAGAGTGAAGGTGGAGCTAAACAAGACATCTGAACCAAGCTAATTAAATTATCATTAATCCAGACTTTACCAGCTGTGTGAAAAAAGTCTGAAAAGGCAGCAGGTTTCTGTGACGAAGCAAGAGAAAGGAGACTGAATTAACAGAGATGTAAAACTGCAGAATTCAGCCACAGTTACCAGAAAACCAGCTAACTTTGAATATGATTCTGTTGGTTTAATTTTAGTTTTAAAAAGGTACAGTACACTGTATTACGTTTACATTACCACCTCTCATGTGACTGGAGTCACAGTGCTTCTGACGAATGTTTAAAATGCCTTTTGGTTCTGGGAAGAGTTCCTGCATTTTGACCTGTGGCCTTATTTTTAAAATGTTGTGTAGAAACCTTCCTCCATTTGAACTAAGATCATTTCTCAAATGTATTTACACATGATTCAGAAAAACATATACACACAAAAAATGTGCATACGACTCTGCCTGCTTAGAACCTGACGTGACACTAAGATGAACATTGGTGTGGATTTTAACTTATGCACACTCAAATCAGATCAAATCTGTGCATACACACATTTTACAAATGAGGCCCATGATTTTTGTGAATCAAGCTGCACATCTATGCATATTAATTCTCATTACTGCTTCAGTACTGATCAGATTGGCTGTTCATAATGAAATAGAGGTAGTGAACTTTCGGCATGTTTATTCATGACTGTGAGCTGGCAGATGCATCATGGGAATGTCATCTGCAGTTCTACAGCTTTACTTTCTTACATGCACTAGGTCAGTGCAAGTCCAGTTTTGAACGTTATTTAGGGATGGGCGTATCGATCCTGAAGTATCGATATATCGATACTGATGCAAGTATCGAAAGTATCGAAACTCAAATAAAAATATTGATACTAACGTGTGTTTTATTTACCAGTAATTTTGTTTATTTAACAAAAAATAATGCATGCAATATGGATTAAATTGGCCGAATAACCAGGCTGGAATAACCTATGTTAGCAAATAATTGTGTAGGAAAGAACTATTTTCCTGCTCATCTGAACAAACGCAAATGTTGCCAAGACAGAACCAATCAATCGCAGAGAGCGTTCACTTACTTCTGACAGTGCATTCCAACAGGGCTGCGTTTCCCAAAAGTATCATAAAGGATTGTGAAAAGTGAAAGCCCAGAACAATGCATGAAAATCATATAGCCTATGTTTGAGTTATTTCACAATAAACAAATTAAAATTGTAGCCTACATAATTTGTGCAACTACATTTATTAAAATTGAACGTTAAAGGTTCATATTGATCATGTTCTATTCTGTAATGTTAATATAAATCATACACTGTCAGGACAAAAAGGTTGCATTTTATGCATGCAACAGCCTATCACTGCAGTCCCTTATGAAAATGAACCATGGTTTTATTAAAGTCACCACAGTTTAACTATAATATTTGTAGATTTCCATGGTTACCACTACAGTAAACATATTTTAACCATGTGTAAACAAAAATATAACATAAGTTGCAATTAAGGCATATTGAATGCTAAAATGTGTTTCAAATATAAAGTTAAGTGGGTATTATTACCCATTTTACTCTTAGTAATTTAATAATTTAATAAATTTAACCATTTAAAAGTTCAGTCTAGAAGTATCGTACCGATATCGACGATACTGGCCTTTAAAAGTATCGGTATCGTATCGAAAACAAAATAAGTTGTAAAGCCCATCCCTAACGTTATTGTCTGTCATGACCTGCATAGTATTGTCTAATTTCGACAAAATTAAAGGCTGTTTGCATGAGACATTGTTTCTCTATACTGTCAAAGTTTAGTCATGTGCTTGAACTGAATTTAGTGCTTAAATATATAAACTGATTGTCATCATTCCTACTATTTTATTATAATCAAAACCATCTGTTAGTATTAGTATTACACATCTTTACCAGAGGCACTCAACCACTTCTACTCACGATTTGAGATACAGAACGACACACCTGCACAGAAACTACTCACATCTCCAAACGACCAGGTACTCTGTCTCTCTCCAGTCGACGTAAGGAAGACCCTATCCAGGATTAACCCACGAAAGGCTGCGGGCCCTGACAACATACCTGGACGTGTACTGAAAGACTGTGCTGCACAGCTGACGGATGTCCTAACAGACATCTTCAACATCTCGCTGAGCCAGGAAGTCGTCCCCACGTGTCTCAAATCCACCTCCATAATTCCAGTACCAAAGAAGTCACCTGTGTCCTGTCTGAATGACTATCGTCCCATAGCACTGACCCCAATCATGATGAAGTGCTTTGAGAGGATAGTCATGCAGCACATCAAGTCCAGTCTTCCAAACACGCTGGACCCACTCCAGTTTGCATACCGTCCAAACCGTTCCACGGACGATGCAATATCCACCACTCTCCACCTAGTTCTTACTCACCTGGAACAGAAAGACTCTTATGTAAGAATGCTGTTCATTGACTTCAGCTCAGCATTCAACACAATAATCCCACAACAGCTCATCCACAAACTAAACCTGCTGGGCCTTAACACCTCCCTCTGTAATTGGATCCTGGACTTTTTAACTGCAAGACCTCAGTCAGTCCGTGTCGGCCGCAACACCTCCAGCACTACCACACTGAGCACAGGTGCCCCACAAGGCTGTGTGCTCAGCCCGCTGCTCTTCACGCTGCTGACCCACGACTGCACTGCCAAGTTCAGCTCCAAAAACATCATCAAGTTTGCTGATGACACAACTGTGGTAGGCCTCATCAGCAACAACGATGAAACGCACTACAGAGAGGAAGTGGCACAGCTGGCTGAATGGTGTGGTGCTAACAACCTGTCCCTCAATGTGGGTAAGACGAAAGAGGTTGTGATGGACTTCAGGAGAAACTCTGCTGACCACCCCCCGCTGACCATCGACGGCTCAACCGTGGAGAGAGTCGGCAGCACTAAATTCCTGGGAGTGCACATCACAGAGGATCTCACCTGGACCATCAACGTCACGTCACTCAACAAGAAGGGACAACAGCGCCTCCACTTTCTCCGCCGGCTGAAAAGGGCAAGTCTCCCTCCACCCATCCTCACCACTTTTTACAGGGGCACCATTGAGAGTGTGCTGACTACCTGCATCACTGTCTGGTATGGGAACTGCAGTGCTGCTGACCGCAAGACCCTACAACGGACAGTGAACACTGCCGCAAAGATCATCGGTGCCCCTCTCCCCTCCATCCTGGACATTTTCCTTTCACGATGCTCCAACAAGGCCACCAGCATCGTGAAGGACCCCACCCACCCCTCTCACAACCTCTTCCAGCTCCTGCCATCAGGTAGAAGGTACCGGAGCATCAGAGCTCGCTCTGTCAGATTGCTCAACAGCTTTTTTCCCCAGGCTGTGAGAGCTCTTAACTCCAATCCCCCTGTCCCCCTCTGAAACCATGAACACCTCAGCCCTCCCACCCCCCAACTCATTAAAAACTGTTGACAATTTTACTAAGTGCAATTCTGGACCAAACCCCTGAATGTGCTACACACAGGTGAGTGGGCTATACAAACCACCTGTAGTAACGCACTCATCCCACTATATGCACACTAGACACTTTCTACAAACACTCCCTGCCACAAAGACTCTTAAGAAAATATATGTCTACTTGAACATTGCACTACAAAATAATACGTTTACTTGAGCATTGCACTACAAAATCTTTTTGCACTATGCACTGTCTCCCACAAAATCTGCACAATAATGTACAAAATATATATTTTTTCTGCACAATTTCATGTACATATATCTCTTTCGCACAATTTCATGTACAGTATTTATGTAAAGTTTTTTTGTACAGTCTCAGTTTGTGTATGTGTGGACAACTAGGTATAGCAGTTATAGTATTTTTAGTATATGTATAGTCAGATAGTTAACTGTTGTATAGCTCTATTGTTTTTCCTATACTTGCATTGTTGTATGTTTATCTTATGTTTAACTAGTATGTAGCACCGTGGTCCTGCGAGACACGACATTTCGTTCCACTATATGTCCACACATGTAGCAGAATGACAATAAAGCTCGACTTGACTTGACTTGACTTAATAAAAAATAAAAAAAATAAAAACTTTAATCAGGGTTACTTTATAAGTTAATATCAAATGTCAACAATTTTTTTTTAAAATATTGAATGGCAGGAATATTAAGTGGTCTCATTTTTTAAATTAAATTCATGGGGCTTTAAAAAAAAGATTTAAATAAAATGGAGATTTTTTTTTTTTTTTTTTAAATTGAGCCACATTTAGGTATACACAAGCATTCTGGTTTTCTGATGTACTGAAATGGTAGTCATTTAAAATGTTCAAACACGAGATGTTTATTGTCATATTCAATTATTGCTGCACTAATTGAGATATTTATTAGGTAGGTATCATTTTATAGAAATTAAGTTAAATCAGGAACAGCTACAAAAATTGTGCAACTGTGCTACTTTGTGGTCACGATGGTAATGTCAAAACTTCAACAGAGTATCAAAAGTTTTTGAAGTCGAACTCGAGACTTTTTATGAGTAATTAATCTTAATTAATTTTAAGATTAAACCCATACAATCCCAAAATAAATAATGTATTTCAGATGTCGGGAGTAACTGACGACTGCTATATTCATTATTACATCCAACAACAAAACACTTCAATCGCTTAATCGGAGTTGTCCTTTTTTATGCTTCATTTAGTAACAACTCACAACATGTACAAATAATAACAGCAAGAAATCAATACAAATATTACAGATACAGTAATAAAAAAACTGTTTAGTAAACAACACAAAAATTAAGAACTATATACAGAGGGGTATTGAAAACAAATCCATATCTCTAATTACAAAATAAAATATAAGAGTCCTAAAAAAGGCTTTACAACAATCCATAGTCTTTTGGGCCTTAGCATTCCTTGCATCCTCCAATGCTTTAAAATACTGACAAAGCTCACATTTAAAATGCACAAAACTAGGTGTACTTTTTGCCCATCGACATTTATGAATGTGATATTTCCCAAATACAGCCTAATAAACAAATTAAGAAAACAAATTTTCTTCTCTAAATCTCCTTAAAGAAGACTTTAAAATCACTCCAAAACTATTTAGTACAAATGCAATCAACAAAAAGATGGTAAATACTTTCATCATTCATATTACAAAACGCACATTTTAAGTCAATGTCTTTCTTAAACCTTTTTATAGAGACATCTTGTCCTCCCCTGCACCAGAGTCGACACAAGGGTGGACTGATGACAGCTCACTCAGGGCGGGTCTAAGGTAAGACGGCCTTGTCAATCAACTGTCATGGGAGGGGCCTGTACAGAACTAAGTCATTCTGACAGGAATCTCAGAACAGCCTGATTTGAGAAAGGGGATTTTAAAAAAAAAACACTGGGTGGATTTTTATCATTATAGGATGGATATGAACACACTTCCAACACACATTTATGTTCAAACAACTTGTAAAAGTGACCGATGACCCCTTTAATAACTTTTTATACGCTTTATTTTATATTTCCTGTTTTAATTTTAAGGTTTTAGTAGCCTAATGTTGTGGGTTTGGTATTTTATTTTATTCATATAAGACTCATTCACTTATTCGGCAAAATTATCAGTTCTCTTACTCTATACAATGACCTTATATTAGGATATATTTTACAGAATCTCTCAGGTGACACAATTTCACTGTATTAGTGTATTTACCTAGCAAAATCCCCGGATAGAGAGGATGAGTGAATGTGGTGTGGACTTTATGAATGAGGGTCATTGTGTCAGAGACGCTGTAGAAGGACAGAATTCCTGCACCATGATCCACATACACTCCTATTCTAGAGCTGGACACTCCAGGGAGATCAGTCACTTTGTTACCGTGTGTGAATAGGCATCTTGAAGGAGAGCAGAAGAATTTCCAGGACTGATCATTGTATCCAGATCTACACTCATCACCCTGTTCCTTTTGACTGATGCTCTTATAAGACACTGATACACATACATCTTTACTCTGACTCCAGTCAACCTCCCAGTAACAGCGTCCAGACACTCTCTCTCTACACAAGACCTGAACCCACCGATCAAATCTGTCTGGATGATCAGGATACGGCTGAAAGTTACTAGTAATTGCTTTGTTCCCATCAGACAGAATAAAGTTGCTATGTGTTGTTTTTGGATCCAGAGTGAACTGACGGAAACCTAATGAACAAAACCATTCACCATACATTACTTACATATCTCTATTGGGTTAAGATGGAACACTTTCAGAAAGTCCCATTAGAGTGGCTAAACTTACATCTCAGGTATTCCTCTCTGGTCTCATATTCAGGGCCCAGAATGATCTGAATGGGTTTCACTGGGATAACCAAATAAACAATTTGATATTTAATTCTCATTTATATTGCATGAACTTGTATAAATAAATGGCATGTAATTCACTTGTACCAGATATGTTGTCTATCGCCTCTCTGCAGTATTGAATTAGTTGGTCTCTGAGTTTAGAGACAGATTTCCTAACATCATCAAAAGAGACAGCAGAACTGATGTTGATTCTGGGTAATTTTGAAGATCCAGCGAGAGAGAGAGACTGGAAACTCTACACAGACAAGCAACAGATAAAATATAATTACTTCACCCAAAAATCCATATCCACTTTTTTTCCCTACACCCCATGACATTTTGCGCAAATTATGGGAGCAACTTCTATTAAACTATAAACAATCAGCGAAAGATTTGCTCTTTGAACTCAATAATATGCATTTTCAAAAACTGGATACAATGATGTGACATTATTATATTTACCCTTCAACCATCGAACATTAAAAGGAAATTCAAGACTGTAAAAGCATTAAAAAACTGCTTTCAGTAGACTATGAATAATCTCAAACCTTGATTGTTTCCACAGCAATATTATAGACATTTTAAAGGCAGGGTATGTGATTTGGTTCAAAAACATTTTTTGTTATGCTGGTTAAAAGTCTCTTCACACCCCAATCACTAAGTTAAGTGGTCTAAAAGTATTTATATGTATTTATTTAGTCTGTGGAAGGCGTAGGACCATAAAATATTTGACCAATCATATCCCTCAGTCCAAGAGCTCTGATTGGTTGCCCTACCTGCCTGTCAACGTATGTATTTGCAGACGTCCATGCACCATTTGCGCAGGCATGATATGTCATCAGCGTATTCCATTACGCTATTGCAGACTGAGCGAAAATGGAAGGCGTTATTATTGTTATATTATGCGCTTTGTACTGTAATGCTTTCTCACTGGTGAATGACACATGAGGTAATCTGACAGCATTGACGACGTCTCTCATTGTGTCGCCTCTGCTCCGCCTGAGCGTGTTGTGTTTTGCAGGAGGCCTGGCTTTGGAGAGTGATTATGCATGGAGGGTGGGATCTTATGCTTTCAAAGCTAGCTTGCTCCGAAAATCGCCTATTGTACCTTTAAATATCATTGTACTAATATACGTCTATATTATGTAACATACTTTGTCTTAATCAAAAATGTTCATTGACAAGTGATAATATTTCATAGTGATTTCTGTCATTTTGACAGATAACAAATATTAAATTAACCTGCTTTAGAAACTTCCCAGTAAACTTTCCAGTAGACTGATAGTGATTAGAAGTGAAAAGGGGAGACAATTACATTTTAAAGCATCCATGTGAAAACTAACCTGGAAAGAGGGTTCCGGTCGACCTAATTAATGCAGCCTAACAATCATTTAACGGATTTGAATTATAGAAATGCGATAGTGTATTATGTGTAAGCCAGGTTAAAGAGATGGGTCTTTAATCTAGATTTAAACTGACAGAGTGTGTCTGCTTCCCGAACAGTGTTAGGTAGATTGTTCCAGAGTTTGGGCTCTAAACAGGAAAACGATCTCCCGCCCGCAGTTGATTTTGATATTCTAGGTATTATCAAATGGCCAGAGTTTTGAGATTGCAGTGGACGTGAAGGACTATAATGTGATAAGAGCTCACTCAAATACTGAGGTGCCAAACCATTCAGGGCCTTATAGGTAATTAGCGAGATCTTAAAATGTATACGATGTTTAATAGGGAGCCAGTGCAGTGTTGACAGAACCGGGATAATATGGTCATACTTCCTGGTTCTAGTAAGAACTCTAGCTGCTGCATTTTGAACCAGCTGGAGTTTGTTTATTAAACGCTCAGAGCAACCACCCAATAAAGCATTACAATAATCTAGCCTCGAGGTCATGAACGCATGAATTAATGTTTCTGCATTTGACATTGAGAGCATAGGTCGTAGTTTAGATATATTTTTAAGATGAGAAAATGCAGTTTTACAAATGCTAGAAACATGTTTTTTGAAAGAAAGATTGCTATCAAAAAGTATGCCTAGGTTCCTAACTGATGAGGAAGAATTTACAGAGCAGCCATCAAGTATTAGACAGTGATCTAGGTTATTACATGCAAAAGTTTTTGGTCCAATAATTAACGCCTCTTTTTTTTCAGAATTTAGCAGTAAGAAATTGCTAGTCATCCAGTTTTTGATATCAACTATGCATTCCATTAGTTTTGCAAATTGGTATGTTTCATCGGGTCGCAAAGAAATATAGAGCTGAGTATCATCAGCATAACAGTGGAAGCTAACACCATGTTTCCTAATGATATCTCCCAAGGGTAACATGTAAAGCGTGAAAAGTAAGGGGCCTAGTACTGAGCCTTGAGGTACTCCATACTGCACTTGTGATTGGTATGATACCTCTTCATTTACTGCCACGAATTGATGGCAGTCAGAAAAGTACGATTTGAACCATGCCAGTGCACTTCCTCTAATGCCAACATAGTTTTCAAGTCTATTTAAAAGAATGTTGTGGTCGACAGTGTCAAACGTGGCGCTAAGATCCAGTAGCACCAATAGAGAGATACAAACCACAATCAGATGATAAAAGCAGGTCGTTTGTAACTCTAATGATAACAGTCTCAGTAGTATGATATGGTCTAAAACCTGACTAGAAATCCTCACATATAACATTTTTCTCTAAGAAGGAACATAGTTGTGAGGATACTACCTTTTCTAATATCTTTGACATAAAAGATTCAAGATCGGTCTGTAATTAATTAATTCTTTGGGGTCAAGTTGTGGTTTTTTAATGAGAGGCTTAATAACAGCCAATTTGAAGGTTTTTGGGACATATCCTAATGACAATGATGAGATAATATTCAGAAGAGGATTTATTACTTCTGGAAGCACCTCTTTTAGGAGCTTAGATGGAACAGGGTCTAACATACAGGTTGTTGGTTTAGATGATTTAACAAGTTTATACAATTCTTCATTTCAAATAGAAGAGAATGAGTGGAATTGTTCCTCAGGGGATCTATAGCGTACTATCTGATATGATACTGAGGCTGACAGCTGCATGGTTACAATTTTATCTATAATAGTGTCGATCTTGGAAGTAAAGTAGTTCATAAAGTCATTCCTCCTGTGCTGTTGGGTAATGTCTGCACCTGCTGATGTTATATTTTTTTGTTAATTTAGCCACTGTATTGAATAAATACTTGGTGTTGTGTTTGTTTTCTTCTAAAAGAGACGTAAAGTAAGCAGATCTAACAGTTTTTAAGGCTTTCCTGTAGGAGAGAGTATTTTCACACCAAGCAATATGAAATACCTCTAATTTTGTTTTTCTCCGGCTGCGCTCCATTTTCCGGGCTGCTCTCTTTAGGGCCCGAGTGTGCTCATTATACCACGGTGTTGGACTTCCTTAATTTTCCTTAAGCGTAAAGGAGCAACCGTATCTAAAGTGCTAGAAAAGAGAGAGTCCATAGTTTCTGTTACATCAAGTTGTTCTGAGCTATTGGATATGCTGAGGAACTGAGATAAGTCAGGAAGGTTATTTATAAAGCAGTCTTTTGTGGTCGAGGTGATGGTTCTACCATATTTGTAACAAGGAGTTGGCTTTACAGCTTTAGCTATATGGAATATACACGAAACTAGATAATGATCTGAGATATCATTGCTCTGCTGCAAAACTTCAATGCCACTGACATCAATTCCATGCGACAGTATTAAATCTAGGGTATGATTTCGACAATGAGTAGGTCCTGACACGTGTTGTTTAACACTAATAGAGTTTAGAATGTCTATAAATGCTGATCCCAATGAATCTTTTTCATTATCAACATTGACATTAAAATCACCAACAATTAGGACTTTATCTGCAGCCAGCACTAAGATAGATATACACCCTCTTCAATATTATTAATGCTACTCTCAACCCATTGGCCTGTCTTGTTCCTGGGGTTTCTTCTCCATCATGTGAAGAATTTTTATTATTTTTTGATAGTAAAATTAGGGATCTCCAGCTGGGGAGAACTCCCTCATTTTTTAATCTGTCAAACCGCTCTCTCTCTACTACCTTTTTTAGCTTTTGAAGGTTCTTAATGATATCTTAATATCATGTGATTCCGGGGATTTTGCAGTCCTTGTGCTCTTAGATTTGACGGCCGCTTTCGATACAGTTGACCATGCTATTCTCATTGATCGATTAGAACATTGCATTGGTTTAAGAGGTGTAGCTTTAGATTGGTTTAAATCGTATTTTGTAAATATGAGTTTTTCAGCCAAAATGGGTGAACATTACTCAAGTAATGCTTTTTTGCCCCGTGGGGTTCTACAGGGTTCTATTTTGGCTCCTTTGCTTTTTTCTCTCTATATGCTCCCTCTTGGCTCAATTTTTAGAAAACATGGGCTGTCATTTCACTGTTATGCAGTTGATACTCAGGTTTATCTGTCTGTTAAACGAAATTCTGTGGGTTTTGAGTCTCTTATGGCATGTTTGGCGGATGTGAAGGCTTGGCTTTCATTAAATTTTTTAATTTTTAATGAAAAGAAAACTGAAATTATTGTTTTTAGCCCGTCTGAATTTTCAGATTCCCTGAAATTGGATTTGGGTGAGATGTCTCTGTGTCTGAAATCATGGGTAAAAAACCTGGGTTTCATTTTTGATGATGGTTTAAAGTTTGACTGCCAAATAAATTCAGTAGTCAAAGCTTGCTTTTTTCAGCTGCGTTTGCTTTCTAAAGCAAAGCCTTTTCTTTCTTTTAAAGATTCTGAAAAAGTAATTCACGCTTTTATTTTATCTAGGCTGGACTACTGCAACTCACTTTATTTTGGGATTAGCCAGACAGCTTTATCCCGTTTGCAGCTTGTTCAAAACGCTACGGCTTGACTCTTGAGTGGGGTTAAAAAGAGGGAGCATATTACTCCTATTTTACGCTCATTACTTTGGTTGCCTGTTTGTTTTAGAGTGGATTTTAAAATTTTGCTCCTTGTTTATAAGTCTCGAAATGGTTTGGCCCCTATCTATCTCTGTGAGTTACTGACAGAGTATCAACCCATTAGATCCCTTCGGTCTTCCAACCAGGATCTATTGTCTACCCCTAAGTCAAGGCTTAAATCCAGGGTAGATCGTGCTTTTTGTATTGCTGCTCCTAGGCTTTGGAACGCCTTGCCACTCTCCATTAGACAAGCTTCTTCTGTTAATATTTTTAAGTCTAGGTTAAAGACATTTTTATTTTCTAAAGTGTATGGTTGATGGGATAATTGTATTTTTGATAGTAAAATTAGGTAAAGTTATAAAAATTGATTTTATAACTTTACTGTTTGTTTGTTGTGTGTTTTTCTGTTTTTAATGACTTACTAGAAAGCACATTGGTCGACAGAAGTTGAAATTAATTGTGCTATATAAATAAATTGTCAATTGTCATAGAAAATCCGCAAATTCTTTAATAAATCTGTATGGTGCCCTGGTGGTCTGTATACAGTAGCCAGTACAAACATCACAGGGTATTTATCATTAATACTTGCTTCTTTGGATAACGTTATATGAAGCACCATTATTTAAAACGAATTATACTTGAAACTCGACCTCTGAGAAATACTGAAAATGTTGCTATAAATTGTAGCAACACCTCCCCCTCTGCCTTTTGGATGTGGCTCATGTTTGTAACAGTAATCTTGGGGGATATGCTCATTTAAAGTAATGTAATCATCTGGTTTTAGTCAGGTTTCTGTCAAACAAAGCACATCTAGTTTATGGTCAGTGATCATATCATTTACAAAAAGTACTTTTGTAGAAAGGGATCTAATATTCAATAAATATTCAAAAGCTTTATCATTTGTTTATCTGTATTTAATCTGTTTTTTATTTGTTAAACGTCAATTAAATTGTTACTCTTACTTTGGTTTGGACGTTTTCTGTATTTTCTAGTTCGTGGAACAGACACAGTCTCTATAGTGTGATATCTAGGTGAAAGAGTCTCTATATGCTGAGAATTAACTGACTTCTGTGACGTGAGGCGGCTAGCAGACGGTCGGTTTAGCCAGTCTGTCTGCTTCCTGACCTGGCCCCCAGTTAGTCAAGTATGAACTCTAAGACTATGTGCCATATTTCTAGAGAGAAGAGCGGCACCACCCCAGGAGGGATGAACACCATCTCTTTTCAACAGGTCAGGTCTGCCCCAAAAACTCGTCCAATTGTCTATGAAACCTATGTTATTCTGCGGGCACCACTTAGACATCCAGCCATTGAGTGACGACAGTCTTCTATGAATTTCATCACCCCGGTAAGCAGGGAGGGGACCAGAGCATATTACAGTGTCTGACATCTTACTTGCAAATTCACACACCTCTTTAACATTATTTTTAGTGATCTCTGACTGGCGAAATCGAACATCATTAGCGCAGACGTGGATAACAATCTTACTGAATTTACTTCTAGCATCAGCCAGCACTTTTAAATTTGCCAAGATGTCAGGCGCTCTGGCTCCCAGTAAACATTGGACTATGGTGGCTGGTGTCTCTATTTTCACGTTCCGTACAATAGAATCACCAATAACTAGAACACTTTCATCAGGTTTCTCAGTGGGTGCATCACTGAGTGGGGAGAACCTGTTTGATGTTTTGATCTTAACGGAAGAGCGGTGTGTTTTGACCCGCAACTATGCGGCCTCACAGTCACCCAGTTGCCCTGCTGCAGAGGCGCTGAAACCGGAACAATGTACAGGAGTCCCTGAGCTAGTCGTATCTAAAGCCCTCACATTCTTACTGTCCTCAAATAAAGTTTGGATGCGTGTCTTTAATTCTGAAATCTTCTCTGTCAGCCTAACTATTTCCCTGCATTTATCACATGTGAATCCCTCGCTGCTGACAGAGACAGATAAACTGTACATGTGGCAAGCGGTGCAGGTGACGATGCAAGGAGAAGCCATTACTCACCGAGATTGTAGAGTAATTCCGACTCACCACAGTAGTTTGATGGACTCATAAAAAAGGAGCGAGAGAGAAAAGAAACAGAGCGAGAGAGAGAGAAGAAGCAGTCGAAAATGTGAATGGAGATACGATTGACAAGCTAATAGGCTAACGGAATGCTTACGCGCAGCGCTCACGGTTTAGATTAAGAGATTTAAGGTGGATGATGTCAAATTAGTCTTAAATCAGAAATATTGTGAGAATTAAATTATACTTTAGCGATTTAAACAACAGATAGAGTAAGATAGAGATTTCTTCAGATAAACAAAGCTACACGGAGCTACAAACAGCAGCACGGCAGGCAGCAACAGGAAGCGAAGACAGGATGTATTGTAATCCTGTCATCCTGTAAACAACAGGATGTATTGTAAATTAAATTGGGAAAGCAGACCACAAATGCGCATTATATGTTGTCTTTTTTATATTGGTACAGCGGAATAAAGGAAAAAAGTATGCAGCGGACTGAAAAGAGCTCTTGCCATAGATATTGTTGTTATACCATGTCACATTAAAATAGCAAGTGTTGTGTTATTCTCAGTGTTGGGTAGTAACTGATTACATGTAATCTGGATTATGGGATCAGATTCCAAAAATTAAATACTTGTAATTAGATTATATTACTTTTTCAAACACTTGTAATCAGACTACAGTTACTTCTTTATTTACTACTATTCACAAAATAGAAATGAATTATTCATAATTTATTGATTCTCCCTAACTCTTCTTTTTCATCTTTTAAATTTTCCTTTCTAAAATAGCCAACCAGTTATATACATTCAGAAAGGGTTCCAGTTTTGTGGACATTCACACCAATTTTCATATCAATATGGTACAAGATTATCCTATTTAAACCAATGTGATAAACGAGTTAAGTCAAAAGTAATCTAAATGTAATCAAAAAGTAGTCTGATTAGATTACCTAAAATGTGTAATGTAATGGATTACATTTGTCATGTAATTTGGAATCAGTAACGGATTTCAATTTGTAAGTAATCTACCCAGCACTGGTTATTCTCCTCATGTCTGAAAATAAAATGTAACTGTATTTCTGTACAGCATGACTGTCAAGCTCCAAACTTACACCAAACCCTGCATGAAATTTTGTTACCTGGAGGAAACTGACGTGGTCATCTGATTGTGTGTGTGTAAACTGCTCCAGCTCAGCCTCTCTCCTCCTAAGATCTACAATCTCCTGCTTCAGTCGCTCCAAGAGTTGTTCAAGTTGACTCACTGAAGCTCTTTCCTGAGCTCTGATCAGGTGTGTCACCTCAGAGCGGCTTCTCTCAATGGAGTGAATGAGATCAGAGCAGATCTTCTCACTGTCCTCCACTGCTGCCTGTGCAGATCGCTGTTAGGACACAAATCACAATCAGTGAGAAAGTTCTTCAGCACTTGAATAAATTGAATTTCAAGCTCCTCTTGCAACTGTCAGCAGTTGTTTTCCTCCAAACTCACCTTAAGAGACTCAACAATCCCTCTCACTTCCTGAAGCTCATTTTTTCTCTGCTGGATCCTCTGCTCGAATGTTCTCTGCATCTCCCACAATTTACCCTTTATACAGATAAACAAAATGACGTTAGAAACTTAAAACTAAATTTCACAAAATAATGTAAGTTACTGAATATGAATTTGGTGTTGATGTATTTTTTTTACTAGTACTTACACATTACGGCACCTCAGTTATCATACTTCTAAACCCCGCATTTAACCCCAGGTAGAGAAACAAATCACACTTGTAATTTCGTAACCCGAGGTATAACAAAACCCTGCTCCATGTACAGTGTGAAAAAATGCGGCTGTCCCATTTGTACTCAGAAGTTGGAAATTCTGAAATCCCAGTAGGAACTTTTAACTGGAACGCCCTCCGAAGACAGAGCAAAAAACTTCAACTTTAGAATTCAATATGGCTGCTCAGTGCATCAACAGAAGAGAAACAGTAGTAATATATTGTTTATTAGCACTAATGTTTGTCTGTGTCTCAATAAACTCAGTGGTGCACACAGTTGGCCTACTATCCAACCTCTATTTGTGGACATGGCAGCATCACATATTTGCCCAGAAATAATGGTAAGCCTTATCTTTAGCAGAAGATTTTTTTTCTAGACTTTGTGCATGCAAAATTGTTAATTAAAACCTCAAAGTTTATTCCCTTGACTAGTTCGGATTCAGTATCCAGCAGGGAGAGTGCAGACAGCCGCTTCGAGTTGTATCGGTTGAGGCATTCGTTTCACTGCTAGTGCCTTCTGCTGGTGATGCCAACGTCTCTGTCTTTTCTTTTCGAAGAAAAAAAACTTGATATTGCAGGTACTTTTTGAAGGGTGGATATGTGTCGTGATATTTTCTCTTTTTTTAAATTTACGTTTCGCACAACCGTTAGCTATCCATTGTGAATTTATATTATAAATTGGAGCAATTTGGCGAGCTCGACTCTAGGGGGAGGGGGCAAATACACTGACTTGACCTGATGCATATATTTTATATTCTCTCTGTATATCTCTGTTGTATCATTAACTGTTCATTTTGTATGTATCTGTATCTCTTCCATCAAAATAAGATGTATACAAAACATGAAAAATATTTTAAAAGTCTAGTCATTATCTTAATCACTTGGTGCCCCAGGGCACTCGCCCTATCCCGTCTATGGATAATCCGGTGTTGTGCCCATTTTCGACCCCCTGCCAAATTATTACCCCTCTCGTTGAAATAGCTACCTGATTGCCTAATCTTAACCCCACCCCTAATCCTAACCCCTCCCCCACACCTAACCCTAAACCTACCAATACTAGGGGGGTAATAATCTGGCAGAGGTTAGAATTGGGCACAACACAGGCACTGAATTTGATAGTATGGCGTTATCTGTGCAAAAAAAAAAAAAAAATACCGCTTTTTATGTATATTTAATTGAATGGTATTGCTAACAATGGACTTATCCTTCTTAGTTTTCTGCCTTCTCTACTGGAACACGATTCACTTGCAAAGCCACTAGAAAGCAAGCCTGCAATCTTTAGCCAAAAAAGTGTAATGGCTAATGCTAACGCTTCCGCTTTGGCAGTACGTCGGAAAGGAGACCAGAGGCCGTTTTTTTAGTGGATGTCAATGGAGGAGAGGCTTCCCTACGCTGAATAAACAGCTTTTTAGAGCAAACAGCTTATCATTTAATTAATCGACAGCCTGTCAGCTAATCTTTCAACATGTTTTACACTAAACAATACCTTTGGATTGAACTATTTATAGAATTTACACTGAAAAAAAAAAGAAAAGCCGTTTGGCAACCTTGCGTTCTATGAACAGTCAGCCATTTTTATGGTGGTAAAATTAAATCAACTGGCGTGAAGATGTTTTATTATAAAACGGATAGCTCCGGTCCTTGATTCTGATTGGTTGAGCCGCGTTCAAAGCTGTTGTAAATTACACTACAAACCCAGAGCCGTTGAGAAACATTTCTTTAAAACTGTTACGGAGACGAGAGATGTGCAGAAGGCGTGGTCAGGAAACAAGCAAGGGTCAAACAATGGCAAACAGGTATATCACAGGCAAGACAAAGAGTAATCCTAGGGCAAGCATAGGTCTGCGATCGGCGAACAATATCCAACAGGGCAAGGCAGAGAGATAATCCAGGTACACAAGCAATAATCCAAACGAGGTGCAAACAGAGTCCGAACGGCAAGGCAAAGGGTTAATCCAGGAAACAAGGGCACAAATCAAAACACAACAGAAAACAAAACAGAAAACAAGCAAGGCAAGACTAAGTGGGCTCCGTAGAGTAGCTATTGCTAGGAGAGAGATATGTGCTTACAATACTCGGAGCTCATAATGAGGAAGTCCAGGGCTTATAAAGCGTGTCTCATTGGTTACAGCTGTGGGTGCAATTAGTGCGGTGGATGATGGAGAATGTAGTCCAGGGTATGGTGCAACAGTCAGTGTAGTGTGACAGTCAGTTTGATGGACGGGTGATCTCTGGTGGAGAGTGAACGGAAGGGCAGGCACAGGATTCGTAACAAAAACATTTAACATTTAAAACATTTAACATTTAGAAACATTTAACGTTTCTCAACGGCTCTGTACAAACCTACACCTTTGTTTACTTTGTGTGTTGCTTGGCAACCACTTTGTTGCAACCACACCTGTTTCTGAGGAACTACATTGTTTGGTGGAAGAATACTGTTTTTATTAATATTACACTTTATTTGCTCTGTTTTATTTTGTGAAACCTTACTATGTATATGGAATAACCGTTTTATAAAAGCAATAAGCCCCGTGAAGCCGTGGTTTACAGTGAATCTTGCTTGAATGTAACCCCATATCCTAAATGGTTCAAATGACTTTGAAAAAGAATTTATTTTTGTTATTTTTTTTCTTACTCGACTTCTTTATGATACTGTTAAGTAGATAAGCACTGATAATGTTGCTGCACGTCGTGCTTAACAACGCCCCTTAGCTGTTATAAATTCACTGTAAACCACGGCTTCTTGGGGCTTATTGCTTTATTCTTATCATTGTAGTTCGAAAAGTCCATTCAGGAACTTGATAACAGTCAAGCAATGCTACAGCCGTTATGAAAACAGCCGTTATGTTTGTAATTGTAGCTTGAATGCTATCAGTTCGCTAATCAAAGAAGGTTAATACGCTAACAGGTTAGTGTATGCTAAGGTAGTATGCTGAGCAGTTGGGCTAAAGAAAGAGAAATGTTTCATTTCACAATCTATATATTTGTTCATTTACCATTGTAAGCAAGGTAAACTTAGATGAAAATTGTACTTGTATATACTCTTAAAAATAAAGGTGCTTCATGATGCCATAGAAGAACCTTTTTGTCTAAATGGTTCCATAAAGAACCTTTAGTTTAACATCTGAAGAACCTTTCTGTTTCACAAAAGGTTCTTTGTGGCGAATAAGGTTCTTCAGATTATATAAAGGTAAGCAAGAGATGGTTCTTTAAAGAACCTTTGACTGAATGCTTTGTGGAACCAAAAATCGTTCTTCTATGGCATCGCTGTGAAGAACCTTTTGAAGCACCTTTATTTTTAAGAGTGTATACATCGTTAAGATGACACAGGATGAGTGTGTGTGTGTGTGTGTGTGTGTGTGTGTTTTCTAATCATGCATTAAATAGAACACACAACTTGAAATAGTTAACCCAGGGTCATTCTAAACCCTGGGTAAACGCAATCCTGGGTAATCGTGCTTCACATTTCACACAGCTCATACTTTACCCGGAGTTATAATTATCATAAGCTGATGTTTCTCACAGTATATTCCTAAACCTGGGTTAACACTCTTAAGGGCTTTTTATGCTGCATTTAACCCCAGGTTATTGTCGTTCTAGAGGGATCAGGTCTTGACGTTGCTTAGGGTCCCCGAAATGATAAACCCGGCCCTGATGACAGCATATCTCTAACGTTTATGGCCAAAGCCAATAGAATTTGCAGTTCAAAGTCTCAATAGCTTTGATATTATCTCTAATATTAGCAAACAACAGTAAGACACTACTTTCCATAATGTACATTATCCTTTATATTCTGAGATCTGGGCAAACCTAAATTTTCTTTAGCAATGAGTTTAATTTCAATATCAAATGTCACTTCATACCTGCAACTTAGTCATTTCTTCTGTAGCTGATACAGTCTCATGGTTTCTGTGTTCATCCAATGTACACAGAACACAAATACATTTCTTGTCGGTGCGACAGAAAACCTCTAGAATCTTATTGTGTTTTTGGCAGATCATCTGCTTCAGTCGTTCAGTGGCATCGATCACTTTGTGTCGTTTATCAGAATGAAACTCCTCAAAATGAGTTTGACAGTAAGAGTTCAGACACACCAGACAGGACTTGACCGCTTTGTTTTTCCGTCCAGTACAGACGTCACACTTCACGTCTCCAGGTCCAGCAACAACAGCATCTTGAGGCTCAGTCTTCTTTAGTTTCTCCACCATTTCAGCAATCATCACATTCTTACCTAAAGCGGGTCTTGGTAAGAAGGTCTTTCTGCACTGTGGACAGCTGTAGATTCCCATCCGATCTTCCTGATTCCAGTAGCCTGTGATACAGTTCATGCAGTAACTGTGTCCACATGGGACAGTCACTGGTTCCTTCAAGAGATCCAGACAAATTGGACAGATGAACTGGTATTGATCCACTGAAATTCTTAAATCTGCCATCTCAGACATATAGAGCAACAATATAGATAATGAGAACAGTTTAGTTTCTATTTCTATACTTGAAGGTTAATATCTTACTGGTTGCAGGGTGTGACTTATACTCTAGGGTGTGATGCAAGCTAGACAGTAGTTACAGCATAGATATGTATAGGTAGATGCCACATTCGACTGCTCCAGACACGTCGACGCGTCCGCCATCTTGGAGCGGTCAATGTGTCGTCACTCACAATAAAAATCAATGAGTTTCAAGATGCCACAACACTGTGCAACCTCTGGTTGTAAAAACCACCGAAATTCAAATTCTTGAAGAAATTGGATAAACTTTGAGGAATGTGTTAATTTGAGTTTTTAATATGTATTAACACAATATTACAGCTTTTTAAACTATAGTACCTTCTAAATGTTGTGTTGGCTTACGGCTTTGTCTTCTATTGTGTTAGTTTAGCAAAATAAAAAAAGTCTGTTGCAGATATAGATATTCATACATGCGTATAACTAGGGTAGCAGACACATAGGCAACTTTCTCTCGAGTGTTCACCGACCTGCTTTGACTGCTCCAGTATGGCGGCCCATAGAAACAGCCACTAATAAGGCATCTACTTATACATATCTATGGTTTACAGCAACATTATCAGTACTTATCTACTTAACAGTATCATAAAGAAGCCAAGTAAGAAAAAAATAACAAAAATAAATTCTTTCTCAAAGTCATTTGAACCATTTAAGATATGGGTTTACTTACATTCAACGAGATTTGTGTCCTTGATTAATTCAATAAGGCTATAAAAGTGATGATGCACCACGATTTACAAATTTTGAGTAATTAGAGTATAGCCAGTGTTATTTTAGTAGCACTGATATAATATTATGTTTTTATTTTGAATGATTTATTTTTATATTTCCCATTTACATTTTAAAATTAGTTAAAGTTTTAGTAATTTTCTTGTGTTTCTGTCATTTAGTTATTATAGCACTTCCAAGTTAAACTAAATGAACAATGAGAAATGTTGCCTTGGCAACTAACTGAAGTAAATTTTATTTTAAGTAACAAAACAAAATTTTTCATTGAAAAAATATTTTTTTAATGATTTAATCAATCATGCACTAGAGCTGCCTGGTAAAAGTATTTATAGATGATGACAAAATGATATTGCTTAATCTTTTTAAGTACATACTGAACATTTTAACATCTAGTTTGCAAACACAAACACTGCTGTTATTTTCATGTCTCCTGTCACCAGCAGAGGTCGCTGCTGAGCTGCAGATAGTCAGTCTTAAACCATTCAAATGACCTCATTCCTCTTTTAAGAAACTTTGTGAACTTCCCAGACAGAATTTTGGATTAGATTGTATTGAACATGAGATGCACAGAAACCAATAATAAATAAATAAATAAATAAATAAATAAATAAATTATTTTTTAAAAATACATCAGTAATTTCAGTGTTGGGCTTATTATTCCAAAAATGTAATTTATCACTCGTTACTAGTTACTCCTTTCAAAAGTAATGTTATTACTTATTACTTTCTGGCAACAGTAATTAGTTACACTAGTTACATTACTTTTCCTTCACGTCCCCACAGAAGTTGTAATTGTGTATCTTCCCCACACAATTCTTCTAAAATGTTCCAAACAATATATTTCTGAGTCATCATTTCACCAAAATCCACACTAGATCGCAGTCAGAAATTATTACAAACGCTCAGTTGTGATTGATCATGACTTTTAAGTAAAAGTGTTGCATTAATTGTCATGTGTAACTTGAAGCTAATTGTAGCTATAATTTCTCTGTTACCCATATGCGATTATATTTCATGATGTATTTTATCAAAAGAAATCACACAAGTTTGTAAGATTTTTAATTATAGTAATACAATGTAGGCTATATCGGGGGCAAGCAATGTAATGCCAGAGTAAAGTAATGCCACAACTTATACATCAGTGTTCAGATCATCATTTCTCCTGACCAAATCAATGTAATGGCAATGTTTCCATCTGCTGAATATAAGCTTTTCCATATTCCAAGCTTGGCTGATGCACGCTGACTTCATGTGCTTGTGCGAGTCATGAAATTATGAAAATAAATTGAATTACATGAATTATTGGATTGTTGGATTTCAAATCAGTAGGTGTTGAGGCATCAAAAGTAACCAAGTAACGAGCTGTTTTATGGATGGTAACTGTAATATTATTACTGAAATCTTATTAGTAATTAGTTACTGTTAGTTACACTACAGTGTGTGCAGAATTATTAGGCAAGTTGATATTCTGGTCATATTTTTATTTTTTTTTTCTTACCAATTCCAAACCACATCAATCTTAATAACTACTATTGATTTTGTATTTAATCATTTATAAGTGATATATAATTGTCCATGAAGGCTGAAAGTCAAAAACTCCAGAATTATTAGGCAGGGTTTCTTTTACAGATAAAATGAGCCAAAAAAGAGATTGAACTCAAGAATAAAAGTAAAACAATTATTAAATGCCAATGAGAAGGATGCAATACTAATACTAAGTCACTGATCACATCCACATTTATGTATTTATATTTTCTCCATTTTGATTGCATGACAGCCATAGAAACCCTTTGTGTAACAGCATGGAAGAATTTATGCCTCCTGCAAGTTATGTTCTTCGTTTACAAGCTCCTGCATGTAAATAAGTCAAATATCTGTCACTGGAGGGTGAATAGTGTGTACAGTCATCTCTGAGTCACTTGTTTGGTTTATTCTCTTCAGAAAGGCCTACTTACATCTGTTACATAACAGCATTTTATGAAACCTCTCTAAGTGGAAACCCCAAATGATGGAGTGATCATCTGGAGCTTGAGCTTCCAACAAAATGAGACATCAAGATACAAACAAACAGCAAAAAGAGGCAGGTACTTCAGCAGATTGGTTTTGCAGGCAGAAGCTGTATCTTTTATGTTTTTGTACAAGCTGCGTGTTTTATAATTTTTTTCCCAACCTTTTAAGATTTTTCATGTACATCTTGGTATTTATGTATTTGCTTTGAATGGCTTGCTTTGTGTATGCCTATATATATATATATATATATATATATATATATATATATATATATATATATATATATATACATACATACATACATACATACAGTTTGGTCCATATATTTGGACAATTTTTATTATTTTAGCTGCTGGCCAAAACATATTCAAGTTACAGTTATATAATGAATATGGGCTTAAAGTGCACACTCTGAGCTTTAATTTGAGGGTATCTCATCACAATTGGAGGAAAGGTTAAAAAAAACAGCTCTTTAATATGTGCCTCCCCCCTTTTTCAAGGGACCATAAGTAATTGGACAGTTGACTCAAAAGCTGTTTTTAATGGACAGATGTGGGCTTGATTCTTTCTTTGTTTCTACATCAATTAAGCAGGTAAAAGGTCTGGAGTTGATTCTAAGTGTATCATTTGCATTTGGAAGCTGTTGCTGTGAACCACATCATGCGGTCAAAGTATCTCTCCATACAAGAGAAACAGACAATTGTTAGGCTTCAGAATCAAAACAGACCCATCAGAGAGATAGCAGGAACATTAGGAGCGGCCAAATCAACAGTTTGGTACATTCTGAGAAAAAAAGAAAGCACTAGTGAGCTCAGAAACATAAAAAGGCCTGGATGTCTACGAAGGACAACAGTGGTGGATGATCGGAGAATCCTCTCCATGGTAAAGAAAAACCTTTCACAACATCCAGCCAACTGAAGAACACTCTCCAGGAGGCAGACGTGTCCCTGTCAAAGTCTACAATCAAGAGAAGACTTCACCAGAGCAAATACAGAGGCTTCACCACAAGCTGCAAACAAGGCCAGATTAGACTTTGCCAAAAAACATCTAAAAAAAACACTTCTGGAAAAGCATTCTTTGGACGGCTGAAATAAAATCAACCTGTACCAGAATGACGGGAAGAAAGAAGTACGGAAAAGGCTGGGAACAGCTCATGATCCAAAGCATACAGCATCATCTGTGAAACATGGAGCAGTGTGAAGCATGAGCTGCATGGCTTCAGTGGCTCTGGGTTACTGCTGTTTAGTGATGATGAGACAGAAGACAGAAGCAGCCGGATCAATTCTGAACTGTATAGAGATATACTCTCTGCCCAGATTCAGTCAAATGCAGCAAAGCTGATTGGATGGCGCTTCATAGTATAAATGGAAATAACCCAAAACATACAGCAAAATCAACCCAGGAGTTTTTGAAGGTAAAAAAGTGGAATATTCTGCAATCTCCTGATCTCCTGCGTTTCACTCGCTGAAGACAAAACTAAAGACAGAAAGAGCCACAAACAAACAACAACTGAAGTCAGCTGCAGTAAAGACCTGGCAAAGCATCACAAAGAAGCAAACCCAGTCTCTGCTGATGTCCATGAGCTCCAGACTTAAGGCAGTCATTGCCTCCAAAGGATTCTCAGCAAAATATTAAAAATGAACATTTTATTTAAGATTATATTTATTTGTCCAATTACATTTGAACCCCTGAAAATGGGGGGACTGTGTATAAAAATGGTTGAAATTCCTAAGCATTTTATGTTGTATTTTTGTTCAGCCCCTTGAATTAAAGCTTAAAGTCTGCACTTCAATTTCATCTTGATAGTTTCATTTTTAATTCTGCTCCGGTGGCATACAGAGCCGAAATTATGAAAATTATGTCATTGTCCAAATATATATAGACCTAACTGTGTGTGTGTGTGTGTGTGTGTGTATGTATACTAAAAATAAATATTGTTAAGGTTTTAATATGGCGCATATATATATATATATATATATATATATATATATATATATATATATATATATATATATATGCGCCATATTAAAACCTTAACAATATTTATTTTTAGTATTGCCAGCAGAATCAAAAATCATTGCTAACACATTAATATTTAATATATCTACTGATTTAAGTGCTTAAAATCACAATCATAGAAATTATTTGACAATATTCTTATAATACCTGCTCTGAAACATAACAAACCTGTCACTGAAGCTTCAAAAGTCTGTGTGAGAAGCACTGATCACATCCAGCAGCTTCAGACAGCGCTATTGATTTTCATTGTTCAGTCAGAGAGCTGCCCATTATGTCTGAAAGCCGAAGAAGAAAATCAATGTCAAAGTGAGTTGTGCGCTTGAGTGATGCTTTCATTTTCAAAGGGAAGTGAGGAGGCTTATCCAACATTACTGTAAAACAAAAGAACTGACCCATAGAGAGTAAAGATATATATAAACTACAATTCACTATAGTTTTAGTTTTGTTTTAGAAATAGAGGTCAGATATCACTCAAGCCCTGATTTAGATTTAGCAGCTATATAGACTACACTTAAAAAGGCAACAAAACCTTTTATTTTTGCATTGTGAAATTATTTTCATGACTATTCAGTACATTTCATCTCCAAATTTCTTTAAAATAAATATTCATACATTAATAAATATCTATAAATATTTATTCGTAGTAAATAATTCATAAAAAAAATACATAAATAAATGTCCAAAAATATATTACAAAAATAAGAATACAGTTAAATATAGGCTAATAGAATAAAATGTAGGCTTTATTTTCCTTATGCAAAATATATTTAGTTTTAGGATAAGATGTGACTTGGACTTGGTTAGTAAGATTCAACCTATTATGCTGCAATAGCCAAAACTGACAATGAAATGTAATAAATTAAATGCTGGCTTGCACAGTCAGCTTTTTAATTAGAGAAGCATTGATAATAACCAGAAATGGACACTAGGGGGCAATGTTGATCTAGCGTTTAAAATCAATACCAGACCTGGGAAATAGTGTCTTTCAATATCAGTTAGATTAGAAGTATCTAATTTTGATTTCTGACCATCTCAAAAAAGTCTGAATTTAAGATGGGTTTTAAGGATAGTACAGATGGCTACAAACGTCCTCTAAACCACAACTCAATGAAAACCTTAAGAAGTAGGTCAAAGTTGATGGTCGCCCCTGGCACTTCATTGAATTTCACTTACTCTATATGCAGCACAGATCTTTTCACATCTTTAGCAACATTAAGTTATGCTTTAACCTCCTTTATGGCTTCATGACATTGTTTAATTCTTCATTCTATTTAGCAGACAGACTTTCCAAGGCGTTTATCAAACATTTTCCATAATTCAGTGGTCCGTGGTCACTTATTCCTTGCATGGTCAGAAAGAATCAATATGCAGTCATAATTAACTCCGATGGCTTCAGAAGAGCTGAAAGTAATGAGCTCGGTGATGCATTGCTCTGGTCTGAAGGTTGCAAATCAGTAAGACTAGAATGAACACTCGGGCTCCGTTCCAAAATCTAGTGATTGGCCTTCTAAGTTAGCATTCAAACTGTAATAGAACCTTATAAGTGACTGATTTAGAGAGTCCTACATAGGCATCAACTCTGTGAGTCACATAATAGAACTCCTTAAGGCCTGTTTTCCATGAACTATAATGATAACTACAAAGTTAAAAAAATTGTAGGGAGTTTAGTAGGGACATCCTACCAATATCCAGCAACTACTAAACTGTCCCTATAATAAGTTTGATCAAACAAATGTATGTAACCACTGCTGTTGTAATTTTAGGTCATACCATTGATATTACCTGAGAAGTTAAATACAGTAAATACACTAGAAAATTGCATAAAGTGAAAAGAGCCGAAGTGTTTAAAACATACCAACACAGTTATAAAGTTTACCTTCTTTAACTTTATGTTGTTCTGCTGTTTTGTGTTCATCTGCTTCTCCCATTTGCTCTTTTTACATTGACTATAACTCTATATAGACTAATACAATCAGATACAACAATAATTTCTCAAATATTTATTACAATATACTAATAAATTTCAATGGTCTGAGAGACTGGATGCTTTCCAACTGATTTTCTATTGAACTGTCACCAAACTGAACTGCAGCTCAAACTATTTCAAATCTACTGAATTAAGCTACAAACTCCATGTATCATAAATTCATAAAGCACAATGTTTCCATCTCACATGTATTTTGAGCTGCAGCTCGTCATATTAACAGCACTAGTTAGCAGTAAACCGGTTACCACGCCTGAATATGTTCCTAGATTTGTGTTGTTTTCTTTGGAATGGAAATATGCATATTTTATTTGTAGGCTAAACATCATACTTTTTCTGCTTATTTCAGTTAATGTTATAAAACTAGCGAGCTAAGCCAGTAGTAGTGCTGATAGTGATGTATAAACATGGCTGAAGATGCGAAAAGTGGAGGAACAGACAAACCGATTCAATTGATTGAGTCATTTACGCTGGAACCGATTGATTCAAACGTGTGACATCGATTATTCAGTTCAAGTGATTCACTAGCAAAAACCAGATCAAAAGAGCCCTTCATTTTCGAATTTCAACATCACTTGTAATGAATAAAAAACAAACACGTAGCCTATAGTGATGCAGGGGCGGACTGGCCATCGGGAGCACCGGGAGAATTCCCGGTGGCCTGGAAGCCAATTTGGCCCGCTGCAGAGAGGCAAAACTGTCCTGTTCAGGACTTCAAGTGCAGGTCAGTTACATCTGTAAATAGACTATTGTAGTTTTGGCTTTGTTTACTTAGTTAAGCATTAAACTGCCTGCAAATGTTAGCAGTAGGAGTCAATTACTGACCAAAAGGACATAACTACTATTGTAAAGAGTAGGAATAGCAGACAAATATGCACATCGTTTTATAACAGGTTTAGAGAGAGCTAAAGCAGACAACAACACATCCCTTATGAAAATTAACCTGGTTTTACTAAAAATAAAACCAAAAACCATGGTTACTATTGTTAAAGTACACTCTTAAAAATAAAGGTGCTTCATTCACGATGCCAGAAGAACCCTTTTTGTCTACATACTTCCATAAAGAACCTTTAACATCTGAAGAACCTTTCTGTTTCACAAAAGGTTCTTTGTGGCTAAAGAAGGTTCTTCAGATTATAAAAAGGTAAGAAAAAGATAGTTCTTTAAAGAACCTTTGACTGAATGGTTAACTGTGGAACCAAAAATGGTTCTTCTATGGGATCGCTGTGAAGATCATTTTAAGCACCTTTAGTTTTTGAGAGTGTAACCACAAATTAACAATGGGTTTGCTACACTGTTTCACCATGGTATTTGTAGTAAAACTCTGGTTATACAAATGGTAATCAATCCGCCAAAAAAACATGGTTGCTATACTTTTACTATAAGCCTAATAATACCATGGTTAATTTTACTTAGGACAAAACATGACCCATGATAATTCATAAACATGTTCAGTGTTAAGATTTTTCTGTAAAGATATATTCAGGATGTAGTTATTAAATGTACTAATTTTGACATTTAGGCAAGATAAAAAAAAATAATAATAATGTAATGTAACGACTAATGTAATACTTAAATTTTTCTAAAATAAATGTATACTATGTGCAAACAAATTACAATGAGGTGGTTGTTTTGCAACTTTGAGATGTATTGATGAAAAAGTGACAGGTACAAGAAAATTAGTGAAAAAAGTAAACATATGAGGGACAGAGAGATGTCAGGGAAAATGAAGAGACTAAAAAGGTAAATGGAAGTTCAAGAGATAACATTTAATTATTCTGCACGGTCCCAGCCTAGGGATTTAAACTTTTTTTAAAATGTGTTGTGGATGTATGGGATGGCCTGGATGAGTGTAAGATTTCCCGGCCTGAAATTTTGTCCCATTCCGCCCCTGGTGATGGGTAAACTGAGATTTTTGAAACGCTCCAATCGAATCATTTGATTCAGATCGGGACTTCGGAGCGCGGATCGTGAATCATTTGATTTAGATTGGAACTCTGGAGCAAGTCCACAAATCTGAAATTCAGATCAGAAATTCAGAGTGCGTATGGCTTGTTTTAGATTGAGACTTCGGAGCATGTATCGCAAATTTTTCTGATTTCTTTTTTGTTTTATTAAACACTATAAAAACATCAAACCATTAAGACAGTACAGTTTTATATATATATATATATATATATATATATATATATATATATAAACAAATAAAATAAAGAATACACAAATACAAATCCCTTAAGAAAATTAACCATTGTTTTATTATAGTAAAAATGTAGTAAAAGTGTCACTGTGTTTGGTGTGAACCAGAGTTAACTAAAACTACAACTGAAACTAAAATTAAAACCATAAAAAATGTGGCACTTCAAGTAAAATAAACACTAACTGAAACAGGCCTACAAAAAATAAAAAATATCTTTTTATTTTAGCTATAGTTTCCGAGGCAACATTTCTAATTTTTAATTTAGTTTAACTAAAACAGAAATAATATATATAAATATATAACAAAAACTACTAAAAATTACAAAAACAAACAAACAAAATTACTAAATCTTTACAATTAAAATGAAAATGGAAAAAAAAAACCTATAAAATTCAAAATATTAATATAAACTATAACAGTATCTCAGGGATACTAAAATAACACTGGTGTTAACAGACTTTACTCAAAACACAAAGATGATGTGACTTGGACTGGGAATTATATAGAGTTTGACGTAAGCTATAATGCATCAAAATACACTGCTCACACAAAAAGTAGTTGATTTTCACCCATTTTCTATTGATACATTTTGGATAATTTTGGATTAAGAATGAGTATATTTATCTTGGAAAACAGCATAGTGGTGTTTTGTAACAGAGCTTTGGTCTGTTGGATCTGTGCAAATATTAGCAGGTTCCTCAAAACTGTGTGTTTTAGGCTCACTGGGTTCCTCTACAGACTCTGAGGTAACAGACTGATCCTAAAACACACACTATGACAGACGTTGCCATAAAGCAGCACATTCACTGGAAATGCCAGGTTTGTGAGAACTTCTCACTGGGTCAGTGGCTTCCATCGCTGAGGGTTCATGGGAAATGTGCTTAATGTGTTAATAAGAGCCTTTCTAAAAATACCTTCCCGGCTGACAGAAGCAATGATTCATGTAAAACTACACTGTGGATCTGAACCGGCGGGTCGCAGCTCTGTTCTGATGGGTCATGAAAACACGCAGAATGCAAATTATAAATGCAATTAAGAGTGTCTCCAGTGCCTCAGAGATTGATTTATATTATAACAGGTTTCAACCGTTTTCTTTTTTGTTAAATTAAGGATGCATACAGGTCACTTTTTTACCCTGCCTTCGTTTATTTTTGCTAGTTTTTAAAATTCCTTTAATCTATAGGTTTAATTAAAAAATAGTTTAATAGTTTAAAAGTTTAATAGTTTAATATTGTGCATATTTTATAATTTAAGTTAGTTAAATATTTCAGTATTTGCAAGAAAAGATTTATGTAAATGTTACATGCATGACTACGGGGGCATCTAATTCACAAAATAATAAATGACGAATAATAAAATTGAAAATAATAAAGTTTCTCTTATCTATAAAATATCCATAAAAATCAATAAAAAGTAAAATATATAAAAATATGTAAAAAGTCAATATTTATATGATTTGAGATATGCTGGAAATTACAGTTTGGACATGAAAAAACTAAATGAAACAACAAAATAAAAAATAACTACATAAACAATAGAAGGAAATAAAAGTAAATATCTTTTGTGAACAATGTTTTGTGGGTCATTTTAAATCAAACTGTAATAGATGTTATCTTGTTTTTTTTTTTGTTTTTTTTTAAGTGAATATTTATATTTATTTATATTTTCTGATACATAATGCTATCTATAAAATCATTGTTGGCCTTTGCATAAATGTTTAAAAATGTCATTTCTGTCACAGAATGAATGAATGGTGATTTGCAATATGGCAGAAATTACAATTTGGACATTAAAATAAGTTAAAATAAAATAAAATACAATAAATCGGAAACTACGTTTTTTGTGTGTTATTTTAAATCATATTTTATTATTATTATTATTACCTTCAAAAATGATGAAGTAAATATTTATATTTAGGATACATAAAATGGTAGCTATAAAATTAATTTGTCATTGGCCTTTTCATAAATTATTTAAAATGTCATTTCCATGAATAGAGACTTAGTAGAGATAAGGAATTTGGACACGAAACAAAAAAATAAATAAAATAAAAATTCTCTTTTGATGTGTATTATCTGTGAAATATTATTCATCTATTTCAGCATGTATTCCTTTGAACGACCCATATCTAGAATGGTTAGTGGGCACTCGTTTCTGTGGCTGCTGTTCTCTGCCATGGTAACGCGTGACATTTGGCAGGAGGGTCTGACTGTGTCAGTCGGTCTCCAGGCTCAGCGAAGCTCTTGTGCTTGGGAATGTTCCCGTTCTGACGGATGAAAGAGTGCTCCTATTGGGAAAGCTCAAAGCTGATGGATCTGCCTTTCACCACCTCCTATAATTACCTCAATAACCTCCTGCAGACTGCCGAATGACTTCAGAGCTATTCATTTTCTGGAAACAAATGATACTAACATTCCTCCTCTGTCCTGTGGATACACCTGGAATCTTCTGTATTTATTTGGTATTTTTAAAGTCATAGTTTGAAAATCATAATCATGCTAAAATTGCATTGGATGAAGTGAATTTCTAATTACAATTTTTATATTTTAATTATGAATTACATTAAATTAATAACTGAACATTACAAAAATGTTTAATTTAAAAATAATTATTTTATTACATTTTTAAGCAGTATTTTTTAATCTAATTAAATTAAGTGATATTAAAATTAAAGAATTAAAAATTAAATAAAAATATTACATTTTAACATTACAATTTTTAATTTTAGTTTTACAATTTTTAATGTAAATGTTTAATTTTAAGTTATTAATTGTAAATGTTAAATTAATAGTTTAATAATAAATTAAAATGTTACTTCATCCAGTAGACTTGCATTAAGATGATATCCTTATGATTTAAAATATTGTAATTTAAAAATCCATATATACAGTGGGTACGGAAAGTATTCAGACCCCCTTCACTTTTTTCAATTTTGTTATGTTGCAGTCTGATACTACAATTGTTTAAATTCTTTTTTTTTTCTCATTACTCTACACTCTGTCCTTTATAATGACAAAGTGAAAACAGAATTTTAGAAATGTTTGTAAATTTATTAAAAAGAAAAAACTGAAATATCACATTTACATAAGTATTCAGACCCTTTACTCAGTACTTAGTTGAAGCACCTTTGGCAGAAATTACAGCCTGGAGTCTTTTTGGTTATGACGCAACAAGCTTTGCACAACTGGATTGGGGGAATTTCTGCCATTCTTCTTTGCAAATCCTCTCAAGCTCGGTCAGGTTGGATGGGGACTGTCTGTTGACAGCCTTTTTCAGGTCTCTCCAGAGATGTTCGATAGGGTTCAAGTCAGGGCTCTGGCTGGGTCACTCTAGGACATTCACAGAGCTGTCCCTAAGCCACTCCTGTGTTGCCTTGGCTGTGTGCTTAGGGTCATTGTCATGTAAGAAGGTGAACCTTCGGCCCAGTCTGAGGTTTTGAATGCCCTGGACTGGGTTTTCATTAAGGCTATCTCAATATTTTGGTGCATTGAGCTTTTCTTCTACTCTGATGAGTTCCTCAGTCCCTGCCGCTGAAAAACAGCTCAACAGCATGAGGTTGCTACCACCACACTTTACTTTTGGGATGGTACTCTGCAGGTGATGAGAAGAGCCGGTTTCCTTCAAACATGATGCTTAGAATTGAGGATCATCAGACCAGGTAATCTTGTTTCTCAGAGTCTGAGGGTCCTTTAGGTGCTTTATTGCAAATTCCAAGTGTGTTTTCATGTGTCTTCACTGAGGAGAGGATTGAGTTTGGCCACACTGCCATAAAGCCCAGATCGGTGGAGTGTTGCAGTGATGTTTGTCCTTCTGTAGGTTTCTCCCATCTGCATATATGATCATGGAGCTCAACTAGAGTGACCACCAGGTTCTTGGTCACCAGTCTAGACAAGCCCCTTCTCCATGAATTGCTCAGTTTGGCTGGGGACCAGCTCTTGGAAGAGTCCTGGTTGTGCCAAACTTCTTCCATTTGAGAATTATGGAAGCCACTGTGCTCTTGGGAACCTTCAGTGCAGCAGAATTTTTTTTGTAGCCTTCCTCAGATCTGTGCCTCAATATAATCCTGTGTCTGAGCTCTGCAGGCAGTTCCTTTGACCTCGTGGCTTGGTTTTCGCTCTGATATGCATTATCAGCTGTGAGGCCTTTTACAGAGAGGTGTGTTCCTTTCCAAATCATGTCCAATCAATTTAATTTACCACAGGCGGACTCCAGTCAAGGTGTAGAAACATCTCTGCAATGATCAAGAGACATGGGAGGCACCTGAGCGAAATTTCAAGTGTCGTTGCAAAGGGTCTGAATACTTATGTAAATGTGATATTTCAGTTTTTTCTTTTTAATAAATTTACAGACATTTCTAAAATTCTGTTTTCACTTCATCATTATGAGGTACAGAGTGTAGATTAATGAGAAAAAAAATGAATTTAAACAATTGTAGTATCAGGCTGCAACATAACAAAATTGAAAAAAGTGAAAGGGGTCTGAATACTTTCCGTACCCACTGTATATATATATATATATATATATATATATATATATATATATATATATATATATATATAATGAATGTATATGTTTTTTTTTTTAATTTTACAATTGGATCCAAATTATGACAGAAATCTAATTAGTCTTCAAATTGTAACATGATAAAAAATATTTTTAAAAAACCCTTAAATTACCTCAAAAGTGTATTTTCATTTCATTTCATTTCATTTATTTACTTCTAAAGCACAAATAAACAAAACAAGAGTTGACCACTGTGCTGTACAAAAGAAGAAAGGTAAAATCAAAAAGAATAATAATAAAAGTAATACACTAAATATAAGTTAAAAAGAGACAAAGAATTATAATGAATTAAAAGCAAGAGTAAAAAGATGAGACTGTAACTTAGATTTAAAATCATATACAGAAGATGCAGATCTCACAGATAAGGGAAGACTGTTCCATAGCCTAGGAGCGGCCACTGCAAACGCACGGTCACCTTTCAACTTCAATCTTGACCTTTGATATGACAGAGTAATACTGTCTGAGGATCGCAAACATCTGGCAGACCTACTCACATTTATAAGTTCTGACAAATAAAAAGGTGCCAGACCATTTTAGGACTTAAAAACAAACAGCAAAAATTTTAATTCAACTCTATAACGCACTGGCAACCAATTAAGAGACATCGGAGTAAATCGGAGTAATGTGTTCTCATTTACGAATCCCTGTTAAATATCTGGCTGCGGCATTTTGAACCATTTGAAGCCGTGACATGGAGGACTGGGCTAGCCCAATATACAAGGAGTTACAATAGTCCAAACGTGATAAAACAAAAGCATGTATGACTCTTTCAAGATCTTTAAAAGATAGAATAGATTTAACTTTTGACAGAAGTTTAAGATGGAAAAAACATGACTTAACTACTGAGTTAATATGTTGGTCAAACTTAAGGGAGGAATCAAAAAGAACTCCCAAATTTTTCACCATTGGTTTGATATAAGAGTTTAAATAACCAGAGTTAAAATTTGGTTTTCCTTTGCCCACAGAGGGTCCAAAGACAATTGCTTCTGTCTTACCCTCATTTAAATGCAAAAAAATTTGGACATCCAAAATCTTACATCAGCTAAACATGCAAGCAATGTTTCCAAACCATTCTTGTCATTGTGTCATTCTTGTCATTTTATTCTTTATTTCTTAATCTTTTGTTATAAGCTTCACAAATGCATCTAAAAACAGAATAATGAGTTCTGCTCCAGCGGTGCTGTTAAACCCGTTTTGGAGATCAGCTGAGGAGGTGAGAGTGAACGGAGGTGTAAAGCCAAATCTTTGTGAAAGTGATAATGAGCTTCATAATTATTTCAGTAATGCTCTTCGCACAGTTTTTTCCCTTTCTTTGCAGCAGGATGCCGAATGAAATTACGAACTATAATGGCCGCCAGTGACTCATGATCTTTTGCTTGTGGATGAAAGCGGAGCGGCTCAGAGTGATTCAGTCAGATAGAGGCGTTCTTGTTCACCGCATACAGAGAAGCTGCTGGAACTCAAAAGGTCGTTGGCATAATAATATCATTTCCTGTGGGCATCATATTTGTTCTTTAAACTCCACACCAGCCTGAGAAGAAAGCTTTCTTTATTTCTAAGCAGGCCTCCAGTGATCGGCAAGCTTCAGTGATTTCTGCTTAAGACTGCTTATGGCTGCCAGCAGGTTCCTTAATTTAATATTTTTCACTCGTTTTAAAATGACAGGAAGCTTTTTTAGAGCAAATGCAAGAAAATGATGCATAAACGTGGAGATTTTTTAATTTAATTTGATTTACTTAGTTTAATTTACATTTTATTTTATTTTTATTTTACATGATTATTTTAATTTAAATTTCTGAAAAAAATAAAAAATTTAAATTTAAAATTAACTATTTAAAATGTACATTTTAACTATCAATTTAAATATTTAATTGAATTTTAAATTTAGTTTATTTTAGTGTTGTCAAACGATTAATCACGATCAATCGCATCCAAAATAAAAGTTTTTGTTTACATAATACATGCATGTGTACTGTGTTAATTTATTATGTATATATAAATAAACACACATACTGTCACGTTCGCTGGAGTACGGAACTAGGAGACACTGAGATTCTTCAAAATACAGACTTTTAATGACCAGGAAACATGGAGCACAGGGGTAAGACAAACAATACCGGACGTCGGAAACTAAACAGAACACTCTTTAAATACACGACATAACGATGGGACTAAACGGACACATCTGGAACAAAATCAAAGACAATCAGGGACAGGAATGGGAAAACCAAATATGGACATGAGAGGGAGGGAAACGCAAGACAAGAGGAACACAGGTCTGATACATACAGTACATATTTTTAAAATATTTACATGTATATACATTTATATATTTATATTTGATATTAGATATAAATATATTTAATATATAAACATAACATAATTTTCTTAAAAATATACATGCATGTGTTTGTATTGATATGTACATAATAAATATACACAGTACAAATACATATATTATGTAAACAAAAACTTTTATTTTGGATGTGATTAATCGCGATTAATCGTTTGACAGTATTAGTTTATTTATGACTGAATCCAAATTATCACAGAAATCCAAGTACAAAATGTTTTTTTTTTTCAGATCCAAGTACAAAATCCTTAAAATAACTGTATGTTCTGAATGTATTTTATTCTTTATTCTTATTTTAACAAAAATGCAACAGTATTAAGCACAAATAAGGAGAGTTTTTATTTTATTTAATTTAAAGTAGATTTTTTAACTTTTTACTTTTATTTTACTATGCCTTAATTAACTTTTGCTATACTTTTCAAATGCATTTAATCTACAGATTTAGTTGTTTTATTCTATCATTGCATATTTGATCATTTTAAACAAGTGAAATTTGTCAGTATTTGCCTGAAAAAATTATCTGTACATTTTTAATTTATTTTGAAAAAACTGGAGTTTGCTCCTGTGTGAACATATAACCTAGTTCAGGTTTTAAAAAAGGTTAGTTTAATTCTAGCATTTCACAGCATATACATTAAATGCAGGAGTCCAAAAACTAAAGATTCAAGGATCTCAAAGCTCAACTCTAATAGAGAGACCTTTCCTTCAACTGAATCTTAAAAAAAAAATAAAGACAAACTCAAAAGAAAAAGGTTTCTACATTTTTGTCTTTAAAGAAAATAAAACCCTAGAAGAACTAAAACAACGGTCTCCCTCACTTTTTGATTTTTCTAACACAATCTCTCAATAATCACACATTTCATCAACATTATATCACTCAAACACTGCTCTCCTGCTTTTTCTTTACCAAAGTTCCTCAAATAAGGAGTTTTTAAAGGCTCTCGTTAACCACGCAGAAACTGAAACAGCAGAAACTGAAAATACAAAGTGGGCATTTACACAATACCATTTTCAACTAAAACCTGAAAACATTTTATTAGTGCTGTCAAATGATTAATCACGATTAATCACATCCAAAATAAACGTTTTTGTTTGCATAATATATGTGTGTGTTCTGTGTTTATTTATTATGTATATATAAATACAAACACATGCATGTATATATTTTGAAAATATTTACATGTATTTACATGTCTATATTTACATTCATATAATTTATATTACAACATGCCTATTAGATCCTGTACCCACTAAATTACTGAAAGAGTTGTTACCTGTAGCAGAAGAACCGCTTCTCAATATTATTAACTCATCGATATCTTTAGGTCACGTTCCAAAATCATTCAAGCTGGCGGTTATTAAGCCTCTTATTAAAAAACCACAACTAGATCCTAATGAACTAGCAAATTACAGACCCATTTCTAATCTTCCGTTTATGTCTAAAATTTTAGAAAAAGTTGTATCTGCTCAGTTGTGCTCTTTTTTGCAAAAAAATTATCTCTATGAAGAATTTCAGTCAGGTTTCAGGCCCCACCATAGTACAGAAACTGCACTTGTTAAAATTACAAATGACTTGCTTCTTGCGTCAGACCAAGGCTGCATCTCATTGCTAGTTTTACTTGATCTTAGTGCTGCGTTCGACACTATAGATCATGACATACTCATAGATCGATTACAAAATTATACGGGTATTCAAGGGCAGGCTTTAAGATGGTTTAGATCCTACCTGTCTGATCGCTTCCACTTTGTTTATTTAAACAGGGAGTCATCTCAATTATCACCAGTAAAATATGGAGTACCACAAGGATCTGTCCTAGGTCCTCTGCTATTTTCAATATATATGTTGCCCCTTGGTAATATTATTAGAAAATACGGGATTAGTTTCCATTGTTATGCTGATGATACTCAACTATATATCTCAACAAGACCAGATGAAACTTCTAAATTATCTAAGCTAACAGAGTGTGTTAAAAATGTAAAAGATTGGATGACCAGTAATTTTCTCCTATTAAATTCAGATAAGACAGAAATATTACTTATTGGACCAAAAAACAGTACACAGAATCTCTTGGATTATAATTTGCAACTAGACAGATGTACTGTTACTTCCTCTACAGTCAAAAATCTGGGTGTTATATTAGACAGCAACTTGTCTTTTGAAAATCATATTTCCCATGTTACAAAAACAGCATTCTTCCATCTTAGAAACATTGCCAAGCTACGAAACATGTTACCTGTTTCTGATGCAGAAAAGCTAGTTCATGCATTCATGACCTCTAGATTGGACTATTGTAATGCACTGCTAGCTGGTTGTCCTGCATCTTCAATAAACAAGCTACAGGTAGTCCAAAATGCAGCGGCTAGAGTCCTTACTAGGTCAAGAAAATATGATCATATTACCCCAATTTTACAGTCTCTGCACTGGCTACCTATTAAGTTCCGCATCAGTTACAAAATATTATTACTTACCTATAAGGCCCTTAATGATTTAGCTCCTGTGTACTTAACTAGTCTTCTACCACGCTACAATCCATCACGCTCCCTAAGGTCGCAAAACTCTGGACTTTTGGTAGTACCTAGGATAGCAAAGTCAACTAAAGGAGGTAGATCCTTTTCACATTTGGCTCCCAAACTCTGGAATAGCCTTCCTGATAATGTTTGGGGTTCAGACACACTCTCTCTGTTTAAATCTAGATTAAAGACACATCTCTTTAGCCAAGCATTCACATAATGCATCTCATGATCTTGTACTGCAGTTATATCTGATCAAACACACATTATTGTTCTTTAGCTTGGATTGAACAAATAATTGTTGCTTGGTTGGAACAGCAGCTACGCTAATTATGTCTCTATTTGTTTCTCTGTTTCTGCCACGGGATTAACATCCCGTGGTAACTAGGATTTACACAAGCTTCAGTCTGGATCCAGAACACCTGAGAAGAGATGATGCCAACCCCTCAGAGGACCTCAGATGAAGCATACCCTCAGACAACATACAGAACTACCAAATTTCGTCATAAGTTAAATATATTAAGTTTCTACAATATATAAATATATTGTAGAAACTTAATTTCCTGTAAAGCTGCTTTGCAACGATTTGTATTGTGAAAAGCGCTATACAAATAAACTTGAATTGAATTGAATTGAATTGAATATTATAAATAAATATATTTAATATATAAACAACATATTTTTCTGAAATATATACATGCATGTGTGTGTATTTATATAGGCATAATAAATATACACAGTACACATACAAATATTACGTAAACAAAAACTTTTATTTTGGATGCGATTAGTCGTGATTAAACGTTTAACTGCACTACTTTATATGCATTTGGTCTGAAAATGCAAACTTTTGAAAACGGTTTCAAGGCGCACATTTTTGAAAGCACTACTATTATTGTTGCTGTGTAAACGACAAAATGTAAATTTGTGAAAACGGCATCACCAACTAGTGGCCTGGCATGCATAATACAGTCGTTTGAAGTCATTTTCACAGATCCGTGTGAACAGGGAACGTTTTGACAATGTTAAAGGAAAAACTTTTTCTGTTTTTAGCACATTGTTTCGCTGTAAACGTACCCTAACAATCCAAACCTGAAAAAAAGCAGCTCTTTTCCATGCAATGACATGAGGACAAGTAAATAATTACAAAAGTTTCATTTCGGAGTGAATTATTCATTAAGTGTGATTGCATTAAATCAGGATAATCGGTTTGAAGGACACAAAGAGCATCAATAGTGCATTCATTAGTTCAGGTCATCATCAGTCGCTGCCGTAAAGCATTAATGGCTGCCAAACCAGGACTGAGTTTGACTGAGCTCAAGCAGGTCGAGTTGAATTGACAGATTCCTTCAGCTTGAGTCACCATGTAAACATCACGGCTAATGAATACCTCTTTCACAGGACTCGTGTAAACGGGCTGTTTTTAAACTCCGGCTGACCCGCTCTCTCCTCCAATCTCAGCTCTCCATCGCTCAACACCCGCTTTCTCTCGGACAGAAGCGCAGTGTCTGACGGCGTGCCAGCAAGAACTTCAACCCCTGGACACAAAAAATACATTACAGAGACGCTGAGCTGGCAGAGGATCAGCATGTTTGGCGTGAGATCAGAGAAACACACGTTTGCAATGAAAACAAAGAAGTCAGTTCAGAGGTAGATGTGAATTCAACACTGAATCTGAATCTGTCATTCAGTGTGACTCATGAAAATGTATGATTTGTGTAAAAAAGCAAGCATGAAGCGCTATCCTTAACTCCACCTCTAATCCTGCAAATTCATATGAATTGGCAACAAATCAAAATAGTTATGAATTGATGTTAAACTGTGCTGAATTTGCAATATGTTTCCACAATGATGCACAATAATAAAATAAAAGAGGACTCAGAAGTGAAAGCTATGATCAATCAAAACTCATTTCTGGCCTGAATTTTTCAAATTAGAAATGATCTTTGAATTCAACTGCTGAATTTGATTTAAATTTAACAGGAAACAGCAGATTTGACATTTCAGTTTGAATATAAGGAGAATTTAAGCAGAATCAAAATGAATAAAAACGCAAAGAAATTAATATTACCACAGTTAATTTGTAAGAAGAAAAAGTACAGTCTTTCAAAACAAACTTTGAATGTTGGCTTGCTTAAAACGTTTGAAGGTTTATAGACCTTACGGACAGAGAGAACATATAGATCTATAAATATAAATTTGTATTTACTTTATATATTGAATCATTTTAAATACATAATAATTAACAATAATATTTAATAATAATATTAGTAATAAAAACAAAAACTTATAGCAGGTTTCCCAAACTTGGGTTCAAAAAACCCTGGTCGATGAAAAGCTATAATAATTAAAAATAAAAATAAAATAAAATAAAAGAAAATAATAGAAAAAAAAGAAAAAAAATCAACAAACACACTTAATAATAGAGATGGTTAAATAATTAAGTAATATTAACTTAAGATCACAAGGGTACTTAAAGTAAATATTTAATATAAATCATAAAATAACTAAATAAATAATTTAGACAAAAAAAATCAAACACTTAATAATAGAGATGGGTCAAATCATTAAAAAATATATTAACTTAAAATCTCAGGGGTACTTCAAGTAAATATGTAAAGAAATAAATTTTAAAAATCAACAAACACACTTAACAATAAAGATGGTTAAATCATAAAAAAAATGCTAACTTAAAATCTCAGGGCTACTTCAAGTAAATATTTAAAATAAATAATAAAAAAATCAAACAAAAAATAATCAAACACTTAATAATAAAGATGGTTAAATCATTAAAAAATATTAACATCTCAGGGGTAGTTAAAGTAAATATTTTAGGTCAATGAGGATTAGCTGACAAAAACATTTGGTAATCCCTGATTTATAAAGTGGAAGAACATTTAATTTCCCCCAAATTATCTGATGTGTTGAATTTCTGTGAATTGCAATTCAGAAAATTCCTCTTCCTGTGTGTTGTGTCCAATTCAGGACCCAATTTTTAAATATTGCCCAATATTTATATACCAAGTATATACAGCCTACCAAGTGTATACATTGACCATCCATAAAAAAGCTCCTCTTGTCATCTGTCCCACCTTGAGTACTTGACTCATCTGATTATTTGAGTAGTTAACGTATTTATTTAGTAAAATATATATTTTGCTATCCAAAAAGAATCTAATATAAATTTAGCTCAATGATTTGGCCTTACATTGCAGTCCAGGGCCTCTGAAACGGGAAGCAGTGGGTCTGTGACAAACAGGCACATCTTGTGTAGCAGCAGGAGAAATGTTATCCAGCAAGCCTTCGGGAGGTTTAATAACACCGCCTTTCCAATTTTAGGCCAACTCTAAGGTAATAAAATCTGTCCGAGGGGACCCAAAACCACAAACCAAATACCTGCGTGCCTGGAGGCTACGAAATTATGACAAAACAGATACAATTTCCTGGTGTACCAATAAACACTCAAGTACAATTGGAAAAATGCTGGGGAAAGAAATGAGATCTGATATAATGCCGAGCGGGTTGGGTGAGATGCACCACATAAACTCCCAAACAAGCTCACATACACAATGATAATTTGATCAGCAGCCTGAAAAATGATGACCACACAAACATCTGGTCCGTCCAGCAGGACAAAAGCCTTGTTTAAAAGTAAAAGTTTAAAAAGCCTTGATGTTTGAAGATTTATAGTCCATACGGACAGAGTCCATACGGACACTTTGAAACAACATAATATCTACATGACAATTAATGAAGATTATTCGCCAAAACAACTTCACAAAGTCACTGGCAAACGCAAATGCTTTTAAATACTAAAACTTGAAACTTTGTTATGAAACAAGTACATTTGTATGTATAATTTCCACTGTTGTATATATTTAAATATATTTTTGCTTTTATTTTAATAGCTATATAAAATATAGAGTATAGAATAAGATGAGAAAAAGGTTGAAGAGAAGCCAGACAAATCCTTGTTTAAGAGCTAAAAAAGCCTTAAAGTTTGAAGGTTTATAGTCCTTACAGACAGAGAGAACAACTAATAGATCCATCGATATAAATTTGTATTTAGTTTGTATAGTCATATTTTTAAATAAATAGTAGTAATAATATTAATAATGAAAATAACAACTAGAGTTTCCCAAACTGGGGTCTGTAAGTTGATGAAAAAAGCTGTGAATTGATTGAAAGCTAATAATAATTAAATGACAAAAGTGTAAAATTACAATAAAACAAACTAATAAAAAAACAAACAAACAAACAAATTTATGAATAAGTGAATGCATAAATAAATTCACAAGAAAAATTCACAAAAATATTAACTTGAAATCACAGGGGTATTTTAAGTAAATATTAATAATAAAAATAAGAACTGGAGTTTATAAAACTCTAGTTCTAAAATATAAAGTAATATTAATAAAATAAAATAAAAACCTTATAGCAGGGTTTCCCAAACTGGGTTTCACGAGTTGATTAAAAGCTAATAATTATTACATAATAAAAATGTAAAATTAAAACAAACAAAAAAACTAATTAACAAACCAAAAAATAATAAAAAAAATAAAATAAACCAACATATTTATGAATAAATCATTAAATTATTAACTTAAAATCTCAGGAGTATTATAAGTAAATATTAAGAATAAAAATAATAACTAGAGCTTCCCAAACTGGGGTTTGTTAGTACGTTGATGAAAGGCTAATAATTAAATAAATCATAAAAATTTATCAATTAAAAAACTAAAAATAAAAACAACACAATTAAACAAACAAAAATATCACATTTTTGATTGATGATTAAACGATTGAAATATTACCTTAAAAATATCAGGGGTACTTTAGGTCAAATGGGTTTGGCAGAGATTGCAGAAAATGTCCTGAGAAAAAAAACAAAGAGATTTTGGGTTAGTGGACAGGCCTCATCAGGGACCTAATATCAACATTTGTACATAATTTACAATGCGTGCACACTGACAGATGTATTTTTGGCAGGAAAAACAGCCGTTTAATTGGAACAAAGTATGCATTTTCTTGGCTAGACTTACAGGAGCTTCATATCGGTGAATAAAAGCATTTTCCAAGGGTTTTGCACTTCACACTGTGACTCACATCCCTTCGAGACAGTTTCCAAGAACTTGTAACCGCCGCACTCTAATTGAATTTTTATGCCGGGTCACATGACTCTCTGTGGCAATCATTCGCAGCTCGCCGTGACCTGTGACATCTGCTCGTGACCTCTCCTGCCTGTCAGGCCGATCTGAGACGGGAGTTTGAGAGTCGGATAATCAGCTTTGTTCTTCACTCGAGCGCAGCTTTAATAAGCCTATTGATTTCAGGAGCCATCGATCGGCTTTGGAGAGGAACTGCAGGGGGAGGACGGCACTGATAACTGGGATTTCTTTTGTCTGAAAATCACTAAACAACTCACACAAGTACAGCAGAAAACAAATGCATGAGGTAAACGCTGGGTTTGTGACATACATATGTATATGATCAAGGGTCAGTTCATCTCGGCAGGATTGAACGCTTGCCTGCGCAATAATGAAGAGGCCAAAGAGCAAAGAGACTGAAATATTGTATGGCAAACCCCTGAGGCTTCTGCTGTGGGATTCATATATACAAACTACTTTACGGTCAATATTCTGCTATGGATTCGTGTAACAATACACAATAAAAGTAAAGACTTGAATAGCCAAAGTACTATGTAATGTTACACATTTTGTGCTGATTCAATTTCATGTAACACTTTGAAACAATAAAAGGTCATTAAGAAACATTAGTAAACATAAGTAAATTATATAGGCATTTTATATGTACATTTTACATTTTAAAAATACCACTTTTTATTTAGATATATTGGTAAAAGTATTATCTTCAAATAATACTTAGCAACAATAAAAGGTCATTAAGAAACATCTAAATGCATTGGATTTGAACCACATGAGCATTAATGAAGATTATTCTCCAGAAACAACTTTATATATTTAAATTTGACCAATGTTTATATAATTTACATTAAAAAAGTATATAAACTGACATAAATTTATAGAAAAATTGCATCTGAAATTATTATTATTAAAATAAATAATATATATTTCATTTTATATATTTTTAAAATATTTATTTAATTCCTTTTTGTATTTATTTGTATTTTTTATTTTTTGCTATTTATTTATGTAAAAAATATTATCTGATTTAAGTATGGTGAAAACTGGACAAACTTCATAGGAGGTGGGAATGAAAAGCATGACTTTAAGACACATTATTTCACGGTTGTAATGACTTTAGGTCTTTTTTTGTTACTTTAGCCAGTAAGTGGCGCTGTCAACAACATTTCTAGTGTGCGTTACGCATTATGACAATAACATCTAACAAAATGAATGTCAAAAAGTTAAACACTTCAGTGACATGGCCTCACTTCATCTATGGCATTCCTGCCATCAGATTCGTTGATGCGTTTCATGGGAATGGTTTGGTATATAAAACAATTTCAAATAATATTCAACCAGCACAGCTTCAAGATCCTCTGTACCAAAATTTATGAAAATCTGACAAAAGTTGTGGGAATTTTTTTCAAAATTATGTTTTTAACAAAATGTAAAATGCCAGAAAATCTGGAATGGCCAAGTGCAAAGACCCGCATGATAAAATATGATCTCTACGCTCTCTATTTGATTAAAAAGTTATTTTGAATTTTTGAACTGTTGGCTGACATCTTTCTGCCTTGAGGAGAGAGCAAAAAAAGGGTGAAATTTCTCAACTAATCAAACATAAACAAACCAGATTTAGAAGAATTCAGAGCGTAGTTGCATAAACGTCTCAATCACACTGATGTGATTAGCAGTTTCACACAGCAGACCAAAAAATGACTCATGCGTTTCATAACATCCTCTGAGAGCGAGAGTCAGAGAGGTCGGATGTGACAGTGGGTCAAACCCATCAGAGAATCAGGGCGGAGGAGTCCTGATGGGAAGTGTGAAGAGCCTTCTGTTGACACTGGGGTTGAGTGTCAAAACATCGTAATCATAATCATAATAATCGAACATTATAGAGTAATAGAATTCAAAGAGGATGCAAACAATCCTTTCCTGAAATGTTTTTGTGTGTTTTCAGTGTTATGTCCGTTAAGTAATCAGTACTTATTACTATGTGAAGAAAGGGAAAAGTAACCTCAAAGTCAAGACAAACTGGCTATGATGTCTTCAAAATCATCCGTACAAATTTTCATGAAACTGCTGCCTCTTTTCCATCAAAATAATGCTAATGCTCGGCCTGTAAATCTCTCAAAACAACCAGAAGTGTTTAACAGGGTTCCCACACGTTGGTTAACTTCAAATTCAAAGACCTTTCAAGGACTTTCCAGGTCCAATACCCTCAAATTCAAGGAATTAATGTGGGGGCACATTTCAAGTGAGAGCAAGGTTACATCTTGTTACCTTGTAAGATACATTGTTACAGTTTTCATGTGTCAAACACAACTTTGCAAAAAAACAAGCATTTTTTTTTTTTTTTTTTTTTTTTTGGGCTATATGACAGAGATCTGATATTCTATTTGTCGGATTTTTGTTTTGCATAAAATTGAAGAATATTCGGTGCATCCTATACTGTATTCTAAAATGATATGATATTAACTTTTGCATGGATTTTATTGAAAAGAGCTTAGGCTCATGTAACCGTGAGTTTTAAGATATATAAATATGCTTTTAAGTTTTTCTTGCCTCATGGGTTTACATTATCTTAACAAGCAAAGCAATTCAACATTACATTAACTAAAATATCTGGGCAAAGATTATCACAAATGTTTTATGTTTATTGAACAAAATATACAGTCATTGACTGAACACATTTGGGTTTGGTGTAACCACGAAGTGTTGGCGAAATAACACATTAGCGGAACAGAGGGAATAAGATGGAATTTTTTCCAGAAAACTTCTTGCACAAAATAAATTCAAGCACTTTCAAGGACCTGTATCTATGTATGTTTATTTTCAAAAACTTTCCAGGGCCTTGAAATTTTTTTTTTTTTTTTTTTTCAGATTCACAAACTTTCAAGAATTTCAAGGACCTGTGGGAACCCTGGTTTAAAATATACGTCCACAGTTCAGTTGAATTAAAGAAGTTTGCCCACTTTATGTTGTTATCTCACCTGAATATGTTCGTAGATTTGTGTTGGATGTTATCTTTGGAATGGACATGTGGATATTTTATTTGTAAACATCATATGTTTTTTGCTTATTTCAGTTAATATCATAAAACTAGCGAGCTAAGCCAGTAATAGTGCTGACAGTGTAAACATGGCTGAAGACGTGAAAAGAGGAGGAACAGACAAACCGATTCAACTGAGTGAGTCATTTATGCTGGGATCACTCCGATTGATTCAAATTCGTGACTTCGATCATTCAGTTCAAGCGAATCACTAGCAAAATCCAGTTCAAACGAGCCATTCATTTTCGAATTTCGACATCGTTTGTAATGATTTTAAAAAGCACGTATTGATGGGTGAAATCAAGCCTTTCGAAACTCCGAAACAGTTAAACTATTGCGTCTTAAAATGATTGACTGTTTTGAAGCGCTCCAATCAGATCACGTATCGCGAATCGTTTGATTCAGATCGGGATTTCGGAGCGTGGATCGCAAATCTTTTTACTTAGATCAGAACTTTGGAGTGGGTTTGTAAATTTCTTGATTCAGATCGGAAGTTCGCAGTGGGTTTGTGCATCATTTTGTGAATTCAATGTTTCGCGATCCACGCTCTGAAGTCCTAATCTGAAATTATGGTTTGGGAATCATTATTCAGATCTGGACTATGAAGCGTGGATCGCGAATCAATTGATTCAGATTGGGACTTCGGAGCACGTATCACTATTTTTTTTTTCTGATTTTTTTATTTTATTTTTTTATTAAACAGTACAAAACATCAAACCACAAATATAAAAACAAAACAAACAAAAAAGAAAGAAAGAATATACAAATACAAATCCCTTAAGAAAATGAACAATGGTTTTATTATAGGCCTAGTAAAAGTGTAACCTATTTTTTTTTTTGTATAACCAGTTTTACTATAAATGCCATTTAATTTGTGATTGGTTACCATGGTTTAATTATAGTAACCATATATATATATATATATATATATATATATATATATATATATATATATATACATACAGTAGTCAACATTTGAAGTGGATCAAAAAAGTTCATCATTTTGGTTTTAGGTTTTAGGACAACTCTGTTGAAAGGATGAATATAGAGATGCAACAGCACTCTTATTATTTTTTACTTTCTCCTAAAATGGCATATATTTTAAGACAAACATCTGACACAAAGAACTTGACTCTCAGTGCGATACTATTTAAATACAATTTTATTAGAAGTCTAACGGTTTTCTGCTGATGCTGTATGTTTATGTGTGAAGTGAGTCATTATATTACCGTCTGAATGAGGTCTTTGCCATGGTGTGACGGGGGGCTGCAGGTCAAACGTGCTTCAGTCTGGCGAGTCACTGTCTGCTGTCCGTCTACACTGGGCACATTGTTAAAGCTGCCAGCTCACCAGTTTGTGAACGGCAGTGGGAGTCAAGGAAGGGCCCGGCGCTGCCAACAGAGAATCAGTGACAACCCACATGCTCCATTTCTCATGTAAACTCTTTCAAACTCATCTCAATCCCTTGTCTTTCAACTCTTGACCTCTTCATTTAATAATTTTCTCTGCAACCGTAACTTTTACACCTTTAAAGTTCTAATCCCAGTGTATTTTCTCTATTTTTTGGTGTTTTCTGTGTTATTTTACCATTTTAATGACATATAAATTAAATTATTATAAATAGTTTTAAAATAATTATTATAAATATATTATAAATATAAATATATTTTATAAATAATTATTATAAATAATTCTCATTTATCATTTATTTGAATTTTTTCAAGCAGGTTTATTGGAATCATATAAATCTGCTCCTAAATGGCACGTCAAAACAGAATAAACAGTGATTGGTTGCCACGCATGTCAATCAAACGGTCACTTCCTATCAAAGTAGGTAGTCACTGGTCAGAATAAGCTTTAATTTGGACCAGGCATTGCGGTGATAGTCTAAAGTCTGACTAAGAAGACTGACATCCCAACAGTCCCTGATCTATCTAAAGAAACCGGAAGTGTGGAGGAAGCATCAGGAAGAGAAACAGAGACAGTAAGAGAGGCCTGTTTTGTAAAATCTGGTTATGTAACTGTACTGCTTACTGGCACATTGCATCTGTTGTTGGGGAAATAAATAACTCTGATTGAAAACATGATGCAATTAGTGCGGAGAAACTCAAAGACTCCAGTCACATCAAACCAGATCCTCCAAGACAGAAACCGAATCTCCAGAAACCTGTCAAGGAACAAGAAAGATGTCATTTCTTTAGGAAGTAAAACAAACTACTTAGTGTACCTTTAAAGTGAACATGAAATCAAAACAGACTCTATTTTGCGTATTCCTAGTCTTACTGCGAATGACTTTTTGGTGCATGTTATTCCAAATTAAAACGTTTGTCATCATAATCTTTCATCAAAATGCAGTAACTTAAAAAATTGGTTTAGGATTTACTTTGAAACTATGTTCACTCCGAAATTGACAGTGCATTTAATAAATAATTAAAAAGAAATGGCTAGCAACACACTGAATTAAATGTGAAATTTTGAACCCACTCAATCCATCTCTCATGCAAGCTCTTTCAAACTCATCTCAATTCATTTTTCGCTATTTTTCTGTACTTTTTTAATGTTAGACAATTATTTTAATTTATTATAATATTAATATTATTAAAATATTATTTCTAAATTATTATAATATTGATTATAAATGAATAATTAAATATAAATTAATTTATTACATAATTCCTTTTTAATTTAATTTATTTATTTTAATATTTTCCAAGCAGTAACACTGAATTAAATGTAACATTTTGAAGAAAACAGACTGAAATAGTATTTTCTTGTAAAACATACTTCCATAATCTTTGTTTTATTTACTATTTTTTTTAAATTATTTAACCATTTGTTTTCTCATTAAATATTCTGTTTCACAGAAGTAAAATGAGTTGAATGCCGTTTCATGTTGAGTTCAGCTTTGCATTTCTTTCATGTCTGAGGTTGTACGTTTTATAAACCACCTAAAAGGTAGGTAGAATCAGCAGGATATCTGGATTTTCAGTATCAATCTACATCATTTGAGCAAATATCTGTGCAGAAATGCCACACAGGAACATGAAGCGACTGCCAAATGGGCCGGTTTATTTGAAGGGCAGGTTATTTCTCTGGAGTAACGTATTACTGAAGGTGAATGTGTCTGGCTCGACTACCACTGAGACAGTATTAATAGTGACATGTGTGCTGGAGTCCTGCAGCTCATTCACTAGTGTCTGGGACTTTCACAATAACCCACACAATCGACTTTTATTGCCTCGGCTTACAGGGGCTTCACGGCGTCCAGCCTATCAGACTAAGCAGCTTAACAGCAACAGCCTTCTGAGAGCACGCTTCACCTCCACCTCCATCAATCAATCGCTGCTTACAGGCCTTCGGAAACCAAAATAAACAGCTTGCCAGCGAGAAACTAGACCATCTCATGAATCTATATGGATCCAGGGGCCATGAGGTGAATGAAACAGGATGAAAAAAAATAAGGGGTGGATTCACTAGAGTCGCACCACCTTTGTGCGTGTTATTTTACAGTTCACACTTAGTGTTACTGACTGTGTGCCAACACAAACATATTTGGTATCAAGCCTTAAAGGAATAGTTCCTTTAGTTCCTAGTGATCATTAACGTATTTCAGTGAACATACAAATATGTTGTGCAATTATTGAAATATTAATCTTAACTTCAAGCAAGTATTTTAGGTCAAAGGGGCACATTCGCACATCGATTTGCGACGATACCGCTAACTAGAAAGTATCATGTCACGTGTATATACTGTATATATACAGTGGTGTGAAAAATTGTTTGCCCCCTTCCTGATTTTTTTGCATGTTTGTCACACTTTAATGTTTCAGATCATCAAACAAATTTAAATATTAATCAAAGGTAACACAAGTAAACACAACGCAGTTTTTAAATGAAGGTTTTTTTTTTTTTTTATGAAGGGAAAACAAAATCCAAACCCACATGGCCCTGTGTGAAAGCATGGCACAGTGGTGAACCTTCCCAGGAGAGGCCGGCCGACCAAAATTACGCCAAGAGCGCAGCGACGACTCATCCAAGAGGTCACAAAAGACCCCAGAACAACATCCAAAGAACTGCAGGCCTCACTTGCCTCAGTTAAGGTCAGTGTTCATGACTCCACCATAAGAAAGAGACTGGGCAAAAATGGCCTGCATGGCAGAGTTCCAAGACGAAAACCGCTGCTGAGCGAAAAGAACATAAAGGCTAGTCTTTTGCCAGAAAACATCTTGATGATCCCCAAGACTTTTGGGAAAATACTCTGTGGACTGACGAGACAAAAGTAAAAGTAACACAGCATTTCAGAAAAAGAACATCATACCAACAGTAAAATATGGTGGTGGTATTGTGATGGTCTGGGGCTGTTTTGCTGCTTCAGGACCTGGAAGACTTGCTGTGATAAATGGAACCATGAATTCTGCTGTCTACCAAAAAATCCTGAAGGACAATGTCCGGCCATCTGTTCGTGACCTCAAGCTGAAGCGAACTTGGGTTCTGCAGCAGGACAATGATCCAAAACACACCAGCAAGTCCACCTCTGAATGGCTGAAGAAAAACAAAATGAAGACTTTGGAGTGGCCTAGTCAAAGTCCTGACCTGAATCCTATTGAGATGCTGTGGCATGACCTTAAAAAGGCGGTTCATGCTCGAAAACCCTCCAATGTGGCTGAATTACAACAATTCTGCAAAGATGAGTGGGCCAAAATTCCTCCACAGCGCTGTAACAGACTCATTGCAAGTTATCGCAAACTCTTGATTGCAGTTGTTGCTGCTAAGGGTGGCCCAACCAGTTATTAGGTTTAGGGGGCAAGCACTTTTTCACACAGGGCCATGTGGGTTTGGATTTTGTTTTCCCTTCATAATAAAAAACTTCATTTAAAAACTGCATGTTGTGTTTACTTGTGTTATCTTTGATTAATATTTAAATTTGTTTGATGATCTGAAACATTAAAGTGTGATAAACATGCAAAAAAATTAAAAAATCAGGAAGGGGGCAAATAATTTTTCACACCACTGTATATATATATATATATATATATATATATACACACACACACACACACACACATACACATACATACACACACACACACACACAACATGATACTTTCTAGTTAGTGGTATCGTCCCAAATCGATCAACTACAAATGTGTATAATTATAGGAGGCTTTATTGTTCATGTATAGATTTAAAAAATGCAATAATTAAACCATAAATATGTGAGATATAAACTCGCAATTGTGAGTTATAAAGTCCAATTCTGAGGGGTAAAAAAGACTGATATGTTCTCAGAATTATGAGTTTGCGAGAAAAAATTCAGAATTGAGAGATAAAAAGTCGCAATTACCTTTTTTATTTTTTATTCAGTGGCGGAAATGGGCTAATACAGCTTCACACCAACAAACTTTGACACCAAACTCTCTCTAGTGTGAATGGATGAGAGAAAAAAAAGCAGAAGAACGGGGGTGAATGCAGCGGCAGGCTGAAATGAAAAGGCCCCGAGTGAATTCTTACCCACTCTACAGATTTGGCTTCGTTCACAGGAGGCTTTCGCTGCGGGAGAAACAGTAAAAGGCTGGATTTGAGCGGCCGCCAGCAGAACGAGCCAACTATTTCTCATTTGGACCTGACCAGCCAATGACCCTCCTGTTGGAGAGATGGAGCTCTGGAAAAACAAAAGCGCTGGCACCGAACCGCGAGACGAGTCTGACCAACATCTGCAGAGACTAAAACAACAATGAACAATTTATTTTGTTCAAGTGAAAAAAGGCCAGTTGATATACTTCAAAAAAAGACTCTCTCACTCAGTATTTTTATCTTGTTTTCCAGAACAAATACCATCACTAGAGATATTAAGTCTTGTTTTCTGAATAATGCATAAAAATAAATAATAAAAATTAGTTTATGCGTAAAATATAAAAGAATATTTGTCAGTGGGGTAAGAAAAATGTAATTCAAATGGAAAATAATTAATATTTTTAAATGTTTTTGAAAACAAGGCTGCATTTATTTGATCAAAGATACAGTAAAAAATCAGCATTTTTTTTCCTGATTTTTCATTACTCCAGTCTTCAGTGATCCTTCAGAAATCATTCTAATATGCTGATTTGCAGCTCAAGAAACATTTCTGATTATTATCAATGTTAAAAACAGAATATTTTTGTGGGTAAGTAATACTTTTATTCAGCAAAGATGCATTAAATTGATCTAAAGTGACAGTAAAGACATTTCTAATGTTACAAAAGATTTCTGTTTCAAATAAATGCTGTTCTTTTGAACTTTCTATTCATCAAAGAATCCTGAAAAATAATACATATCACCATTTCCACAAAAATATTGGGCAGCACAACTGTTTTCAAGATTGATAATAATCAGAAATGTTTCTTAAGCAGCAAATCAGCATATTAGAATGATTTCTGAAGGATCATGTGACACTGAAGACTGGAGTAATGATGCTGAAAATTCAGCTTTGATCACAGAAATAAATTACATTTTAACATATATTAACATATATTAACATAAATTGTATAATATTTCACAACTTTTACTATATTTTTGATCAAATAAATACAGACTAGGTGAATAAGACACTTCTTTCAAAAACATTTAAAAAATATTAATTCCAAATATTGGAATGGTAACATATAAACTCACTTAATTTTGATACATAATACATCTTCAAAAAATAAATAAATAAATAAATAAAAATAAAATAAATAAATAATAATAATAATAATAATAATAATAATAATAATAATAATAATAATAATAATAATAATATCTTAATTTTCCTTCTCAAATAAATGTATCTTGATTTAAGAATTTTTAGATATTTGTAATGGGAAAGAAGAGAAAAATACCAAGTAAGAAAATCTTTTTTTTTTCTGCAGCAAGCTTTCACACTCAATATTCTTACTTTTCCACCACGTCTCCACAAGTGAGATTCTTTGAGTTCTTGCCAAACCAATGAAAAGGTATTTTTTCTACCAAAACTAAAAAAAAGAAAAAGAGTAACACAAAAGAGGAGATGCTGAGACAGGGCAGGATGCATGCTTGTGCTTTTGAGGCTGCTGTGGGTTTGTTGAACCTACCAAAACACACAAAATTCAATAAGCAGGGGCCAGATATCACATGTCAGTGCGATGTTTATTACCGGGGCCCCGTTTGGCTGAGGAATGACTCAGGGCTTCCAGTGATGGAGAGGAGGAGCTCGACGAAGTGTGTTTTACACTCAACCCCCTCTGAAAAAGCCTGGAAGAGAAATGCTCCACATATCCGGCAGCTTTGCAGAGGCCTGCCCCCAATTATCCTCCCACAAAGCTGCTAAAAAAAACACTAAAGTATCTGACCGGGCAGAGCGTTTGATGTTGCCACGCAATGTTTGACAGAGAACAGGACAGCTTTGAAAAGAAAGGTCTGTGTGAACTTGCCTGCCCTCGTTCAACATTTGGAAACGAGGCTCGGGGAAGCAAATGCCATTGGATTGGAAGCAGCCGTTGAGTTGAAGAAACATGGTTTTAAACAGGGCCGTATGTGCCAAAACGTCTAAAAATGTCACTCACTGGCGGGTTCGCTGCTGAAGAGACGCTCCTTCACCACGACTGACAGGCCTTGTCAAACTACACTCACAATTCATAGGAAATGATGGTGGAATGTTGATTAAATGTGTTAAATAAGTGATTGTGTGCATAGTCAGCCAACTAAAATCAGTAAGATTTTTTTTAAAGAATTTAATACTTTTTACTCCGAAAGGATCCATTAAAATGATCAAAAGTGACATAAAAAAAGATAAAAAGAGTTGTGAGGAAAAAACTCTGAAATGCAAGATATAAACTCAGAATTCTGAGAAAAAAGTAAAAACTGCAAGATATAAATTCACAATTGCAAGAAAAAAGTCAGAATTTTGAGATATGAACTCTGAATTATGAGAAAAAAGTCTGATTTATGAGATAAAAAGTAGCTATTACATTTTTATTTTTTATTCCTTGGCGAATAAAAAATAAACAATTGCGAGATGCCCAGAATTGTGAGAAAACGTTTCAGAATTGCAAAATATATAAGCAGAACGGTGAGAAATAAAGTCCAAATTGGAAGATAAAACATTGCAATTACCTTGTTTTAATTTTTTTAATCCGTAGCAGAAATCGATAGAAAAAAGATTTAGAATTATAATAATATTTGACGATTTTCCTGTTTTTACAGAATTTTTGAAAAAATTAATAAACAGCCTCTTTGAGGACAAGAGACGTCTTTTAAAAATATGAAAAAACGTAATGATTTCAAACTTTTGTACGTTATGGCAGCACAAAAAAACAAAAAACAAAAATAAAAACGTATATATAAACACACATATATACATATACAGGTGCATCTCAATAAATTAGAATGTCGTGGAAAAGTTCATTTATTTCAGTAATTCAACTCAAATTGTGAAACTTGTGTACTAAATAAATTCAGTGCACACAGACTGAAGTAGTTTAAGTCTTTGGTTATTTTAATTGTGATGATTTTGGCTCACATTTAACAAAAACCCACCAATTCACTATCTCAACAAATTAGAATACTTCATAAGACCAAGAAAAAAAAAAACATTTTTAGTGAATTGTTGACCTTCTGGAAAGTATGTTCATTTACTGTATATGCATTCAATACTTGGTAGGGGCTCCTTTTGCTTTAATTACTGCCTCAATTCGGCATGGCATGGAGGTGATCAGTTTGTGGCACTGCTGAGGTGGTATGGAAGCCCAGGTTTCTGCATTTTTTGGTCTCTTGTTTCTCATTTTCCTCTTGACAATACCTCATAGATTCTCTATGGGGTTCAGGTCTGGTGAGTTTGCTGGCCAGTCAAGCACACCAACACCATGGTCATTTAACCTACTTTTGGTGCTTTTGGCAGTGTGGACAGGTGCCAAATCCTGCTGGAAAATGAAATCAGCATCTTTAAAAAGCTGGTCAGCAGAAGGAAGCATGAAGTGCTCCAAAATGTCTTGGTAAACGGGTGCAGTGACTTTGGTTTTCAAAAAACACAATGGACCAACACCAGCAGATGACATTGCACCCCAAATCATCACAGACTGTGGAAACTTAACACTGGACTTCAAGCAACTTGGGCTATGAGCTTCTCCACCCTTCCTCCAGACTCTAGGACCTTGGTTTCCAAATGAAATACAAAACTTGCTCTCATCTGAAAAGAGGACTTTGGACCACTGGGCAACAGTCCAGTTCTTCTTCTCCTTAGCCCAGGTAAGACGCCTCTGACGTTGTCTGTGGTTCAGGAGTGGCTTAACAAGAGGAATATGACAACTGTAGACAAATTCCTTGACACGTCTGTGTGTGGTGGCTCTTGATGCCTTGACCCCAGCCTCAGTCCATTCCTTGTGAAGTTCACCCAAATTCTTGAATCGATTTTGCTTGACAATCCTCATAAGGCTGCGGTTCTCTCGGTTGGTTGTGCATCTTTTTCCTTCCAATCAACTTTCTGTTAACATGCTTGGATACAGCACTCTGTGAACAGCCAGCTTCTTTGGCAATGAATGTTTGTGGCTTACCCTCCTTGTGAAGGGTGTCAATGATTGTCTTCTGGACAACTGTCAGATCAGCAGTCTTCCTCATGATTGTGTAGCCTAGTGAACCAAACTGAGAGACCATTTTGAAGGCTCAGGAAACCTTTGCAGGTGTTTTGAGTTGATTAGCTGATTGGCATGTCACCATATTCTAATTTGTTGAGATAGTGAATTGGTGGGTTTTTGTTAAATGTGAGCCAAAGTCATCACAATTTAAAGAACCAAAGACTTAAACTACTTCAGTCTGTGTGCATTGAATTTATTTAATACACGAGTTTCACAATTTGAGTTGAATTACTGAAATAAATGAACTTTTCCACAACATTCTAATTTATTGAGATGCACCTGTATACACACACACACACACACACACACACATATATATATATATATATACATATATTAGTGCTGTCAAAGTTAGCGCGTTAATAACTCGTTAACGCAAATTCATTTTAACGGCACTAATTTTATTAACGCGCGTTTAACGCAGCGCGCATTTTCTGTTTGACCCGTGGCCTAAACCATACTACTATAGTTGGAGAAATGGAAATGGATGGAGATGCTGACAGTGTTGCCAATTTAGCGACTTTTCAGACCACTTTAGCAACTTTTTTTTATATAATTTTTTCAAAAAGCGCCTAGCGACCAGTCTTTATAGGGTTTGCCCAAACCTTATTTACTTTCTGAGACTCACCAGTACTGCGGCGGGAGGTTTCTCTTTCCCACTGCGCACACACCTCTCTCTCTCTCTCTCTCTCTCTCTCTCTCTCTCTCTCTCTCTCTCTCTCTCTCTCTCTCTCTCTCTCTCTCTCTCTCTCGCTCTCTCTCTCTCTCTATTATGTTGCTTCTCTAATTTAACATGCAAGTATAGCCGAAATCACAGCACAGCTATTGTCTTTATCTTATGTATAGCCTATTTGATTTGATCAGACGATGGCTGGATTATAAATCAGGATTTTTGTGCAGATTAACATCTTGGAAGGCAGAGCTGGTTATTTAGTCCTATGGGTCGCATTTCAGTCACTATTTCATATTCATTCCGTTGTCTGACAACAGAAACAGTAAAATATATCAATGAAAACAGTTTTATTGAGAATTTAGCTGCATCAAAATACAGTATGTGGGCACAGAGAGGCAAACAAATGTAATAATAAATAATAAATGCACATTTTGCATGTTCAGAAGAAGTGAGATGCCCTGTCATGCGGAAATGTAAACTGGTTTGTGTAAGTAAATTGCTCAGTGCTAAGAAAGAGAAGTAATGGGAAGCTGGTATTTCTTTTTTCATGTGTCTAATAGACATGAGCAAGTTCTTTGAAACACATCTATGATCTTTGAAACATGTCTAGTCTTCAGGCTCTGTTAACTATGGTTTCACTAATTATAAACATATATTGCATAAAGAATCCATATTTGTTATTGCCCATGTTGATTAGAGTATTTAAAACATGAAAAGTATTCATTTAAGGTACATTTAGAACAGAAAAAAATGTGCGATTAAATTGTGATTAATCGCAAGTGAACTCATGACAATCATGTGATTAATCGCGATTAAATATTTTAATCGATTGACAGCCCTAATATATATATATATATATATAAATAAATGTATGCATGCATGTATGTATGTATGTATGTATGTGTGTGTGTTTGTGTGTGTGTGTGTGTGTGTGTTTGGGTATGTATATATATATATATATATATATATATATATATATATATATATATAGATATAGATATTATATCAGTATAGTCACTAGAATGAAAAACTAAAGTGAAAGGACAAACTGAAAATACAATAGGATAAAATCAAATCCTGTCCAACATTTTTTTTAGCTTAATATCCTGATTCATCCAGAAATGCATCACAGCCTATTTCTGAAGTAAAATGGATTGTGAATGCTTTATATGTTGGCTTTTGTTGCACCTATTTTGCATTCTCATGAAACCCAAATGCTGATGTTTGCTTCAAAAGACATTAATCAAAACTACTTTTGAGTCTTGGCTCCTGATAAGCTTTATATCATACGCATGCTTTGCGTAAGTCAATGACTTTGCATGTTTTTGTGAAACCCCAGGAGAGTTTGTGAGTCACATAATCAGCTATTGTTTGGATCGGCGCTGCATGCTTCATCATACTAAATCAGGCCCTGTGTAAACACACTGAGAGCCATGTGCTGCGCGACAGGCTGCGAGAGGTAAAGCGCTATTCAGAAACAGGTCTGCGCTCCAGAACTTTCCAAGCCTTTTGGCTCACGAGCATCGGAGAGTTTGTGTACACTGCTGTGAGTCCTGTCAAGTGTCAAGTCGAGCGCTAAAGGAAGCTTTAAATGCAAGAAGAACGGTGGGAATGCTCGATAACAACATCAAAGGCATCGGAAACTCTGGGCTCTTTACCGTCAGTTGCACATCCTGTCATTCACACATAATAAACAACATCGTTCGGCCTTCTGTGGCACACATGTGAGCCGCTGGGTCTCTTTGATGAAACCTCTTCCCATCTGACAGGTGTACGTGTCTCCATAAAAGCATCACAGCTCAAGGAATATTGGAATCGGCAACATTTAAAAGTGGAAAACAACGAAAAACAGAAGCCTTAAGTTGTGTGTTTCTGAAGACAGATAACACAAACACTGCAAAATATGATTAATATGCTAAAAACAATTATTATCTGTTTTTTTTAAATGGTAAAATAGTTTTTTTTCTCTCCCAGATTATTAAATTGCCAGAATTATCAGTGTTGTTGCTGTTAACTAAAACTAAAACTATACAAGCAATGTTTCTGTGAATTGATATCAAGTTGAAAAACTTTAAAGGGCACCAATTATGCCCCTTTTCACAAGATGTAATATAAGTCTCAGGTGCCTCCAGAATGTGTCTGTGAAGTTTCAGCTCAAAATACCCCACAGATCATTTATTACATAATTTTGAAAATGCCTATTTTGAATGGAAGCAGAAACGCACTGATTTTGTGCATATCTCTTTAAATGCAAATGAGCTGCTGCCCCCTTTTCCAGAATAGGACAGTGCCACTGTAACTCAGATACTCTGCCAAAAAATATCTGTTTGGTTTTGATTATCATGTCTATCATGCTGAAATCATGCGTTTTAAAGTCATATCAGTTTAAGCTTCTGATGTACGGTTTTCTGAGCGCACACATCTGAATTGAACACAAAGAAAGCGGCTGTCACATGGCATATGAGAACTAAACTAAGTTCTCTTTCAAGTCTTATTGCACTTAAACTGTCACATTTGTGACATCTACATTTACATCTACATCTACACAAATGACATCTACATTTTAGAGACCAGAGAAATTTCAAAATTCTCAATACCACAGCAGAGTATTAGGGTAACTGATATTAGTAACAAACAAACAAAAAAGTCCTCAAGTTTACTGAAAATAATTAAACTGTCAGTAATAAAAAAAGCAAAAGAACAAATGCAATAGAATAAAAAGATACAAATGAAACAAACTGTGCTTTAAGTTTTTTTTATGCAAGTCTCCAGTTAAAATTAATAATCAAATGTAAAATAAAACAGCATAGTCTGAGTAAGAATTAAACTTTCTTTGTTTCTTATTAAAGCTACAAAAGTCCTTCACTCAAGAGCAGTGTGTGATTTTGAATTTGTCTTTTGTTGTTTGATTAATATTAAGCACACAGTTGGTAACAAAAGCGCACTGCTTGAAAGGGGGCGAAATGGGGCGCAATCATCATTTTATCTCGATTATTGTATTTTCATAATCGTTGGAAGCCGAAATCGAAATCGAAACTGTTTTCGATTAATTACACAGCCCTAATGTGACGTCACATTTTACAGATTCTGTGAACGGCTTGCTCTGAGACACTGCTTATGATTTATGGGGATTTAAAAAAGGAGTTGGCGGATTTTTATCATTATAGGGTGGTTGTGTACACACACTACCAACACACATTTATGTTGAAACATTCACACATTTATGTGTGAATTTTGCATAATAGGTGCCCTTTAGGTTAAAAAGTTAAATGAAAAATATAAACTGAAATGAACTAAAATCCATATAAATTAAAGCTAAATACAAATTTAAAAAAATAATAAAATTGACAAAATTACTAAAACTTAAAAAAACCTAAATTTAAAATAAATATAATAAAATAAATACTGTATAAGAGTAAATAAATAATAAAACACCTCAGAATACATTAGCAATCCCATATCAACATGGGAAAAACACTCCAAGCGTCTTAGCAACCACATAGCAATGCATACATTTAGTACATTTAGTGAATAAAACAATGTATTTATTCCATCTGGTGTCGCTAGTGACTCATAAATGACACGCTTCACCTTTCACATCAAAACAAACAGGCCAACAGAACGAGTGTGAATGATGTTTATAGGTGTGATCTTGAATGACGGTCACCTTCACTCTCTGATAAACTGCAGGGACTCGCTGGAGCCGAGTGAGAACTACTGCAGCGTTCTCCACGTTTCTGTAATCAGGGTCTGCTGCATGCGTGCAGATGTACAGGAAGCGTTCTGAAGCTGCTCCATAATTAGATGAACCATTTCAATACCCCACATTTTGAATCTCCTGTTTGGATATAATTAGAATGCATTATTTCTCATACTTCAAAGCACAGGTGTTTATAAGCTCCTCTGAATAATGGAAACCCGCTTGCAGCAACAATAGAGATGGAAAAAAACGATTGTTGTTTTCTTTTTCTTGTTTTGAACACAAAGCGTGTGCTTTCTGACTGAATTTAGCGAGAATCGAATATATGGAACTGGAACAGCTGCCAAATTCAGCCTCATGTTTTTCTAAACCTTTTTGGCTTGCTTTCTGCATTGAAACACAAAAGGAGATGTTTTTCACAATGTCCATGCTGCAGTTTATAATAAAATGAGGGTGTATGTTTACCACACTCATTTAACTCATGACTATATTATATAAGATTTTTATGTTTTATTTTTATAATTTTATATATATATATATATATATATATATATATAGATATATATATATATATATATATATAATTTTTTTATTTTTATTTATTTTATTTTTTTAATTACTTGTTTACTTCAGCTTGAACGTTTTTCAAATGATCTCCTTTTGTGTTCTACAAAAACGATCATCCAGGACTGGAACAAAATGAGGGCGAATAAATGACGACACCTTTTCATTTTCATTGAACACAGCTTTAAGTGAAACCTGATGATGACGAGGAGAACAAAGCTCCTTTGGTGCACCTGCGCTCCATCACTCGCTCCTGGATATTTCAGCTCGCCACTATACAGGTGGCTGGAGAAACTTCTGGCAAACACCTGTACAGAAGACAAACATACATTTGAGAAGAAGTATTTAATGAAATATAAACATATAAATTCTAATTTTGCTTTGTGACAAGGTCATTGTAGGATTATATAGCCTATATACTATTATAGTATTTATTAATATTTTGAATCAGCTTTTATTTTTATGTTTTCAGTTTTCATTTAAATGTTAGTTTTTGTTATATTTTTATTAGATTGATTTTTTAAATATTAAATTTTTTTAGCATTAATTTATTAATATTTCTGTTTTAATTTTAGACATTTAGTGTAAATTCAATTTATTTCAGTTAGCTGTCAAGGCAACATTTTAAATTTTCTTTTACGTTTTTTAATTTCAAGTTTTGTAATATTTTCAATATTTTAAGTATTTTAATAAACCATTTTAATTAACACATTTTTAAAATTATTTTACAATTTGAACAAGTCAAATTTTAATTAATACAATTACTGTAAAAGTGTTAGTTTTAGTGTTAGTTTTAGTTTACAATAACAACACTGATTTGTTATTTTTGCTTAATGTGTGGCAATCATCATCTTCAGATTTGTAATTATATTTGATATTTCTTCTTTAATGCAAATCAATAGTTTATGTATAAATGTCTTGTTTGTAAATTGGAAAAGTTTCATTATACATTGTTTGTGGTGAGAAACTGGACTGAATAATCCTTTAACACAGAAGTGCATGACACAGAAATCACCCAGCCCTTTTTTTTTCTTGGAAAGCTGAGGACAACACACCCACAGAGCACCGCCTAAACCTCCCATGAACACCTGCTCTAGCACTTCATCAGATGGCCGTAACAATCAAGTGACAGCTGTGACTCATGACAGAATGACATGTTTGCATATGTCTCACACACACACACACACACACACACACACGAGCTGTAGTTGTTCTTCAGGTTCGACAGGCGGATCTTTTGTTCCAACTGTTGCTGGTCAAACTCGCTCCTGCATGGCTGCCTCTGCTGCTGCACCCTGGTAACTGTAGCCATCGGCAGCACTGAACATGTGACACATAAAACATGTTTTCAGTAAATATGTCCTGATTGGGAAAGTGCCAGAAAGGAAAGCATGACAAAGATGACTATACTATTACAGTTTACCATTTATGGGAGTTGAAATTATTGTTTATTAGCTATTTTTTCTACTACAACAGTACATTATTTATTTACAAAAAAAAGTAAAAAATAAAACAATGTATATTATTGTATAATATTAGGGCTGGTAAGCGATTAATTTTTTTTAATCTAATTAATTACATGATGTGGCGATTAATTAATCTAATTAATCGCAAATTAATCGCACATTAAATTTGGCTGAGAAATTACTACCAAAACATATTTTAAATTGTTGTGTAAAGCATCAAACAAACATTACAAAAAGTAGCTTCAGCAAGAAATAATTTGTTTGATAAAATTTATTTCATATACTCTTTGGACCAGGAGGGGTAAATGATGACAAAATTGTAATTTTTGAACTATAAGTTTAATAATTTATTTTATTAATTTTATTAATTTTATTATTATTACTATGCAAATGTGAAATGATTTCTTTAATGAAATGATACTCTATATGATACTCTATACACACACACACACACACACAAAACAAATACATAAACATACTATATATAAACACACATGCACGTTTTATATAAAATTTAATTTATATAATATAATATAATTATAATAATATATAAAATATAATCATATATAATATATTATAATATAATATAATTTTATATTCTTGTATTATTACTATATACACCGTTTGATATTTTACATTTTTATTATTATTAGTAGTATTAGTACTATTATCTTTTTCTACCACAGCTGTACAATTTATAAAGTATAAACACATATACATGTTTTATATTTTTAGTTTAATATTATATTATTAATTATTATTATCAGCAGCTGTATATATACATACGGTATATACATAAAGTTTGTCAACTTTACATTATCACAGCTGTACAATATTTCAGTTTTCTTTTATTTGGCCATCAGTATCAGCTTTGTTGCACAGCTTTTAGTTGTGGACAGAAAAAATGTGTCAAAACTAAATTACAACTCTGCTGGTTATTGAAATGCATGTGTGCAACAGTGGTCATACATGAGTGCTACTGCATTCACAAAATGCAGATATTTTCTTGGTGCAAACCCATCCACCACATCGGATGCAATTCATGTGCATTTCCCGGTAACCGTGTAACCTCACACACCCACCATTTACCTTCCTGCATTGCCAAAGCATCTGAACGTGGATGTGATGGAAACCCAATGCTGAGTCTTTGTCTCGCTCCATTTAAAGACAGATCGAGTTGCACAGTCCCGTCCGGAGCCAAATGACGCCATTGTTCTCATGGCACGCTGTTATCTCTGAACAGAGCAGCCGGTGCAGAGACTGTTGTGTTTCCCAGGCAATCTGTTCAGATGACCAGACACAACACATGCATGTCACACGATGAGTAATATTACTGCATGCACAGCGGGAGGATGATGCAACTCATCTGGTGATGCAAGAGAGAAAGAAATATACTCCCTATCAAGTGATGTACTGATAGAGGCATTGCTACCTCATGAAGAGGAGTTATTACATTCGAAAGGAGTTTGAATGATTCATTTGGTTACTTTGTAATATTTGCTTTTCTTTTTAAAGCTGAATTCATCAATAATGTTGAAAGGAATAGTTCAGCCAAAAATTAAGATTTGCTGAAAATGTCCTCACCCTCAGGCTATACGAGATGTAGATGAGTTTGTTTCTTCATCAGATTTGGAGAAAAGTAGCATTCCATCATTTTCTCACCAATGGATCCTCTGCAGTGAATGGGTGCCGTCAGAATGAGAGTCCAAACAGCTGATAAAAACATCACAATAATCCACAAGTAATCCACACCACTCCAGTCCAGCAATTAATGTCTTGAGAAGACAAAACATGTGTATTTGTAAAAAACAAATCCATCATTAATATATACATTTTATAGAAAGGTGAAATTTGTAATAATGCCTGGGATTTGGCTCATTTATAGATTCAAAAATTCAAAGGACAAGGCTAAAAGCTTCAAAATCAAATGATAATTTTACACATACAATATTGAGGCTTTTTGGAGCTCAAATATAAACATGAGTGTCACAATATCTCAGGGCTTTAAAGAATTTCTTCTCAGCACAAGCCCATTCAGAAGGACGGCTCTCGTCTGGGAGAAAATATCTGTGTTGAGTGAGACACATTTGTAGTGATGCACCAGGAGAATGTAAAGCGATCTGCTGCAGCTGCTTTTTGCTATAGAACGGTTGCCATGGCAACTACACGACCAGCGCTACTGACCTCACACTTTCCTCTGAACAGATGCTTCAGTGATGCTGCGAAGGAAGTCGAGTTGTTCCTGCACAAATGCAAGAGGACTCTGTTTTGAGTTGGCCTTTTATACGGATGCATTCAAACTAAATATTTAGGCCTGAATGTAAGATTTATGTATTTGAAGTGCATTTAAAATTTCCATGCATTTGGATTACACAGATTGAACATAAAATAATAAACTTAATGTGATGCTTTTTTTGTAAGTCATACATAAATGAAACTGGTCAGATTTCTGTAATTGTACTAATAAACTGAATGTGTTTTAAATACACAATAACCAGCTTAATATATTTATCGTCAATAAATACAACTTGTTTCAATCTCACATTTTACCTAACTGAATATTGCTTGTTTTGCAGCTAGCTATATTTTTAAAAGTTCATACTTTTTAACTGAATAAATGTAATTGTTGCAGGTTTAGTTATAATTATAGTTCATGCAGACATGGATTTTTTTTTTTTTTTTAATTGTTTTAATTTTTGATTGTTTAATTTTTTTTTTTTTTTTAATTTTTTAATGATTTTTAAATTGTCTTTTTTATTGTTATTTTTAATGGTATTTTTTTATAATATTTTTTTAATTGTAGGCTTGGAAAAGAAACAGACCAGGTTTCTGTAATAGTATTAATAAATTAAATGTGTTTTAAATACACATAAAACCAGGTTTATATGTTTTATACAATTACATAATTGATTATTGTTTGCCATATTTTAAACCTTACTCATACTTTTTACTGAATAAATTTAATTGTTTTCACAGTGAACAGATTTATGCTGATTCTATTCAGTTTAAATAAATGCATTTTGAAAATATGAGTATTTAAATAAAATCAAATAGACGCAAAAAGTTAATAAACTAAGGCATGATTTTATTTTATTTTATTTATTTTTTTTTTTTGAGTACACAAATCTGACCTGTTTCATTTATGACTGACAAATATGCAACACATTAGTTTTATGAGTTTCTTTATGTTAAAACTGTGTAATCTAAGTGGTTGGAATGTTTATATGCAATTCAAATACATAAATATTAAATTTATGCCTAAATATTTTTTGAATGTCCATTATTTCTTATGCTTTCAATGGATTAAACTAAATGTTCAATGCTGCTAAACATAACTTTACATACATATTGAATTACATATGATAAATACTTTTCCGTAAATGAGCCCTCAAAAGACCCATCAACATAATTAGGAGAACATAAGGAGAAACTGGTCAGAAAAGTCTAAGTCAGCCTTGATCTTTGCTTGTGATTAGACATTTTGGCTTACTGATTAACAGCCAATAGCACTCAGGGGAATTATAATATAAAAATGGCACTAATCAAGCAATTGCACATTTATTAACTTGCATTATCAAGTTTACATGCACAGCTGTGATTATATATGTGAACAGGATGCCAATTTCGTACTAATCAATTTGCACTTTAGACAGTTGAGACATCGTTTTCCATTCATTAAGATGTAATTTGTGGTTGTGAAGCAAACAGCAGCCTTTGACACTGAATTTAATTTCATCCCAGACTCAAACATCCCTTTCAGATCATGTTAATGAAGTATTGAGCATAAATAAAGACATTCAGTCTGAAGTTCAACCACAGAAATGAGTCACTCCACAGAAAAAGAAATCAATTAGCCTGCAGCGCTAAACTAGTTAAACTGCACTTATTCGTTAGAAAGGGGAATAGATTGCAACCGTTGTTCAGTAATCTTTAAAAAAAAAAAAAAAGTATTAACAGTGCATTAAAAAGCATTGTATTAACAGTGTGTTGTTTTCAACGCATCCCTTTTAAGAGTGTATGTATGTATGTATGTATGTATATATAATATATATTTGACTATCTGGTCCAGGAAAAAACTAACTTGACTTAACTAACAGGGAATGTTCTCAGAACGTTCTGGCAGCATTCTCTCAAGATTATGAACAAATGTTTTTCCAGTAACGTTAATAGAAAATTTGTTGAAAGTCAGCACACAGGTAATAAATTTAGGTTATAAAAATATTGTGGGAACATTGTTTTGACATGTTTCTAAAACGCTGAAATGTCCAGTTTTCTTGTTGTGATTACAATGTTACACTGTTAGACATTTCAAAGGGTTTTTTACAGTAACTTACTGGCAACACTGTTGCCAGTAAATTACAACAACACGCAGCGTGACTCGAAAAGACAATATAGAACCTATTATACTATCTACAGTGGATGCGGACAGTAAAGTGATGCCCCGGTATATTTCTGATGTACAGATGTACTCCAAGCGCTCGCTCTGTTTCTGACAGGAAGGACAAACAGATTTTCCAATCATTACAAGTGATGTAACACGTTCAGTGCTACAGTCTATGGTCCAGTGTAGTCAGTCCCAAGCTGTTGCGGCGTTGTAGAAACGGTGTTTTGCAAATTGTGTTAATCCAAATGTAGGAAATTAGGAAAATAAAACAACCTCAATAGAATGGCGCCAAAGACGCCGTTACAGCAAATACAGTAGTATATAGCAATTTTAAAAAATACAGTAAGTCTCTGTATGTGGGGTTTGACGTCACAGAAAATTCCCATGATGCAAAGGGTATTACAGTTATTCACTGTAAAGGGAATTTGCAGTATTATATTGGGTGATATACAGTAAATAACTGTAGAAATTACAGAAATGTCTAACAGTGAATTTAAACGTTACAAAAATGTAAAAACTGTATTTTCAACCAAAATATAACGTTACTTCAACGTTTATTCTTAATATTCCAAGAATGTTCAAATGTCCAGTTTTCTTATTAATTAGAATGTTATTTAAAGGTTACTCAAACATTTCTTACAACATTCTACTACCCGAAATATAATGTTATTTTTTAATTTTCCAAAACATTAAAATGTCTAGTTTTAAATAATTTCCCAGTCATGACTCAAACCAACACATAATACACAGTTTTGCTCATGAATAACTATAGTTTCTTTGCTTCTCAAACAAAACTGTAAATATTCTTTCAAAGATTTTATGCCACTAACCTGGTGAATATTGTCAAAGCAATTAGTTCTTCTTCAAAAGTATTCATAGTATCTTCACCCAAAATTTCGTTTGCAGGTGAGCATCCTCCAACTCCTGGAAGTTGCATAGAGAGTCAGTCAGTCAGATTGAAACAGCTTATTTCATTTTTTGTGTGCATTATAAAGAAATGAATGTATTAATGTAGCAAACAGACATACAATTAGACATTCATTTTTTGTACATTTTATCATATTTTATGAGCCATGCTGTGTAAAAATACATTCACGACTTTGAAAGGCTGTTTTTCAAGTGTCCTCTCCAGTGTTTGATCCTCAAGGCTGCTTGTCTATCCTCTGCTGATTGTTGCTATGGTAACAATAAGAGTGAAGCAGCCTTTGATGTGCATCTCCAGCTCACGCAACAGCAAGAAAGTGAACACAGCGACTCAACGATTGCGTGTCTTTCTAACACACATGCTGTCCAGCACCCAACAGATCTTGAGTGTTTTCGTCTATATCTTATCACGAAACAAAGTCAAAAAACTGTAATTAAAACTGTAATTATAAAATCTAATAATTATAGGGATAAAATCTAATAATTATAGGGATAAAATCTAAAATCTAATTATAAAATCTAATAATTATAGGGATGGGCAATATGAACTTATTTCATCAAAAGTAATTTTGTTTCACTCTAACAATTTTATTTTATTTGTTATTTGCTTTTTAAAAAAATGTAAAACTAAAACCCTAAAAATACTTCAAATAAAATAATAAAACTTATACTTTTGGCAAGAGTCTCATTTTTTTTTTTTTTTTAATTTATTTTCAAATTTAATTTATTAATAAAAATTTATAAAAACTACATAGACATATCTTTTTGTAAAAATTAAATAACATTTTAAAAACTTATTTCAGCTAGTTGCCAAGGTAGCATTTTTTTTTTTCATTTTAATTTAATGTAGTTTAAATTGATGTACTAAAATAAGTAAAAATAAACTGAAATAACAATTAATAAAAAGAAAAAAACTAATAAAAGTGACACACAACAAAAAATTAAAAACAAAAAAACTTTAAGCAAAATTAAAATGAAAATATAACATTAAAACTAATTCTATAATACTAGCACTAAATCCTAAAATTCTATCAATACTAATTAAAACTAAAAGTATCTCAATTATACTAAAATAACACTGCTGCAATATACACAATATAGCAACCATCATATATATTCGCCACACTGTCCACTTCTATATTCTTGGACATTCTGAGTTGAGACAAAAATGCCTAAAGGAATATTTTAGGCAAAATTTTAAATTGTACCATTTAAAAAAATAAAAAATTAAACAATTAAAGGACTAGTGCTAAAAAAAATGTAAATAAATAAATAAACAAACTGTCAATAAATCATCCTCATGTCATTTCAGACCCATATTTATGAGTAAATTATATCATTTTTGGGGGTGGACTCTTCCTTTAAGATAAAGTGGAGGTGTAAATCAGGACGGAAAAATCTCTAATTCATCAGTTTGATGAGGTAAGCATAATAACAGCGCGGCTTTGATGTGCATCTTGAATCCGTAACGAAGCCTCTCATATCAAGGTTAATGAGAATTCGGCTAATTCTCTAATCAGCCTCTTTGAAATGTAAAGCAGCACCATGTTCTTTGTCTGGGTAATGAGTCTGAATGAGTGAACTGGAGTGCTTACATCATCATAAACATCACTCTATCCCGGTAAGGAGATCAACACTCCTTCCTCTGATTATTCTCTGGCACCTGAAGGACAGGTTGAAACTATAAGGAGACGAATGATAAATAGTTCTGTGTTCCACATTGCTTTGGTACCAATGGCTGTTTTAATTGGATTCCATCATTTCCATGGAAACCAGCTTTCATCCTCCAGCTAAAGGAACATGTGAATTCTTTAAATGACAGTTGAGATATATTTTTATGTCATGATCATACATTTAGTTATGAATCTCAATCATAAAACTAATTAGGAACTCATCTTAAATATTTTTAATTTGTAAATGCCAATTTATAAATTACTCAAAACCCCTCAGAATGCAGTGACGCTTGACTCTTTTCATCAATGTTAGATGGAAAGGAATTATGCTTCGGCAACTAAATTACATTAAAATAAGTTGAAGTACTAAAATTACTCAAACGGATGTAGAAATATTTGTTAAAAATATTTAAAAACCAATTAAAACATCAAAAGCAAATAACAGAATTTCTAAAAAATTCACTCAATTTAAAATGAAAATATAAAAATAAAAGCTAATTCAAAATTAATAAATACTGTATATAAAATATAAATAATACCAAAATAACCATAGTCATAAGCTACCTCTCTCTAAAAAAAAAAAAAGTAAAAAAATCTATTTTATTTCAGTTAGTTACCAAGCCAAAAATTCTCATTTTCATTTAGTTTAACTTTAAATACTAAAGTAACTAAAGCTAAATAAACTAAAACTAAAGAAGTATATAAATGATACTAAAATAACACTGCTCTTTTCTCGTTATAAGTCTTATAACTCGTTAACTAGTTTTTTCTTGTGCTGCGTGTGCTGAGAGAGAAAGAGAAACAGAGAGACAAGAGAGGCATGAAATCATCATCGCTGGCTCTGTCCCTGTTGTATATAACAACAACAGCGTGTGCGAGAGAAACTCACGCTCCCGCTGCGATCGGCCTTCTGTCTGCAGCGCTGAGTGTGAGGTGTCTGGATGAGTAAACTGTTTACAGCGCTGAAGAGAGAAAAACTCCATATGAACCCAAGCTAAAAGAGAGCTTCTGTCTGCTGAAATATCTGAGAGTGGAGAGAAAACACACCTTGTTGTGCAAGTAAATCTTGATGGATGAATTCAAGGGACGTTCACATATTCAGCAGTGTCTATCCAAAACGACAATGATCATCGGGGATGCAAAGAAGATTTATCTTGTAAAGCTACGGCCAGTTGTGTAGATCTCTAATAACATTAGCTAATATAGCAGTAGTAATATGTCAGGTAACAGGGGACGTTCTTTCAAAAACAAACGTTCTTCCAGTAACGCTAATAGAACATTATGTGAACATTAGAAAAAACATTAAGGGAACATTCCATTTTATCATTTTGCAAACATTATGGGAATGCTACTTTTGAACATTCTGAAACAAGTTTAAAAAACATTAAATATTTAAAAAATGTTAGGCAAACGTCCAACTAAAAAAGATAATGTAATCTGGGAGAGAACAATCAAATGTTACTTTTCAAAATGATTAAATGGAGCATTCCCTTAATGTTTTAACTATAACATTCACATAAACAAGAAAAACATTTTTAAAACTGGATATCTGAATGTTCAGAACTTAATAGAAATGTTATAAAAACATAATTTTGTAGCTGGGATGGGGCACGACACAAAGAACATCAAGATAAACCATACTAGTCTATTATATTTTTCTCATGAAAGTTGTTCTCAGGAGAGTCTTTCAGATCGATCTTAATCTACGATCTCTTCATCTGTTGAAGGACGCATCTAAAGAAACTTGAGAAATCAGGAAATAAACAGGAAAAAGCTGTTTCTCTGAATGATGCATGAACTTCATATAAAATTGATACTGGCGCTTGATTATGTAAGTGTGAAAAGTTTTCCCAAGACCAAACGCTTACGTAACTGACTACGTTACGACATCTGCCCACAAACAACAACACTGCACTTGTGGGCTTTTTTACTAGATGATTTTTTTGGCTGAGCCGCTTTTTACAACCCAGAACTGCCTTTTCTGCAAAGAAATTGAATAACAGGGCGTAGTAAGAACATGTCGTAGGTTGATGCTTTTCAATAAAAGATGGGAGAAACCTGCGACATGCGGCAGAAGACGACAAGATAGATAAATGGTGGAAAGTGAAAAACCACCAGACAGTTCGAGAGATGAATTTGTGATTATTTGCATCACCTGTTCACTTGTTCTTGTTCTTGGCCGAACAACAGAAGCATTTACTCTATCAGTTTCAAAATCTAACATTGAGCTTAATTAATGTTTCCAAATCAGTGTTGTTATTGCTAACTAAAATTAAAACTATTAAAAATTTCGGGTTTTTCATGTAATATATACATAAAAGAGACCCGAAAACTGATTTTTATATATACAATATTACATGAGAGACTTCATTTAAAATGAAGAACTCAAAACTAAAAAAAGAAGAACTCAAAACTAAAACCAATCAAAACAAAGCCAAAAAGAAATAGTAAAAAAAAAAAAAAAACTAACAAAAATGGAGGAAAAGACATGAAATTACTAAAACTTATACTAAATTAAAAGCTAATTCAAAACATAAATAAATACTAAAATAGTATATAAGTAATTCTAAAATATTGTTCCAAATATGTTTTCTGTATATATATATATATATATATATATATATATATATATATATATATGAATTTTGACACTTATTTTAATATCACTGAGAAACTATTACAATTTTTTTATTGATTAAATTTTAAAAATATGTTTATATGCCTATATATTTTTATTAGGTTTTATTTTCGTTTTAGCTTTAATTAAGTTTATTTTAATTATTACTATATCTGAAATAAAATAAGGTCATTTTATATTTTATTTTATTTCATTTACAGGTTTTTTTTTTTTTCCTTTCAAATAATGAAAGTTTTTTTTTTTTATCCTAGATTTGTGTTATGTAAAATTATAATGCTAAACTGTTGTGTGTGTGTGTGCGTGTGTGTGTTTTGTAAAATGTAATGAAAGCTAAAGAAAAATATAAAAAATGAAAATGGCAAAAAGAACATAACAAAATGGCAAAAACAAACTAAAATTAGAATAACTTATAAATAAAATATCATCCGTGCTTACTACACTGCAAAAAATGGCTTATCTTACTTAGTATTTTTGTCTTGTTTCTAGTCAAAATATCTAAAATTTTTTAAATCAATATACTTTTACTAGATAAGCAAAAAGATATTTAGTCTTGTTTCCAGGGGGAAAAAACTAAATTTAGAGAATTTTGCTTAAAACAAGTAAAATTATCTGCCAGTGGGGTATAAGTAAAATATTCTTAAAACAAGAGTATTTTACTTACCAACTGGCAGATAATTTTACTAAATATCTTAAGCCATTTTGCTTATCTAGTAAAAGTATCTTGATTTAATAATTTTTAGATATTTTGACTAGAAACAAGACTAAGTAAGATAAGCCATTTTTGCAGTGTAGAAGCCTAAATGAGATTCGCAGATGATGAACATCAAGTGTACTGCATGACCTCCTCATTAAACACTGACTTCTGGTCTTTGGTCTGTTGATATGTAACGCGTGACATTTGTCACCTACATTTGTAAAATAATTGCTGTGGATGGTGTTTGTGTTGGACGGATGTGAACCGTGTGCTTCACTCACTGAGGCACGGATCCGTGTCTGGATTAATGTGATGAAGTGAGACGGTGCTTGACATCAGACCCTGACCTGCACTAATGAATGAGATGTCACTTCTGTTTAGAGCGGCACCCATCCACACGCACAGGAACGGATGCGGGACGGTCTCGTCAGAGGAAGAACAAGACAAAACAACAAAGAAGAGAAGATAAAGGGAAATCTGGTTTATTAGAGATTTCATTTTTTTTTTTTAATTTAAACAAAATTTATATATTTTGTTTGCCTGTCTGATCTAAAATCTTCACTGAACAGACTGTAAACTGTATTGTTAGATGAAAGGTGTCTTGAATAGCAGGATGTTATCAATTTTAATAAATGTTATTTTGTGCTGTCCTAAACAGGAATGTATTTGTACAATAATATTGACAGTAAATGGAACAATTAATACTGTAGGATATACAGTATGAGTATTTTCCATATTTGTAAAAATATGCAGGTTATCATATTAACAATCAAACACACACACACACACACACACAGACACACACACACACACAATATAAGGGTTATTGTTTATTGTAGTTAACTAAAACTAAAACAACACCAATAAAAACAATTTTATTACTTGAAATAAAATACAATAAACTAAAATCATATATATTATATCATTTAACTGAATTATATAAATTAATCACATAAATTGAAATAAAATAAAATCAAAAAATGTTTATTTCAGTTGAAATATAAATATAACAAATATAAAAATATATATAAAAAACAAAAACTATTAGAACTATTTTTATTTAATAATAAAATATAATAACAGAAACAAAATAGAGTGTGTGTGTGTGTATATACACATACATACATACATACATACATACATATATATACATATATATATATATATATATATATATATATATATATATATATATATATATATATATATATATATACAGGGGTGCACATAAGTTTTTCAGCCTGGTTCTGATAAGAGAACCTGGAGATTTGGTTTGGTCCTCACACTGCATATAGTGTGACCCATTAAATATAACTATAAAAAATAAATTAATAAGAGTGACAATATTATTGCACTTTATTTATTTATTTATTTATTTTAAATAAAATAATAAACTAAATAATAAAGTGTGATAATGATAATATTTTAAAATTAAAAGAGAGTATAAAATACAAATACAATTATTTTACAGTAAACTTTAAAAAATAAAATGCTAATATTTACTTCTACTTATTTTTTATATGAATTTTCATTATTTTCAAACTTAAAATCAGCATGCTTTTATTTTGGCGTGTTGCCGGCAAGTGAGTACTGCGCTTCCGGGATTAGCGCCGGTTTGTAAATGAAATGTTGCAGATTTGCGTTGTGCTTTGAAACAGCAGCGGGTAGCCTAGATTTTTGCTTTTAGTTTTTTTTAATAGAAATCTTATATAGTACAGTTTGTTGATCTAAAATGGTAATTGTGCATTAACAGCTGTCAATCATGTCGGTATGCAAATGCGCGGTCTTAACTTATTTACACTGCGCATTTTTTATTTTAGTCGCGCATGCGCACCTGCGTACCACTTATGTGCACTCCTGTACATATATATATATATATATATATATATATATATATATATATATATATATACAGGGGTGCACATAAGTGGTACATATATATATATATATATATATATATATATATATATATATACACTTTATTTGTAGAAATTTATTTACAATTGTAAGTCTCATTTTCACTTTATGTCTGGAGCACAAATGCTGCAGGACATGTTGAAGTTTAATACTTAAAGGTTTGTTTAAAGGTTTGTTTGCTAACGTTTAGCATGAGCATTACTGATGCTTGACTTAAGAATCTTTTCTTAGTCCACTGAACTCACATCTGCTCTCCACACTATTGTCTTCCATCCTTCTCACCAGACCTGGGAAAGAGTTGCCATGGCGACGGTCAGCTGCCGCAGGGTTACTGGGTTGAGGATGCAGGGGCCAATCCCAGTTCACCCCACCGGTCAGGACATCCTTCAGCGTGAGAGGTGTCAGCGTCACCCTGTCGTCTGCTGCCGTTCGTGGCCTTTGATCAGAGACGAGCCCGGCCTTGAGTGACACACACAGGAAGCGCTCGAGAGGAAGCACGAGACGTAATAATAATATTATTATTATTTAAAATCTACTAAAATTGGCCCATAAGAAACAATAAAGGAGGATTCGTTGCAGAGCGTCTGATAAAATGAATGTCTTGTATTGTAGACTCAGTTCAGTTAGAAGGTCAAACGTTCTAGAAGCTCATAATTCATGTACAGTTCTAAGGTCTGAAGAGACGCATGAAATCATACAGGAGAGAAGCCAGTCAGTTGAGTTTGTGGCAAAACCTTTTACAGTGCTTGAGTGTTGTTGTCTTTTACTGCATATGATTATTCATACTCGGAAAGTAAAACTGATTTATTACAAGATGATTGGTTAAAACAAATAAAAATGCACCTGCAGACATGTATTTGCTCATTGAGAATTAAAAAATAATAATAATGTGTAAAAATCTCGCCTCCTCTCGTTCTCGTGAACCCAATCTCATGTCTCATCTCGTCTCTTGAGTTAAGTGTCGTGTTAATGATAATCAAACAACAAAAGACGAGGAGAAAATCACTCCCTGCTCTTGACAGAATAGCATTTGTAGATTTTATAAGAAGTTATATAGTGAAAATTGTGCCCTATACCATCACATTTACATCTAACCAATAAATAAATTACTACTAGAGCATGAAATTGTTTACAAGAGCACCTATTTCTTCATTGATCTGGTCACTTGATTCTGCTCTCAAAATGCACCAGATTTATGCATTTAAATTTAAATGTAATAAAATGTTCTTACGGGGTTGGGGGGTTGGGGGGACCATGTATGGCACTAAATCCATTTCTCCAGTAAAGCATAATGATTAAGGGGGGGCCTCACATAAAGAGCAGCCTAGGGGCCCCTGACCACCTTAATCCGCCCCTGCCAACACAAGTTTAGGATTCAAAATGTGTATGTAAAATATACTTATAAAACATACAAATGGAAAGTTTTCATAGTGTTACGCAGGAATACATATAGGAATATAGTTTACCACTGGAACATTTGTTTAGCACACAACCAAAGCAAACAGTTCACAAAGCTCCTGCATCATGTTAAAGTTGTTGTTGATCAAACAAATGAAAATATATGTGTAAATACATGGGAATCTTAAAAAAAAAAATCAAAGGGAAATAAATATATTTTGCATTAATTTAAAAGCATTGTATATTTTTATTTTTCTCTTTTCTATTTTCATTTTAATGTTCAAGTTAAACTAAATTAAAAAATTAGAAATGTTGCCTTAATTGGCAGCTAGCTGAAATAAAATAGGATTAAGTTGTTTTAAAAATACTTTGTTAACATTTATTTTATTTCAAGTAACATAATTTTTATGGTTTTAGTTAACTTAAAGTTGATTTAATTTACATTTAGTATGCATTTTTTTTCCTTATGCAAAATAATTTACATTGCATTAAATGTATAAATTAAATTATCAGTCCATGTATTCCCTGCATAGGAATCAAATTCAAGACCTTGACCTTGCACTATTATCTGAGATGCATTTCATGTTCAGAAATGCGTATAAGCACTAAAGCAGCTACTGATGTAACTGAGAGAGTGTCATCTATTCTGTGAATCAGTGACCTTTGTTTGACCTCTGGTTGTGGCTCATCATAGTTTTCTTGAGTAATAGGCAGATAGTGTTGTGTCATCATAATCCACACACCCTCCTGCTCTTGTTTACGCTCAGAAAACTAGACGTTCAGTCCATGTGTGGAATAAACACACTCACTCTCTTCTCACATATTCAGATCATTTCATGAATCATGTTTGGTTATTTATCTGGAAAGAAGCTGTAAAGCGAGTCAGTCATCGTCACAAAATAAACTGTTGTTATATTGCAAATATAGTAAACATTCCAGGCAACATGTATTTGTGTTTTTCTGCAGCTGACCGTGCAGTCACTTCCCAAAAATGATCGAGTTCAGATTATATAAGGTCATTCGGACATCTCTGGCTTGGAAAGCATGAGAGAAAATGAGGGCAATGTTTGTCAGACCATGTAAGGGAGACACGAAGAGCTTCAGTCTGAGAGCCACACAAATAATCAAAAATTAAAGTGGATCAGTGGCCCTGTGAAGAAATCCAAACACAACACAACCTTCATTCACATACGGACAAGAGTCCAGCGCGCAGGTTTCTCACTAGGACTGAATCTTATTTTACAATATACTGTTAAAATAAGGCTCCAAAAGGGGGATTTTGCTTTGATTCCATTGAAGAACTATTTTGGTTCCCCAAAGAACCCCTTTTTCTTAGTGTAAAGAACATTTTAAAACCTTTTTAGAACCTTCTGTGCAATGGAACGGTTTCATGGATGTTACAGGTTCTTCCTTGATCCACATATAAAGAACCTTCATTTTCAAGTGTATGAGTTCATTTATTGCACTCTAACAGTATCACAATATCACAGTAATTGATATATACTCTAACAGTAAGCACTCTAAATGATTACTCTAACAGTAAGTTATTTTTATGTAAATTAAATGAAAGAAAATTTTTTATATTAAGTTAAGTGGCAATGCAAATCAGACTTACCAATGAATACAGCAGCTAGAGGATTCCAAGATTGGTCAACCAAATACATTTAAAAACACAAGAATCTTCAAACGTTTCTAATCTTGTTCTAGAACATGTCATGTTTATGCAGCCCTGAAAAAAAAAAAAAATACAGAAAAAAACAGAAAAGCTTAAACCACAATCCTGGACCCAGGTGCTTCATATACTGTGACATTTGCTTAGTTCCAATCAAAGTCTGTTTAAGGTGGTTTTCCAAGACAATCCGTGTTTCAAAGCAAATTGTATATAACACACACACACACACACACACACATATATATATACATACTGTTTAATTCTATAATATGACTTAAATCTGAGTGACAGAACACAGTACATACATATATAAATGAATGAAAAATTAATAAACACACACATATATACACACATAAATCAATGAATAAATAAAAATGAATAATCAAATTATTAAATGAATGCATAAATAAATGCATAAATAAATAAATAAATTCCTCAACAAAGTGTCCTTAAAAATTGGTCATTAAAACTTGTGTCATATAATATAATGAAATATCTGCAAATTAATATGATGCTTGCAGAAAAATGACTAATTTTGAATGTCTGTCAATTGAGAAAAATGCTTTTTGCCCTCATACTCTGCAGTTACAGCATCTACCAGCAGGGGCTAACTGACCCGTGCTAACCAGCTAAACCGTGACCCCTGGTTCAAACAAGCTTGACTATTTCCCAAGACATGCCATCTCAGTGACGTCAGCTGAAATGGAAAGTAGTTGCAGAGCAGATTATATTATTATTTTAATGAAAGATTACGAGGACAAACTATTTTTTCAGTTCACAATAAAACCAGAAACATGTTTTAAGAAAGTAAACAAGGTCGATTGCAGTATTATGTTGACAAAGAAGTGCAGTGGGGGATGTGTTATATTATCAGATGTGGGTTATTTCGTCAGGCAGAAGGCTCATCCTAGCAAACGGTTAAGCCCGGCTCAGAGCATTCGTTTTATTTCCTCTCCATTTCCATCTGAACAAACAAGCGGGTGACCTGACAGTGCACAGAGGGTGGAGGGGAAGAGGAGGAGGGTGTTCGTGACTCAAATGAAAGCAGAGAGAGAGAGAGAGAGACGGAGAGGACACCCATGCGACCGTGAAAAGCCTGCAATGTGCAGACGGTCGGGGAGGGGTGGGCAAACCCCTGAAGAGAGAGAGAGAGAGAGAGAGAGAGAGAGAGAGTCACTGACTGACTGACTGCTGATGCGGATTTAGCACAATAACAATTCCAGGAAACTGAGGCCAGGTTTACACAGTGCTGCTGCTGTTTACCTTCATTACCACGTGATTCACTACCTATGTTTGAAACAGCATGCTACTAGACTACTCTTTCTGCAGTATGCATACTGTGCACAGTACAATCATTCATGCTGGATTTGTTGATGCAGCAATGGAAAACAAATCCATTTTATGTTAGCAATAATGTTTGACATTTTGATATGAATAACCTTATTCAATTTACATTAATCTTACAAATTAGAATTTTCAACATTACTTTCAAAATGTATACAGTAATGAATCTCAACTCATTTTGATTCAGACAGCAACCTACATTTCAGTGGAAATTACTTTTATATTTATGACACTTTTAAGTGAAGCCATGCGCAAAGTGAATTCCCTCAGTCGCAATCGTTTCAATTGATTCATACGGTTCATTCATATTGATTCAAAAAACACCTGCAAATTGAGAAAACAACTTCATCAATTTGACAACACACGCGCTGCAAATGCTCACAACACAACCAAATAAAGAAACGCACTGCAAATAAAATTCTTTATTTGTTTGCGTTGTGAGCATTTGCAGCACCTGCTGTCAAACTGATGAAGATGTTTTCTTGATTTGCTGGTGTTTTTTCTATTTGCATGTGTTCTCTGAAGTTGCAGCGCATTGAGCTCTCTCGGCCACCGTAGATTCATTTACAAGAACGAGAGTAATCAAGCGATTCATTTGTGAATTGAACAGCACATTGCACTGATGAGTCTGCATGATTCAGCAATCGATTCAATTGATTCATTTAAAAGAACTGCATCAATCAAGCGATTCATTGGTAAATTTGCACATTGCGCTGCACGTTTGTTTGTTTTTTTTCCCAAAATGTTTCGACAATCGATTAAACTGATTCATAAAAAACGTGCCAGTCAAGCGATTCATTTGTGTGTTGAACACCGCATCGCACTGCAAGTTTTTTCCCTGAATAAGTCAGCAATTGATTCAATTAATTTATTTAAAAGAAACACGTCAATCAAGCAATTCGATGGTAAATTTGGAAAGCACATTGCACCGAATTTTTCCCACAGAATGATTCGGCAATGGATTCAAATGATTCATTAAAGGGATAGTTCACCCCAAAATGAAAATTATGTCATTAATTACTCACCCTCATGTCGTTCCAAACCCGTAAGAGCTTCGTTCATCTTCAGAGCACAAATTAAGATATTTTTGATTAAATCGGAGAGCTATCTTACTTTGGAGAGTACCCAATAACGTATTTGACGTAATCAGCGTTATTTACGTTCGGGGGAAAGCGCGCATGAACTTATAATCTGCGTAATAAGCGTTGTTTGCGCTTAGGAGAAACCATGCGTATGTATTGTGATACTCTCTAAAATGGCGGAAGGCGTAACTTGGGGAAGAAGGATGGTTGAGTAAATTATGTTATTTTTGTTTTCTTTGCGCAAAAAAAAAAGTATTCTCATAGCGTCGCAAAACTGAAGTTGAGCCACGGATGTCACATGGACTGCTTTACCGATGTATTTACTACTTTTCTGGACCTGGTAACATTTCAGTTGTGTTGCTGTCTACGGAGGGTCAGATAGCTCTCCGATTTAATAAAAAATATCTTAATTAGTGTGATGAACGAAGGTCTTACAGGTTTGGAACGACATGAGGGTGAGTAATTAATGACATAATTTTCATTTTGGAGTGAACTAACCCTTTAAAAATACGCCAATCAAGTCAATCAACACTGTGCTGCAGGTTTGTTAGTTCAGTTGATTCATTAAAAAAAAAAAAAAAAAAAACGCATCAGTCTTGCGATTCAGTTGTGAATTGATCACCACGCACTGCTAGATTTATGTTTTTGCCTTAACTGTTGATGCTGCCATTTTGGTTATTTTTTGTATGGCAATAATTACATGTAATTGCAAACTTTCCTTAAGAAAAGTCATAATATTCAACTTTTTATTGTGCTTGACAAGACTTTCACATTTTTTACAACTCAAAAACACAATTGCTGTAATGGCGACATTGTTAATGCAGCTTCATTCAATTCACGCTCAACTCGTATCAATTCATTACTTAAGTCAAGAGGTTTATAATGTAGGTTACATGCTAACACTATCTGTTTGTGTGAGGAGAAAAAAGGGACAAAAAAAAAAATAAGCCTATATAGATAAAACACCAAGAAATGTGTGCCTGAGACATCTTCATTTTTGACTGCATGAACTAAAAATGGAAATAGAGAAACAGGGTTTCCTCACCCGCCCAGCCTCGGGTTTTACCCTTATTAAAATATAATGGCTTATGACAGTTTCGCCTCTGTTCTGAGTTATTTTCTGCCTGTCAGTCAGAAAGTGTATTTATTTGTATATGCTTGGACATATATTATTTGATACAGGCAGCCAAAGTACTTCACTGCAAGTGACACCTGATACGGAGAGATAACAAGACAGAAGTATTTACATTTCAAGATGGATTTAACAAAAATATGAACACTTATTTAGGATTCAGTAATGTTACCAATGATCATTTTCAACATCGTTTTCAAAAAGTGCACTGTACTGTGCTTATTTTAAATTAACCTACATTTCAGTGAGCGAGTGACAGTTACATTTATACTTGACACTTTCATCCAAAATGAAGACAAGTCTCAGTCAGTGTTTCGAATTCGATTCGGCAACTGATTCAATTGATTCATTTTCAAGAACGATGGCAATCAAGTGAATTGTTTGTGAATTGAACAGCACATTGAACTGCAAGTATTTTTTTCTCCCCGAATGATTCGGCAATCGATTCAATTGATCCATTTGAAAAAATGTCTATCAAGCGAATCAATAAAAAAAAAAAAAAAAAAAATGGGACAGCAAATTGAACTGTAAGTTTGTTTGTTTTTCCTTTCAGAATGATTTGGCAATTGATTCAATTGATTTGTTTAAAAGAACCACAGGTGATCAAGCGTTTCATGTGTGAATTGGACAAGTTTTCAAAAAGAGTAACAAATCTCAGCTCACCATAGCCTGCAATTCAGTGAGCAAGTGACAATTTCATTTATATTTGACACTTTTATCCAAAGTGAAGAGAAGCGCAAAGTGGATTGTCTGAGTCAATGATTCAAACCGGTGACTCAGACCGATACAGCAGTCAGTTCACTGGATTCATTATAATGGCACAATCAAGCAATCAGTTCAACTAGTTTTGCCCTTTTGAACCACACGCCTAACTAAACACTATATCTGTTGCAATATCTCAATTTTAAAGCATTTTAAAGCATCACAGATGCAAAGGACGCTCCAAAAGAGAGTATATTCGCAAAAGTGTGTGCAATAATGCATTCAACAGTTGAGAAAAGTTTAACTTCTCCATTTCTCGCATTGCCATAAGAGCTACGTGCAGATATAATTAAAATTCAGTTTGTTTTCCATGAAAAAAAAAAGAAATAGCAGCATACGGGTTTGGACCGACTTGAGGGCGAGTAAATAATGACAGAATGCTCTGTTTTGAGTGAACTGTCTCTTTAAACACAAGCACGGATGTTATTTTTTCAGAACTCAAAGGCATGCCCGCTTCAAATGATTTTATATAAAGTGAGCTCCGTGTGACATGAACTAGTTTCAATAGCTCTTTAATTTTTTTTCCTGTCAAAGCCAATCTCTGCTGTGGCTCTGGCCTAGATTGCTTCAAAGGCCTTCTTGAATTATCTAGGACAGACCACATCCAACAACAGTCACACAGAAAACTCCTCAAGGGAAAAAAAGAAGGCTTTTCCATTGATTTGAGTTGACCAGAAAAATGCAGAACTGTGGCATCGTGATAGTGGTGAAATAAAACCCAGAAATATTCCTAGAAATGCAGAGCTGAAGGACCTGCAGCGACAAGATTAAACGAGGTCATTGTGGAAAAGAGAAAAGAAATGATTCCACATCGAAATGACTTCTGTGGTTCACTGGAAACGTCTGATAAAAAGTGAAGCTTCCTGCTTGGACACATGATTCTCAATTCAAAAATGCATTCATTCATGCTATTTTTACATCATTCTAGCTCAACATTTGCCATAATTATGTGATTATTTAGCTTTAGCATAAAGAAAATAGAGCACAGCCAAAATGGCCAGTGGCACGATGGAGGTATTAGACTTCTAAAACAGTGAACTAATAAATAAACAGTGATGTTATTGTTAACTAAAACTACTAAAATAATTTTCATTATTTAAAAAAAAAAAAATGCTATAATAAAATAAAATATAACTGTTGAGATGGAAAATGTAAACTTAAGAAAAGTGTCTTGGCAACTAACTAAAATAAAATAAGCTAAAGTTAAATAATAAAACATAAAACTAATAAAAATGACAAAAACACATTAAATGACAAACTAAAACTGAAAAAAAAATATAAAAATAAAACTAATAAAATGACAAAATTGCTAATTTAACTAAAACTTAAACTAAATTAAAATCATTTAAAATAATTAAAACTAAAACTTAAAATAATTTTTAAAAAGTAGTAATTTTATATAACAAATAGAATAAATAATTTTAATTTAAATATAATTAAATATAAACATGAAAGAAAATTCACCTCAAAATATTTCAAAATTGTTCATAGATAAATAGTAGCTCATTCAAAATATTAATAAATACTACAGTACTGGTATTTTATAGTTGTATTTAGTAAAACTGAACTAAAAGTTAAATAAAAATAAAACTAATAAAAAGTTTAAAGTCAATTTAAAATAATATAAATAATTATTTATTTTAATTAAAATATAATTAATACATTTTTCAATTAAAATATTATTAAATATAAACATTAAATATAAAAACAAAACTTAATTAGATTCAAAATATTAATAGAAAAATATTAGCAAATTAAAAATATTAAAAGATATTACAATAATAACACTAAAATAAATAATAATTAAAATAGAAATTATTAATTTACTAATAATGTATTAAAATATTTTACAGCTGTTTCATAAATAAAAATCATTAATTAAATAGTTTATATTAATAAATGTCATTAATGTTATTTAACCAAATAATTAAATCAAATAAATAAAACATAACAAAAATGCTGGGGTGTTTTACACATAAAGTCAGTTTAGGTGTGTCAGATCAGCGTCTGATATGCTTGTGATGATACTCCAGATAAAAGAGTCTGCTGAATGACTCAATGTAAATAATACAGGCCACAGTGAAAAGGTCATGTGAACAACCAGACAAGAAATAAACCACAAACTCACAAAAGCAGCATGAATGCAGCCGTAACCTGTGGTGTTACATCAGCCACGGGCCCCAGGGATGGATGGGAGGTGTAGGCATCAGAGACCCACCTGCTCCATAACGACCCATCACAGCCCATTCAACCCCATCACACCACATCTATAGCCTGCAAAGACCACCAGACAAAGAGTCTCTCATACAGCCTGTGCTTTGTTTCTCGCTCACCTCCATATTTTCTTTCTTTTCTCCGCAGTGAGTTTGTCCCGTCTCTCCCGAGGGCCTGTTAAGACATCACCCAGGCCTGAAAGCAAGGTGGAGTCGAGCGTACGGATTGTTTGCAACAGTTGCAGGGACAAAAAACCGAAGCCCGTGGGCTATTTTCGTTGGATATTGTAAACCTACACAGGTGGGATTATGAAGAAAAAAGGGCAAGATGCTGAATGGAAGAGACGCAGCTCGTTTAGGAGGGCACAGACACTGTTTATCTCACTCATCGTCATTTTGGTGGTAATACTATGTGTGTATTTTCACTTGCTTTTGTCCACTCCCTGGACTGATTTTGCATCATTCCCCATACTGTAATTTCAATGCTTTTATCATTCAAACAGCTGTTTTGTGCTTGTCAATGCTGTGCAAATGCTAAAAAATATCTAAATTGCCATATTTCACACAGCTGTACACAAATGTTATATTAGATTGCACTGATTCTACATTAGCAAATGTTAATCTTTATGATACATCTATATTTTTATTGCATTGCAGAATGTTACTGATCTTAATTGCAAGATTGTTAAAATAAAATAAAGTTAAAATTGCAGCCATTGAAAAAGTTTTTACCTCTGAAAGAAATAAATAATTTGGTAACATTTTATAAATATATATATACGTAAATAATTTAAAAAAAAATTATACAATAAAGAAAAAAATATAATTATAAATAAATAATAAAACAATGACTTATCATATTAATAAATAAAGTAATATAATTAAAAATACAATTCTTTATTGTTTTTTTAATGTTACATTAACTTATGTTAACATTCAGGGTTTGGTTTGAATAAAAAATGCATTGCAGAATGTTATTAACTGTAGGAATGTAAATATTAAAAGTGCACCCATTCAAAAAAAATCTTTGTTGAATATACACTTAAAATGTAAAAATTATAAATATTTTTTTTTAAATAAAATAATTATGAAAATTATAAAATATATTATAATAAATAATACAATTATGATTTTTTAAATATAATAGTAAAGTAAAAGTACAATTGTTTATTGTTTGTTAGTTCACAATGCATTAACTAATGTTAACAGATACAAGGTCTGATTTAAAAATTGTATTAGTAAATAATAGAAGTAATGTTCATTATCCGTTCATGTTTACTAGTGTAGTTAACTCATGTTAACACATGAACCCTTATTGTAAACTGTTACCAATAAAACTTTTGAGAATAGGTCATGTATACTCATTACATTATATTAGTATCCTAATAAAAGTCTCAAGGGAGTTACCATGCTGAGGTCACATGACCGGTGTAACACTACTCACTTTCACTCATGAAATAAATGAATTGCTGATTGCTAATAGTGCATTTCTGGAATAGCATAAAACTATTGCTTTTGCATAATGCTGCATCAACGCCACATAAAATGTGTTTCAAACACCGTGTCTAATCTAAATAGCACACATTTTTAAAATCACACACCCCCCATTATTCATATTAGTGGTTAATCAATGTGTTTTTCTTAAACCTTTACATTTTATGGCCCCAGACGTGCCTCGGCTGGTCCTCACAGGTTCAGTGCTTGGGTTTTCATGCAGTCTGCCGCAGTGCCAAACAAACAGACCATGATAAACAGAAGGAGCCACAGGGGCTTGGCCGTGAGGCCCGCATGAACCTGCTGCTGGGGCGGGACGATTGTTTTTAGTGTAACGTAGCAACGGCGAGCACAGAGACATTTTACCCAGACAGCAGATCCCACACAACCACAGCAACACCACAAACAGTCTGAGCAGGAGATGCTGCATGCCATAAAAACCAGAGTAAAACACAGGAGCACAAAACAGATGATGCAACCGAGTGTTAGAAATGTCTGCGTGCACTGAATACGGGTAACAGCGAAAATTGTTCCAGCGTTTTCTATCTTATTTGTGAACATGGAGCACAAAACCAGTCATAAGTAGCAGGGGTACATTTGTAGCAATAGCCAAAAATACATTGTATGGGTCTAAATGATCGATTTTTCTTTTATGCCAGAGATCATTAAGGATATTAAGTAAAGATCATGTTAACATGTTATGTTCCTACCGTAAATATATCAAAACTTAATTTTTGATTAGTAATATGAATTGCTAAGAACTTCATTTGGACAACTTTAAAGGCGATATTCTCAATATTTTGATTTTTTTGCACCCTCAGATTCCAGATTTTCAAATAGTTGTATCTCAGCCAAATATTGTCCTATCCTAACAAACCATACATCAGTGGAAAGCTTATTTATTCAGCTTAATTCAGCATAATTCTCAATTTCAAAAATTGACCCTTGTGACTGATTTTGTGGTCCATGGTCACATTTGAGTCTAAAAGGTCCAAATGACTTGATCGGCGCAGTTTTCTATGCTGTTTTGATGTATTTTATATATTTAAACAAGAATAAGATACATAGAAAGGCTGGCTTATTTTTGAAATATTCAATACCCAGTTAACAGGGAATGTTCTCACAGTTTTCATGAATGTTTTTTAAAGGGGTCATCGGATGCCGATTTTCCACAAGTTGATATGATTCTTTGGGTCTTAATGAAAAGTCTATAACATACTTTGGTTAAAATTTCTCAATGGTAGTGTAAAAAACAACTTTTTTAACCCTGTCAAAATCAGCTCTCTTTTCAGTGAGCTGTTTTTTAGTCCATGTTGCTTTAAATGCTAGTGAGCTCTGTTGACCCCGGCCCTCTCTTCCGTGGAGTGACGAGCAGACTGTAAACTTCAGCCGTGAAACTGACTAACTATCACATTATTAGGAAAGGCAATTTGCAAAGATTCATAAAAAAAGCCTTTATACTCACTTCTGTAGGTGAGGCTGCATCACAAATGATTCGCGCGAACAGAAGCATTTATGTAGATCGGGAACGGCACATTCCCTTCAAAGCGAAAGTAACGTTAATCCTCTGCGTCTTCAGCGGCTCAGATGTCAGGAGTAAATGACACTGCTATATTCATTTTTACATCAACAACAAAACACCTCAGTCGCTTAATCTGAGACATCTTGTCCTCCCCTGCACCGGAGTCAACACAATGGTGGACAGCTCTCAGCTCACTCAGGGCGGGTCTAAGGTAAGATGGCCTTGTCAATCAACTATCGTGGGAGGGGCCTGTACAGAACTACGTCATTCTGACAGGAATCTCAGAACAGCCTGATTTGAGAAAGGGGATTTTAAAATAGGGATTTAAAAAAAAACACTGGGTGGATTTTTATCATTATAGGATGGATGTGTACACACACTTCCAACACACGTTCAAACAAAGTGAATTTTGCATTCGATGACCCCTTTAAATGTTAGGATAAAACATTCTTAAAGTGATTATTATGTAATGTTCTTATAACTTTATTAATATTTGATATGTGCTGTCATAATGTTGAGAGAAACGTTCTGAGATCAACATTCTTAAAAAGTCCTTATGATGTTATTTGTAAATGATGAACATTCTAAAAACATTTTTGTAACCTTTAAATAACATTCTTTTCATGACAAGAAAAAAAGACATTTTAACGATTTAGAAACATTTCAAAACAATGTTCCCACAATGTTTTTATTACCTAAATTTGTTTACCTGGGATAGCCCAACACACTCTCATAGCAATTTTAACTAACCATTTTATTTTTTGGTGCTTGGTTGATTTATAAAAACAAAACAAAACAAAAAAAAAACCTGTTTGTCTAATCGTTTGGTCAAACCCCTCTGAGCGATTTATCTAAATCCGGTTTTGTGCGAGAGCAAAGGAAATCCGCATGCGAGCGGGGAGATTCGCGCTCGCGCATTATATTAATCTACTTTCGCGCTACAAAAATGCACTCTCGACATTTGGCAGTAAAATAACGCCATAGCTTTTAACAATACAGATTGTGTCAAAGCACTTAACAGTATCAAATTGGAGGATAGAGTGTCAGTAATGTATAATAATAAGTTTAAACACTCAATTTTCAGTTAAAGGCATTTCATTATTGAATTCAGAGATGTCATTGTCTTGCTCAGTTTAGTTTAAATAGTATATATGAAATCAAATTGATGATAATCATTAGAAATTAAGTGTCCCCAACTGAGCAACCCAGAGGCGACAGCGGCAAGGAACCAAAACTCCCTCTGTGACAGAATGGAGAAAAAAACCTTGGGAGAAACCAGGCTCAGTCGGGGGCCAGTTCTCCTCTGGCCAGAATATTATTATTTATTTTTTTACTTATTGTTTTAATTAAATTTTAAATGTATAATTGTATTATATTTCTATTTTTATATTGTTGCAATTTCTAACAATAATAGTATTATGTAGTTAGGTATTTTATTATATTTTTAGTTATTTTGTTTTATTTTTTTAGTTCTATTGTATTTAAGTCGAGGTGTTCACTGGGGATATGTCCCCGGGGCTCATCCAGGTGTCCGGCCTCCGCCGACGATCAGGGTCGCAGACATCATCTCCCGGCGTCAATCCACCATCTGATCCGGACACGGACTGAGAAACAGAATAAGAAAAAAACAGACAAATATTAGCGTAGATGCCATTCTTCTTAAGATGTAACGAGTACATCGTGTGTTATGAGGAGTGTTCCCGGTTCCGGTTGATCTAATTAATGCAGCCTAACAATCCTTTAAGGGATTTGAATAATAGAAGTGTATTAGTGTGTTATGTGTAAGCCAGGTTAAAGAAATGTGTCTTTAATCTAGATTTAAACTGACAGAGTGTGTCTGCCTCCCGAACAGTGTTAGGTAGATTGTTCCAGAGTTTGGGCACTAAATAGGAAAAGGATCTGCCGCCCGCAGTCGATTTTGATATTCTAGGTATTATCAAATGGCCAGAGTTTTGAGAACGCAGCGGACGTGGAGGACTATAATGTGATAAGAGCTCACTCAAGTACTGAGGAGCTAAGCCATTCAGGGCTTTATAAGTAATTAACAATATTTTAAAATCTATCCGATGTTTAACAGGGGGCCAGTGCAGTGTTGACAGAACCGGGCTAATATGGTCATACTTCCTGGTTCTAGTAAGGACTCTAGCTGCTGCATTTTGGACCAACTGTAGTTTATTGATCAAGCGTGCAGAACAACCACCCAGTAAAGCATTACAATAGTCTAATCTTGAGGTCATAAACACGTGAATTAGCATTTCTGCATTTGACGTTGAGAGCGTAGGTCGCAATTTAGATATGTTTTTGAGATGGAAAAACACAGTTTTACAGATACTAGAAACATGGCTTTCAAATGAAAGATTGCTATCGAACAGCACACCTAGGTTCCTAACTGATGAAGAAGAATTGACAGAGCAGCCGTCAAGTGTTAGATAGTGTTCTAGGTTATTACATGTGGGGTTTTTAGGTCCGATAATTAACACCTCTGTTTTTTCAGAATTTAGCATTAAGAAATTACTCGTCATCCAGTTTTTTATATCGACTATGCATTCCGTTAGTTTCTCAATTTGGTGTGTTTCATCGGGTCTCGAAGAAATATAGAGCTGAGTATCATCAGCATAACAGTGAAAGCTAACACCATGTCTCCTGATAATATCTCCCAAGGGTAACATGTAAAGCGTGAAAAGTAACAGCCCGAGTACTGAGCCTTGAGGTACTCCATACTGCACTTATGATCGATATGATACCTCTTCATTTACTGCTACGAACTGATGGCGGTCAGATAAGTACGAGTTGAACCATGCTAGGGCACTTCCACTAATGCCAACAAAGTTTTCTAGTCTATTCAAAAGAATGTTGTGGTCGATAGTGTCGAACGCAGCGCTAAGATCCAGTAGAACTAATAAAGAGATACAACCATGATCAGATGATAGAAGCAGGTCATTTGTAACTCTAATGAGAGCAGTCTCAGTACTATGATACGGTCTAAATCCTGACTGGAATTCCTCACAGATACCATTTTTCTCTAAGAAGGAATATAATTGTGAGGATACTACATTTCTAGTATCTTTGACAGAAAAGGGAGAGTTGAGATTGGTCTGTAATTAACTAAATCTTTGGGGTCAAGTTGTGTTTTTTTAATGAGAGGCTTAACAGCCAATTTGAAGGTTATGGGGACATATCCTAATGACAATGATGAATTAAAAATAGCCAAAAGAGGATCTATGACTTCTGGAAGCAGCTCTTTTAGTAGTTTAGATAGAATAGGGTCTAACATACATGTTGTTGGTTTAGATTATTTAACAAGTTTATACAATTCTTCCTCTCCTATAACAGAGAATGAGTGGAATTGTTCCTAAGGGGATCTATAGTGCACTATCTGATGCGATACTGTAGCTGGTGGCTGCATGATTACAATTTTATCTCTGATAGTATCGATCTTGGAAGTAAAATAGTTCATAAAGTCATTACAGTTGTGCTCTTGGGAAATGCCAACACCTGTTGATGCTTTATTTTTCGTTAATTTAGTGACTGTATTGAATAAATACCGGGGGTTATGTTTGTTTTCTTCTAGAAGAGATGAAAAGTAATCAGATCTAGCCATTTTTAATGCTTTTCTGTAGGATAGGGTACTTTCCCGCCAAGCTATACGAAATACCTCTAGTTTTGTTTTCCTCCAGCTGCGCTCCATTTTCCGGGCTGCTCTCTTTAGGGTGTGAGTGTGCTCATTATACCACGGAGTCAGACTGTTTTCTTTGATCTTCCTTAAGCGTAAAGGAGCAACTGTATCTAAAGTGCTAGAAAAGAGAGAGTCCATAGTTTCTGTTACATCATCAAGTTTTTCTGCGCTGTTGGATATGCTGAGGAATTGAGATAAATCAGGAAGATTACTTACAAAGCAGTCTTTTGTGGTAGAAGTGATGGTTCTACCATACTTGTAACAAGGAGTAGAATTTACAGTTTTAGCTATATGGAGTTTACACAAGACTACATAATGATCTGAGATATCATCGCTTTGCTGCAAAATTTCAACACCACTAACATCAATTCCATGTGACAGTATTAAATCTAGAGTATGATTTCGACAATGAGTAGGTCCTGAAACATGTTTTCTAACCCCAATAGAGTTCAGAATGTCTATGAATGCTGATCCTAATGCATATTTTTCATTATCGACATGGATATTAAAATCACCAACAATTAAGACTTTATCTGCAGCCAGTACTAACTCAGATAGAAAATCAGAAAATTCTTTAATAAAGTCTGTGTGGTGCCCTGGTGGCCTGTACACAGTAGCCAGTACAAACATCACAGGGGATTTATCACTAACACGTGTTTCTCTAGATAATGTTATACGCAGCACCAAAACTTCAAACGAGTTATACTTAAAGCCTGCCCTCTGAGAAATACTGAGAATATTGCTATAAATTGTAGCAACACCTCCCCTTTTACCTTTTGGACGTGGCTCATTTTTATAGCAGTAATCTTGGGGGGTAGACTCATTTAAAGTAATGTATTCATCTGGTTTTAGCCATGTTTCTGTCAAACAGAGCAAATCTAGGTTATGATCATTGATCAAATCATTTACAAATAGTGCTTTTGTAGAAAGGGACCTGATATTCTGTAACCCAAGTTTTATCAATTGTTTCTCTGTATTGTAAACATTTTTTATTTGTTGAACATCAATTAAATTGTTACTATTACTTTGGTTTGGATGTTTTCTGTATTTTCTAGTACGGGGAACAGACACAGTCTCTATAGTGTGATATCTAGGTGAAGGAGTCTCTATGTGCCGAGAATTAACTGACATCTCTGGTGTGAGGTGACTAGCAGACGGTTGGTTTAGCCAGTCTGTCTGCTTCCTGACCTGGGCCCTAGTTAGTCAAGTACGAACTCTAAGACTATGTGCCATATTTCTAGAGAGAAGAGTGGCACCACCCCAGGAGGGATGAACACCATCTCTTTTCAACAGTGTTTTGCTAACAATCCCATTAAGTTATGAAAACACTATTTCTGAATGTTCTCTGAACATTCAAAATGTAGTTTTTTTTTTAATATATATGTTTTAAAAACATTTTTTTCTTGGTTATGTGAACATTGAGAAAACATTTCACTTTATAATTTTGCAAACATTACTTTGCATGTTCTGAAACTAGTAACATTTAAAAAACGTTAGGCGAGCACTCAACTAAAAAGTTTCGGGGGAAGAACATCCATAGACGATAGATAAATAACACTTTTGTGTTAATGGTTTGAAAACATTTTAAAGATCAGATAACTTTGAACAAACATTGTGTTAGTGTTACTGAAGGAACCTTTAGGTGGGGAAAAAAACAATTTGTCAAAGTTTTAGTGGTGAAACTTCATGCTATTTTCCAAAAATTGTATGTTTCTGAATCACATTGAATGAATTCATACAAAATCTGCACCGTGTAAAATAGTTGTTTTCTCATGAGATCGAGTTGAATGGTCTTTAGATCACAACTGTGTTTTCATTTTAAAGACCATTTTTTGGACAAAGTTTGGACAGGCATGGACTAAAAATATTTGGTGTAGATTTTACTTTTTCTACTATTTTAATTCAGAAACTGCTAGTAAATTTCACAAATAATTACAAAGAAATGGCAAATAACATTGAATTAAACATGATATTTTGGAGTGTAAAGACTGAATTTCTACAGTATTTACTTACAGTATTTACTCCAATAATCTATTTTATTTACAACTTTGAAAATTCTTTTCTTTTTTAGTGTATTTTGATTTCATGAATTTATAGCATTCAGTCTTTCAAAGATCCTTTTCCACCAACCTATAGGCAACTTTGGCAAATCCAGCAATTAGTTTCTTCTTAGAACTATTCATCCTCTATCAACTGTTTTTGCGTCAGACGGTGAGAGAAAGGTGTGTTGTCTGAGCTGAGCCTGAAACTACAAAAGGTATCATTAATCAACGTGTGCATACTTAAAGTGTGGATCTAAAGAAATAACTCATCCAAAAATGAAAATTCAGTTATCATTTACTCACCCTCATCTCCATCCAAATCTGTATGACTTTCTATGCAAAACACAAATGCACTGAAAAAAAAAACTGGTGTAGAAACATCTTTCACTCAGAAACTAGTATAAATTTCACAATTAATTACAACATTGAATTAAATGTGAAATTTTGAAGTAAAGACTGAAATTGTATTTTTTGCAAAAAACAGTTTTTGTTTAGAACTTTGAAAGCTCATTTTTACAAGAATATCTTAGACTCTTTTTAGTATAATACAAGTGAAAAGAAAGGGGGAATAGCAATTTTCATTTTTGCACTAAAGCATCCCATTTTAAGCAACGGATGATGGTAGAGGACTGCACTTGTATAAGAAACCCAATGAAGTGTCTGTAGCTCTGAGACAGAAGGCCTTTTGTATGACTAGTCTTTTTACAGTAAGTGAACATGGAAAGTCTGTAAGAAACAGCCCACATGACACAAATACAGTCTGTCATTTCGAAAGTATTTGACTCCGTTTCCAGGCCAGGCCTCTCAAATGGCTTCCATGTGTGCGAGTTGAGGGGAGAGGCAGATCTCGGCGGGTTTGCTTTGTCTGAGAGCTCTTGGCAGCGTCGCGAGGATTCCTGAAAGCTAGAGCAACATGGCGTCACCCCAAACAGCTCCCTGACTCAGAAGCACAAGGGCGCCCTGGATGAACTTCCTCTTGGAAGTACGAGCATCAGATATAGGGTTTCTCCAGCCAGGAAATGAGTCACATTTTATTCACCCATCCATCCGTCCACAGATGGGTCCCACCTCCACTTGTTCCTCAGCTGCCCAAGGCAGAGGACTGAAACGCTGCCGCAACTTTAATCTGTCGACTCCATTATTTAATAAAGGTGCGGCCGCGCTTCAAACACAGGCGCCATCCTGCTGTCTTCATCCCGTCTGTCTTAAAAGCCTGTGAGATTTCCAACCCTTCCCTGTGGCTGTCCAAACCTGACTGCTTTACTGACTCAGTGTTGCTGGTATTCTTGATTGAGAGAGTAAACTGTGATGTCATGAAGCAGTGATGTGCATCCTGAGCTCTCCAGCCGTGATTCAGCTGGCGACTGCGATGGAAATGATTACCGTTCATGATTTAACAAGATCTGGACGCCAGGACGCCTCGGTTTTCAGCAACGCTGCATGCACATGTATATGATTCATAAACACAGTCATGTATGCTCATCCATCATTTTTGTCTGGCCAAGTTATAATTATGATATATGTTAAATGTTACACACATACACACATTTAAATATATATTTGTTTATCTAAATCTATATTGCAAGGGGAAAAAATATATTGTATATCTATATTACAAGAGGCAAACAAATTTTTGTCAATTATTATTTATTTTTTTTTGCCTTTTTTAAGATTTACACAATTTAATAGTAAAATTCCATCAAACTGAATTGAATAATCTTTACGTATTTTAATTGAATAACTGAACAATCCTTAATTAGTTATTCAATTAATAGATTAATTAAAAGAATCATTCGATTCTATTTGTTAAAATTTTACTATTAAATAAATTGCATAAATCTTTAAAAAGTTCATTTATAAAATATTAATTTATTTATTTGTAATATAGATATTAAAATAATAGAGTTTTTGGTAGAAATATGAGTAATCGTAAGTAAAAAATACACTTATATAAATATATTTTAACATCTATATTAGTGATGCATTTGTGCCCCTATTTGAAATATATTTTTTGTTGTATGGGGTTGCTTTCGTATCTGTAAAATTTCACACTTTGTACATCTGGGATTTATACATCATAACTGTCTTGACTGACATGAACCCTATGGATCTCTTTAAATGTTTGTTTTTGATTGCATTAACTTTAAGGCCCTTGCAACAGTGTCATGCAAGATCTCCCAAAGTAAGCAATATCACATTTTGTTTTTATGTGCTATTTAAAGGTGGTTTTTATCTTAAACTGGTTATTAAACACTGTTTATGTCAGAGAGATAACTCAAGTGTTCTACATTGTGGGTATCTAGCGTACTTGCTTCTAAGTGCCTCTGAGTATCTTTTTAAAGACTGGATGCACATTTATTTTGTAATAATCCATTACATCAACTTCACACATTTCCAGGCGGACTGGTGCCTCTCCTGATTACTGGAAGTTGTCAACCAATTAGACTGATTAATTAATTGCGTCAACCAATTAGACTGGAGCCACAATCAGTCAGATCTTGACCTTTTTTGCCAAAGCAGGGACTGAAACTAATGGCATCCCAACTTTAACAGGTTGTTCTGTCGGTTAGCTCAGTTCCTGTCTGGTAACATCTAACACTGTAAGATCAGTGGCCCCAGACACATGAAGTAGCTGGATTTACCAGTGGAATATATTAAATGCACCTAATGAACCACCATTTCTTGCCATGCATTCGTCAATTTTACTGCATCCGCACAAGCATGTGTGTTTGCCCGTAAACTGCATTATCGATCAAGTGTGCTTAACACATTTACCAACTTTAACCAGCAATCAGCAGAGCCATAGCAACAGCACACCATCCTCACATGAAAGCGATCCCGGAACTGAAAAAAAAAGAGAAGGAAAAACGGCTACCAAGGGAACAGTGGCTATTCTGAGCCTGCAGTGTGACAGAGGTTCACATTGACACGGTTTCCTAAATGAAGTGCTGCGGCCCGCGAGGAGGGGGAAGTTCGTCTCGCTCGCCGTTCTTCTTCTCTCCAGTGTCATTGTTCAGACAGGAATCGCCACAGAGACGTATTAGTTGACACACTATTTTAAGTAGGTTAAGGGCACACACACCCCACTGACTAAACCATCCTCTTTTCTTCAAGCCCATGTCATCGTCATTGTCTATTAATACGATTACCATAAAACAAGATGGCTAATTTCAATTCTCCTCTAGTGCAATTACTGAAGATGCTGTAATCGCTGTAAACGAACTGTCTAGAAGTTGCTGCAGTTTGTGTGCTTGATTGAAACATTAGAGGTCAGTCAGTGTTGTTACTGTTAACTGAAATTAAAACTATTAAAAAATTAACTGAAAATAAAAGACAATATTTAAAAATACTCATTTTATTTCAGTTAGTTGCCAAGAATACCTTTCTAATTTTCACTTAAAGTTGAACTAAAATTACAAAAACTAAAACAAAAATTAACAAAGCCTAAAATAAACATGTAAAAATAAAAAATAGAAACAACAAAACACAACAAAAAAGTTTGGGGTCAGTAATATTTTTTATATATATATATAAATCCTTTTATTTTCAGTAAGGATGCATTAAATTAATTAACTAAATGATGAAAATAAAAATTAATAAAGACTAAAATAGATGCATTTAAAAACAACAACAACAAAACACCAAAAATATTTGGATATAATAGTTTTTTTTTTTAAAGAAATTAATGCTTTTAAGTAAGGATACATTAAATGAATACATTAATAACTAAATAATTGAAACAAAAATTAGACTAAAAACTAAAATACACTTTTTAAAAAACAAATAAAAATGACAAAACAACTATAAAGTTTTTTATCTAAATTAAAAATGAGTTTTTGAAGTTGTAATTGTAGATTACTGGAATATGTTTTACAAGAAAATACAAGTTCAGACTTTCTACTTCAAAATTTCATGTTTAATTTGATGTCAAATGCTTGTAAATATTCGTGAAATTTATTTGTACTTTCGGAGTGAAAATTGTTTCTACACAACTTCTGTTCAGTGTATTTCAATTGACAATTAAACTGTGTTATAGTTATAACTATTAAAATGAAAAGTTTTCATTTTTAGTTAACGTTAACAACACTCTCCGACAGTCCGAATCATGATCAAATGATTCAAAAGAATCAAAAATCGGTTTGAATCAGTCTGACTCACACGGGTGGAGCGGTTCTTGACTGATTCACTGAACTGCAGGTCATTACATTCATACAGTAACTCAAAATTGCACAGAAAAAGGGTAAGTAAATGATGACAGAATTTTCATTTTAAATGATCTGTCTCTTTAAGTATACCAGTCAAGTACTAGGAGTTTTGTTAAGGAACCAAAACAGTAAAGGAATCTAAACCGGAATCATTAAATTCCACTGATTCTCATCGCTGACAGGAACGAGTGACATCATTGTCTCAGATCTCTCTCTCTCTCTCTCCATCTTTGTGTTCAATCACAGCTTTAATACTCGGGCGCAGGGCATTGCGTCCAGACATGTCGGCCGCTGAAATGCACGCCCCGCAGCCGTGTAATAAAGCACCATCACCATCCCTTCCCTGCACAGTCCTGTCAGTGCTGATCTCTGTCCTCTCCTCCCTCTGGAGCCGTGCCATATACGCCGCATTCTTCCCCTATTCTGAGCAAAGAGAAAGAAAAAACCGGGAGTCAAAACAGAGGTGTGATTCACAGGCCTGATCCAGGCCATCATCATCTGCTGCAGCTGAGCAGCTGCTTCCTGGAATTAGAGCTGCGGGGTGTGTGTGTGTGTGTGTGTGTGTGTGTGTGTGAGAGAGCAACCGTTCTTTGTGACTCACTCGAAAAACAGGCTGACAAATGTATGTGAGAGAGAGTATGAATGACTGAAGTGCTTAGCTGGAGGAAACAGGATTTGACTTTTCCTTTTTTTCTATAGAGCATAACAAAGGAAAATCCTATTCATTTTCTTAATGGTTTTAACATGTTAGTGTGTGTGTGTAGGCCTATATATATGTATATATATATATATATATATATATATATATATATATATATATATATATATGTGTGTGTGTGTGTGTGTGTGTGTCTGTAGTGATACTGTATGTGAAAATATTGTTACCATGGATACAAAGACCGGTAAAAGAGCTCAATAGTTACTGCCGCTCCCATAAAGCACTGGATTTTACACTGCCATTAAAATGTTTGGGGTCAGTAAGATTTTTAATACTTTAAGAAATTAATACTTTTATTCAGAAAGCATGGATTAAATTCAGTACTACTTCCATGCTGTATAAAAGTGCAATTCTTTATTAAAAATCCTACAGACCCCATTTTTTGTTTCTGTGTCTGTTTTAGACTTTATTCATTTTTGTTTCAAGTTTTAATTTAGTTACTTATTTATGAATTAATTGAATGCATACTACTTAAAAAATAACTTTTTTTTTCTTTTTTTTTTACAGTACATCTAAAATAAACGATTAATATTAGATGAAAAACTTGAACTAAAGGAGAAATAGATATGTTGCCTTGGCAGCAAAGTGAAATAAGCTTAAGCTGAAGTACTATAATTACTTAAATAGAACTAAATCTAAAACTGAATTAAAAATTAATTCAAACAATTTAGAAATAATTAAAAAATAATAATAAAAATGACAATCAATCACATAAAATGACTAAAATTAAACAAATTAAAACTGAAAATATAAAAAATAAAAGCTTAATAACAGTATATAAATACTAAAATAACACTTATTCATACTAATAATACTTGAGTAGTTTAGTATGGTGTTCAGTTTGCATCTGTGGAAGAATAGAGAAGATTTTAAAACTGATAGCATGACAGAATATCATGAAAATATTCAATATGTTTAGAAATGCAATCACTTGTGAATAAAATGTGATGAAATGCATAAGGTTCAGAAGGAGGAAGCATAGGTGAATTACTGCATCATACTGGAGGTTTAATGAGTATTTGTGTGTTTGTGTAACTTATTAACCATATTTTGGGGACAAATTTGTAACTGGAAGTGAGCTAAACCTGACAAAACCCCCCAAAACCGGGACATCCTTTTATTGTAAAAAGCATAAAGTAAATAAAGCTTTTTTTAAATTGTAAAAATGCAGAAAGTTTTCTGTTAGGGTTGGGTTACAACATTTATAACTAGCTGTATATAAAAACAATAGAAGTCTATGCAATGTCCCCATTTAGATGTGTGTGTTTGAGAGGTCAGGTGACCTACCAGTCAATCTGGATTTGATTTGGTGTGTGTCGAATGCATTGTGTGCGGCTACAAGCTTCAGTTCTGTCATATTTACACAAGCATCAGTGCAGACGGGTCAGTCTCAGCTGTAAGCCACACAAAGGCTGACTGAGCTGCGCGGTCAGCGGTGGTTTTGATCCCACGGCCTGTGGATGGGGGTCTCTGTTTGGGGGGAAACACAAGGGAAATGCATTTGTTTGACGGCCTTCAGTGAAATGCTGGAAATCCTGCTGTGATTGTGTGGCTCGGAAAGCTTTCAGCTCAGGAATGTGACCTATATTCTCTGTCCACTGTCTCGCTCCCTCTCATTGTGTGTGAACGTGGTAAACACAGGCATGCTTACCGCAGTAACACGCTTGGTCTTAAAGTTGTTATTTTGCACATCTGCGACATTATGGTCTTTGCATCGCAGCCAAGCAAAATGAAACACAAATATAACTACAGTTTCCCAAAAAGTGACAGGAACGAACCATAAATATGTTGTTCTACATGTTGCTACGCCGCTGTGATTACAGTTAAACATTATTTAGAAATTTCTTAAACGAGTAGACATATTTAGAAACTTTTTTTTCTTTCAATCTTGTTTTATCATTTATGGGGATGGTATGATTTTTGAATATTTTTTGAAAGAAGTGCTCAAGGCTGCATTATTTGATCAAAAATACAGTAAAAAATGTGAAATAATTTTACAATGTAAAATAATGTGATCAAAGCTGAATTTTCAGCATCATTACTCCAGTCTTCAGTGTCTCATGATCCTTCAGAAATCATTCTAATATGCTGATTTGCTGCTCAAGAAACATTTCTGATTATTATCAATGTTGAAAACAGTTGTGCTGCTTGAATATTGCAGAAACCGTGATACATTTTATTTTTCAGGACTCTTTGATGAATAGAAAGTTCAAAAGAACCCAATTTATTTGAAATAGAAAACTTTTATAATATTATAAATGTCTTTACTGTCAATTTTGATTAATTTAATGTGTCCTTGCTGGATTTTATATATATATATATATATATATATATATATATATATATATATTAGCAAGGATATAATGGATAATTTATATCCTTGCTGAATAAAAATTTTAACACAGTACAGGCTAGATGTCCTAAAAATGATGATGTAAATCTCTGCTCTCTCGCTGTATTAAGGTCATTAAGAGCTGCCAGTGAAGCGGAGGGGATGTAGGAAAGGGTTAAGCTGTGTTGGTCGGTCAGGATGGAGATGAAATGGAGTCTGGAGTGCTGACTCACTGCATTAAGAGCCTCCCCCTTGTGTCTCTCTCTCTCTCAGATCATGTGGACGGGGCGTGCGAGCATGTGGCAGCCTGCCTGCTTTTACGGGAAGAACTCAAGTGCAAAAATACTTTGGAGTGCAGTGAATCCTGAAAACACAGACACGCAAGAGACCAAAACAGATCCACCAACAACAGGCCTACAAGTGCTAGACGTCTGAAAGTCATTCAGTAGTTTTCTGCAAGGACAAACAGCCAGATTTTTGTCTTTATAGAAAAGAAATAAATTGTGAGTGAAGAAAATGTAAGCAATGTCGCGAGGGTATAGCTATTTGGTTGCTAAGATGGTGGTTGCCAGGGTGTTGCTGTTTGGTTGCTAGGGCATTGTTATGTGGCTGCTAAGATGTCCTTGGTGGTTGCTAGGGAGTTGCTATGGGGTTTCTAAGATGGTGGTTGCCAAGGCTTTACTATGTGTTTCCTAGGTGGTTGCTACGATGTTATTGATATATAAAGACATAAAGTAGCTCAGGTTTGTCCTTTATTTTTGCTCTGTTTATCACTCAGAAGAGAAGCAGCACAGCTCTCCTAACGTTCAGCACAATAACAGCATCTCTTTGAAGGCGTTTCTGGCCATTAGGCTTTGATAGCACTAATGTTCAAACACAGAGATCTTCCCAACTTTCCTCTCGTCTTAATCATATTATCCTGCCGTCTCTGTCTAAACTGATGCCTCGATGGTTTGTCCTCCATTAGCATCTTCCACAGAGTCTTTCTGCAAACAATACACCAGTGTCTCTTTCTGTCTCCTGTTTACCCAGATGTGAGATCCGTCAAAACCACACGGGTCCACTGTACACCAACCTGCAGTCAATAAACACAGAAATGACAGCTAAAAACAACCTTACAGCTTAAAAATACACATTTTAACAGAAAAATGTAAGCGCTTCACATTTATGCTTTTAAATCCTCCAAAAAATGACCCAGTTTACTTCCATAGTAAATTCCTCACTGTAATCTTTGAGGTTTGCTTCTTTTTTGTTGTTTTTTTTTTTTTTTTTAATGAAAACAAGGGATTAGTCTAAAATAATTGTTGCACAAATGCTCTGGACAGAGCTTATAACTTGTATTAACCTGGAATATTCTTTTAATGTGTCATTAAATTGTTGATTTTGGAAAAATGACTCAGAATCTGAGTGAAGTGAATTGTGCCTCAAGCTCTTTCAGAAGAATAATTAAATTCTCAGGTTTAAGCCCCATTAGTCATGACAAACACTTTTAGTTTCATTGTATTTCTAGGTACATAAGGTCTCATTAACAAAAACACATTCTGGATGGGAAACTTACACCGACTGGTTCAAACGTGTAACAATACCAGCAGACCACTGGATTCATCTAGTAACTCTTTCCTTCATGTGACTGGATTGTATTAGAGAATTTGTACAGAATGTCCCAGCATGTTGAAAATGTGACTGCAGGCGTCCCACTCAGCATGATGGCGTGTTCATTCGTGTCATGTTTGAGCTTCTCAATGTCTCATGTCCAACACCTACATGATGATGTAAGTGTTGTTTTCGGTGCCAATATCATACATTGATATAATTCACAAAATCATTGATGATGCTGGAAAAACTGCACAGTCTACTGCCACCTGTAACACAAGTGCAAGTAATGTTGGTCGTTTCTTCATGGGAACAGATTTGGAGAAATGTAGCATTACATCACTTGCTCACCAACGGATCCTCTGCAGTGAATGGGTGCCGTCAGAATTTTTAGATTTTGTATCTAAAAAAGTCCATCTCCTTTTGTCTCTCACGTCAAAATCCAGCCACATATTTGTTTACAGCTGTTTTGTCTTATAAACGGTGCTTGATCTGTGCAGATTTCTCTCCTGATTCAGACCAGACCACTTTATCACTGGAAGAAGCGTTATTATGAATTATGGACTTGTATTTTAGCCGGAAGCAACAGTTTGATGTTAAAATGCCTTGATGGATTTGTGTCTTACAAACAAGTGTCTTCTCAAGATGTTAACTGATGGACTGGAGTGGTGTGGATTACTTGTGGATTATTGTGATGTTTTTATCAGCTGTTTGGACTCTCATACTGACGGCACCCATTCACTGCAGAGCGTCCATTGCTGAGACAGTGATGTAATGCTACATTTCTCCAAATCTGATGAAGAAACAAACTCATCTACATCTTGGATGGCCTGAGAGTGAGTACATTTTTATTTTTGGGTGTACTATGCTTTTAAGGTCTCAACCGAGAAAAGGAAAATTTTTCAGTTGCACTTTTCCAAGGTGGGATACCTGTTCTTACAAAGTTAAGCAGAGAAGGTTTGATCCTCAATAACAGATCTTCTTCCATGTCATAAGAGCTATGGTTCACACATTAGCCTGTAATCTCATTTGCTAGTGAAACGGCATCTGGAAAACAGAGTAAAGACGTCAATTATCAGGGTTAGTGGTGGAAACTCCCCGAGCACTTTTATTACCATCAATTTCTCAAAAGTGTGCGTCTGTGTTATCATGCATGCATATAATTTCAACACTTGATTGCCACAGCTGCTCTGTGGAAAAACGATTGTCCTAAAGTGCTCAAAGCTGATGCAATGAGCAACAACATGTAACCCCAGTGACATCTGAATAACGCCAATAAAAATACTATGAAATACTATGTACTGATTCAGATGGTTTGTACGGTGATATATAGCGTGCAATGGTGCAACTTTTCTATACCATGGTAAATATCCACACAGCTACCATTCTACAAAAGTTTCACATGTTTCTCATTGAATTTAGATTCAAAATTGTTCTATAATATTAGTTTTGAGTGTTAGAAGATAACACTTTAGTAACGTGAGTGACAATATTTATCAGTACTGACTTTGACGTCTCAAAAAGTCAAATGATCTGAAGTCAGAGGTTGGCATTTTGGAAATTTCTAAGACCAGATTATTAAATCAGATAAAGGCCAAGAACTGACAGAAAAAGATCAAAACGGTTGGAGTTGGAAATGATGTGGTTGATGTAGCGCCTCAGATGAAGGTGCTAGTTCATATTACGCGTTATTCAAGTAAAAACTCCCCATGAGGATTTTCTGAAGAGCTTCTGCTCATGAGATTTGAAAGGTCACGGCCATTAATAAAAAACCTCAGCAGATAAAGAGGCATGAGATATGTGCATCTAAAACCTTTACTGAATAAAAGTGGAGGTTATTAATATGCATTAAGTAAACACTACGCTGGTCTTGCAGTAACATAAAGCACCTCAATAAATTATAGTAGTGATACTGTATGTCAACCAGGCGATTAAATGTGCAGATATTTGTCTATTCTACACTAAAAAATGATCAAAATAACAATAAAAACTTATATTTATTTAATAATTAAGATAAAAGTGGGGCCAAAGTTGCAGTGCACCTTTTTGACATTTTACTTTAAAATCCATCAAACTGACTAGAATTGATGAAAATTGTGAGTTAATGGATGAAAAATGTTGTAATATAATGATGAAAAATTACATTAAAATGAAATAAGTAAAAAAAAAAATGTGCATTTTATAATTAAGCAGTGCACCTTTTTGACACTTTGAATTTACTGAAGAAAAATTTAAATTTAAAATCCATAAAATTGATTAGAATCAACAAAAATTTAAAAAAAAAATGAAAAAACATAATATAATGATGAAAAATGACTGTAATGATTCAAATTAAAAAAGTAAAAAATAAAATAAAAACTTACATTTAATAAGTTTAGTAAATTATAAATAAACAAAAATTATGGTATATACCTTTGCCACTTTAGATTACTACTGGCACGGTGAGTGATGATTCATAATAATTATCAGTATTGACTTTGACGCCTCGAAAAGTCAAATTATCAGAAGTCAAAGGTTGGAAATTTTGTAAATCTCCAAGACCAGATTAAGGCCAAAAACTAACAGGAAATGAAAAGTGGTTTGAAAAATGTTGGCCTCACTTTTATTTTACTTAAAGTGGTGTCAAAGATGTATTGTTTTTTTTTTTTTGTTTGTTTTTTTTTTTAACTTTAATTAAAAATTTGACTTTAAAATTGAAACTGAATTGACTAAAATGAAGTTTTAAGTTTAATGGATGAAAAATGCTGTAAGTACAGATATTGTAAAATTAAAAACTGTAAAATGAATGTAAGGAAACACTTTTTAAGGTGTCCTTGTTGTGCATGTTACATCTACTTACTATTATAATAACAATAAATTAAGCATAATTACATGCAAGTAACCCTAAACCAAACCCTAATCCTAACCCTAACTATATCGTAAGTACATGTAATTAATTAGTATTACTCAGTACTTAAATATATAATTACACTGTAATGACACCTTAAAATAAAGTGTAACCGAATGTAATATTAAACCTTTTTCATTTACTATCATTGCAGACATTTACAGACATTGCATATCTCAGCCATCGGTCACCCAGTCTAAAAAACCCTTCTCGGTCGCCCACTACTGTAAAGTACCTCATTTTCAAATTAAAAAGATGCAAAGACCTTTTATCTTTGTTATTTTGCTCCTACAGTCAGAGAACTTCCCCTCGGCGGAAAACAAAGCTCACGAATGAAGCTCTCAAAGAGGCCCGTTGCGTAAAGCAGTACACATGCCCCACTTACAGCTCAGATTTCTCCTGGATGCCATCGGCCCACCATTAGAAACAGATCTGTGACCTTCAGCTCCAATTTGACCAACATGAGCCAGCCAATCAAATCACAGACATCGGTTCAAACAGCTAAAGGAGATAAACGCTGCTGCACCAAACGCGTGAGATCAGCGTGAGCGCGTCTGTGGTCGCTGAGCTGTGACTCATGGGGGATTACGTGTCTGATGGCTTTGATGTGCGCAGGCTGCCAGGGCTATTTTCTGCCGTGTGCGGGCGGGACGCACCGAATGCTGAACCGAGACAAAACCTCTGAAACAACAACAGTACAGATGCATTAGGAACATTTCCTTTTGTTATACTGATTTACATGCTTGATTTTAAACTGATTATACTCATGATAAACCCTGCTCTTGTGTTGGGGTCAGTTTGATTTTTTTGTTTTCTTGAAAATTGGTTAAACTATTTCTTCTTTAAATTTGGTGACTATTTCTCCTTTAGGGTCATGAATGTGCATGCGAAGTTTTGACACGTGTTTTGTAAAGGCTGTACAGAAATTGTTACGTGTTTTGTTTCGAGGTCAGTTCAGTTTGACCCCCATTTGATTTTTTGGTTTGAAAATTGGTTTATTTATTTCTTCATTAAATTTTGTGGCTTACTCTCATTTAAGAAGCACGAAGAGTACTGAAGAAAGCATGGGCTGAAACGTCTACTCTCTGGTCTGTTTTTAATACACTTTGCACTTCTGTCACTTTTTTACTTTTGCATATGAAAAATAAAAAACTAAATTTTTGGTAGAGCTTTTTTGGTCTGTTTGAATTTTTCAGTGTGTGGACAAATTCAGCTACATATTGGACTAAATTACTCTCATTTAAGGTCATGGATGTGCATGCAAAGTTTTGACACATACATGTGTTTAGGAAAAGCTGAATACAGCCTTTTCTGTTGGGGTCAAATTGACTCACATTCACATTTTTTATTGAAAATTGGTTTAACTATTTATTTCGTATGAAATTTGGCTTCTTCTCATTTAGGGTCATGAATGTGCATGCAGTATTTCGACACGTGTTTTGGAAGGGATTTACAGAAATTATTATGACTTTTGTGTTGGCATTAAACTGACCCACGTCTATGTCAAACAAGGAAGCGAGACAAGGAAACAAAGAAACATCCCTGTGTCTTCATCTAGTTGAGTTTCACAGTCAAAACATCTGCCAAAGGTTGTTTGTCATTTAGCTTTTTTTATTTTTATTTTTTTTTTAAATTACTGTTTCAGCACTGAAAAGAAGAGTGAGAAACCCATTTCACCCTTACAAGGGTTTGAGAAACAACAAAAGGCAGAAGTAGTATAAATAGCAATAAATACTACTTGTACAAACAATGTAAGGTAATATTTATACTTAACTGTAGTTCCCCTTTCAGTCGGTCACTCCGAGTCACGTCGGATGACCGACGAAATTGGGATCTCGCCAGAGAGACCAATCCACTTCGAGTGTAACTAAACGAGCCAATGGACATTGGCATGCGATTATTGCATCCAGCTGCCGCTGATCACAGCGTGAGCATAAGAGGCAGCTGATGCACCGCATCAATTATCCTTTCGCTTCGGAGCCGAGCGGTAGTGGTTAAAGCTACTGCTCTCCCTTCCAAGAGAGTGTTCTGCGAGCGAGTGCGGGCGTTACGGCGCGGCAGCGGTGGTCACGGTGTCCGGGAGAGAAAGATCGTCTTCCTGCTGACAGCCACACTAGGAGTGTGCGGTGGCCAGCTCCCCTGCGTGCTTCAGCACTAAAAGAGCATTTCTCTGAAAGAGCAATTTCTCTAAAAGAGCAACACGGGTGATCGCGTCTTTTTAAAGATGTCTTTTCACCCGTGCGTTTCTGGGTGTGGTCGTTTCCTGGCGCCTCAGGACGGTCACGATCGCTTCCTCACGTGTCTGGGCATTCAGCACGCTGAGGTGGCTTTCGTGGATGGTTCATGTTCTTCTTGCGGGGACATGACCATCTCGGAGTGCGACTCTGCTATGTCAAACATGGCAGAGTCCCTCTGCCTGCCGTGATCCGGCGTGCACACTGGATCCGGTGGAGTTAGAGGTGATTTGAGGATTACGGTGAGGGCTTCCCCAAGTGGAGCTCCTCACCCCTCAAGCACTCCGCAGCCGGTGGAGCTGCCGAAGGAGCGCGCTGGCCACGCGTTTCCTTCGGTGCCCCCTCTGACGACCAGATGTCGATCACCGCATCGGAGGGCGGGCCCTCTCTCTCCGGGGATGACGACCCGGCTGAGTTGCCCCCTTCGGGTGTGGTAGCGTTGTCCGTGCCAGACCCAGAGATGACGGCTATGCTTTCCCGGGCCGCCGAGAATGTCGGGCTCGTGTGGAATCCTAAAAAGCCACCGTGTCCCGATCCTTCGAGGCTGGGCGAGTGGTTCCTCGGTGGGGGTGGCGCTGGTTCTCAGCGCCCCCCTCCGGTGCCATTCTTTCCGGAAGTGCATGAGGAGCTGACAAGATTGTGGAGGGCACCTCTCACTGCCCGAAACACATCTTGTAGTTCTTCCGCTCTCACCACCCTCGATGGTGGAGCCGCTTTGGGGTATGCGGGCATCCCCTCGGTGGAACGGTCTGTGGCCATGCAACTGTGTCCAACAGCCGCTTCCACCCTGCGGGGTGATCCGTGTCTCCCCTCACGGGCCTCTAAGTATTCGTCAGGTCTAACTGGCAGTGCTTGTAGAGCCTGTGGGGAGGCGGCTTCCGCCCTCCACGCTATGGCGTTGCTGCAGGTCCACCAGGCCAAAGCACTGAAAGACCTGCACGAGGGTGGTCACGACCTGGCGGTTCTACATGAGCTGCGTGCTGCGACGGACCTCGCGCTACGAGTGACGAAGGTGACCGCACAGTCTCTGGGTTGTGCGATGTCCAGGAGCGCCATCTCTGGCTGTGTCTCGCTGACATGACGGGGCAGGAGAAGGTACTCCAGTGTCACAGACCGGCCCTTTCGGCGACGCTGTCGAGAGCTTTGCCCAGCAGTTCTCGGCAGCCCAGAAGCAGACTGAGGCAAACACATCATGCGCCGGAGGAAACCTGCTGCTTCCACCCCGGCTGCAGCCACTCAGCCTGCTCGTCGCCGTGGGCGCCCCCTGCGGCCGTCCCCGCTCCCGCGCAGCCGCAGCAGCCTTCACCAGGCAGCGTCGTGGAGCCGGTCGCAGGCAGGACGCCCAGCCCGTCCAGGCCCCCGCCAAACCTGGCGGCAAGCGCAAGTGCAAGAGGCCCTGAGACGGGCCACCCAGAGATGGAGGAGACTGCTCATCGGGAGATGGTGACTGCACCACTCCCTCCCCCGGAGGAGGGCCGGGTGGAGTATCTTTTGTTCATTTTGTTCCGCCGCTGGCCCAGCAGCCAGCGGTACCCAAAACATCAGTAAAGAGCGGTCTCCTCAATCTCCGGGTCTCAAGAGGAGGAGAGTGGTGATCCGTGCATCACAGGATCACTTCCCTCCTCCTCTCTCGCCAGCAGGCAGCGGGTGGTTGCCCAAGAGCACCCCTCCTGCCCATTCGTGGAACCAGGTAAGGGCAGTAGCACTCCAGTCCCCGCTTCAAGTCGTCAAACGCCGGGCTGTCACAAGCCTCAAGCCGGGTTCCTGTGTCTCCTCCCATGCGAGGAGAAATCAGGTGAGTGCTACACTACACACCCAGACCCCGCCCCCTGCCGTCACAGGCCAGGCCGTCACAGGCCCTGGGGCCGGTCCCTGTGTTCCACCTCGCTGCCCCACCGCGGGCATGTCGGTGGGCCCGTTGGCCCCGCTGGTGCGGTCTCTCGGAGCCTGGTTAGCGCTCCCCAGCCCGTCCCGGTGGCTCCTGCGGACCATCAGACTCGGCTATGCGATTCAGTTCGCCCGGCGTCCCCCCCAAGTTCAGGGGCATCCGGTACACTTCAGTCAAAGCCGTCGATGCCCCTGTCTTGCTCGCGGAGATTGCAGTCCTACTGGCGAAGGATGCAATAGAGCCGGTCCCTCCAGCCGATATGAGGTCGGGGTTTTACAGCCCTTACTTCATTGTGCCCAAGAAAAGCGGTGGGTTACGACCGATCTTGGATCTGCGAGTTTTGAACCGTGCACTTCACAAGATGCCGTTCAAGATGTTGACGCAGAAACGCATTCTTGGATGCGTCCGTCCCCTAGATTGGTTTGCAGCAATCGACCTGAAGGACGCGTACTTTCATGTTTCGATTCTCCCGCGAGACAGGCCATTCCTGCGATTCGCGTTCGATGGTCGGGCATATCAGTACAAGGTCCTGCCCTTCCGGCTGTCCCTTTTCGCCTCGTGTCTTCACCAAAGTCGCAGAGGTGGCCCCTTGTTCCCCTGAGACAACGGGGTGTGCGCATTCTCAACTACCTCTACGACTGGCTCATACTTGCACAGTCTCGAGAGCTGTTGTGCGCACACAGGGACCTGGCGCTCAGGCACCTCAGCCAGTTGGGCCTTCGGGTCAATTGGGAAAAGAGCAAACTCGTGCCAACGCAGAGGATCTCTTTTCTCGGCATGGAGTTGGATTCGGTCAACCAGACAGCACGCCTCACCCAGGAACGTGCTCAGTCGGTGCTGAACTGCCTCAAGACTTTATCAGGCAGGACAGCGGTCCCACTGAAACTCTTTCAGAGGCTCCTGGGGCATATGGCTGCAGCTGCGGCCATAGTTCCGCTCGGTCTGCTCCATATGAGACCGCTTCAGCACTGGCTCCATGATCGAATCCCGAGGTGGGCGTGGAAACGCGGTACTCACCGGGTTCAGATTACACCGGCCTGCCGCAAGACCTTCAGCCCGTGGTCAGATCCTTCGTTCCTTCGGGCAGGAGTGCCCCTGGAGCAGGTATCCAGGCATGCTGTGGTATTCACGGATGCCTCGGCCACCGGCTGGGGTGCCACGTACAACGGGCACGCAGTATCAGGGGTTGGACGGGCCCCCTTCTGCGTTGGCATATCAATTGCCTCGAGTTGCTGGCAGTACGCCTTGCCCTGTGCCGCCTCAGAGGGCGCCTTTGGGGCAGGGACGTTCTGGTCCGTACGGACAACACTGCGACCGTTGCCTATATCAACCGGCAAGGCGGTTTGCGCTCCCGTCGCATGTCGCAACTCGCCCGCCACCTCCTCCTCTGGAGTCAGAAGCATCTGAGGTCCCTTCGTGCCATCCACATCCCAGGAGTGTTCAATCAGGCGGCCGACGAGCTGTCTCGAGCGGCACTTCCTGGGGAGTGGAGACTCCATCCCCAGGCGGTCCAGCTGATTTGGAGTCGGTTCGGAGTTGCTCAGGTAGACCTGTTTGCATCTCCAGAAACCACCCACTGCCAGTGGTTCTACTCCCTGTCCGAGGCAACGCTCGGCACGGATGCACTGGCACACAGCTGGCCCCAGGGCTTGCGCAAGTATGCGTTTCCCCCAGTGAGCCTGCTAGCACAGACATTGTGCAAGATCAGGGAGGACGAGGAGCAGGTCCTGTTAGTGGCTCCATATTGGCCCAACAGGACCTGGTTCCCGGAACTCATGCTCCTCGCGACAGCCCCTCCCTGGCCGATTCCTCTGAGGAAGGATCTGCTTTCTCAGAGACGGGGCACCCTCTGGCACCCGCGTCCAGACTTGTGGAAACTTCATGTGTGGTCCCTGGACGGGACGCGGAGGTTCTAGGTGACCTGCCCCAGGAGGTAGCGCTCACTATCGCTTCAGCACGAGCACCGTCCACAAGACGGGCCTATGCGCTGAAGTGGAACCTGTTCGTCGTATGGTGTTCCTCTTACCAGGAGGACCCCCGGAGATGTTCGATCAGAGCCGTGCTTTCCTTTTTGCAACAAGGGTTGGAGCGTAGGCTGTCCCCCTCCACCCTTAAGGTATATGTTGCTGCTATTTCTGCCCACCACGACCCCATAGAGGGGAGGTCGGTGGGGAAGCACGATCTGGTCGTCAGGTTTCTTAGGGGGGCCAGGAGGTTAAATCCTCCGAGGCCTCCCTCCCTTCCCTCTTGGGATTTGGCTTTGGTGCTAAGAGCCCTACAAACTGCCCCCTTTGAGCCATTGCAGTCAGTCGAGTTGAAGTTTCTTTCTATGAAAACCCTACTCCTGACTGCATTGGCCTCAATCAAGAGGGTGGGGGACCTGCAGGCATTTTCGGTCGACGAATCGTGCCTTGAGTTTGGGCCGGCTGACTCCAGTGCAACACTGAGGCCCCGGCCCGGCTATGTGCCCAAGGTTCCTACCACGCCCTTCAGGGACCAGGTAGTGAGCCTGCAAGCGCTGCCCCTGGAGGAGGCAGACCCAGCCCTAGCTTTGCTCTGTCCTGTACGCGCACTGCGTCAGTACGTGGATAGAACTCAGAGCTTCAGGACCTCAGAACAGCTCTTTGTCTGTTACGGAGGACAGCAGAAGGGGAAGGCTGTCTCCAAGCAGAGGATGGCCCACTGGATAGTGGATGCCATCACCTTGGCCTACGAAGCACAAGGTGTGCCCTGCCCGCTCAGGTTGCGTGCTCACTCCACTAGGGGTGTCGCATCGTCCTGGGCGCTGGCTCGTGGTGCCTCGCTAGCAGACATCTGTAGAGCTGCGGGTTGGGCGACTCCCAACACGTTCGCTAGGTTTTATAGCCTACGTGTCGAACCGGTTTCCTCCTGTGTTCTCACCTCAAACGGGTAGTGGCACTGAGAGGGCCGGCTCAGAGTCGGCTTGCGGCGTCCTTACGCCTAATTCTCCAGAGAGTTCCTTAACCAGGCAAACCCTGTTGAGTCCTCCAGCACTCCGGCGTCCGGACACGGCGGAGCGTCCGGCGCCAGGCCTTCAGCCAATGAATTCTTGAAAACTGGTGCGAGGCTAGTGCCCATATGAGAGACCCTGTCGGGATCCCATATGTGTATTCCACGGTATTCTTATTAGAGCCGTGTTTCCCCTGGCGGACCACGTTCTGCCATCTCTAAAGATGCAGCCTGAGCCATCTCAGAGACTTCCATGTGCAAAAGGGCCCTCTGGGTTACTTCACATGTTTGAATGTCACTTAAACCCCCTTTGGGAGGAGGTGACTCCGCAGTGTGCCTCTTCCAAGTGGAAGGGCACGCTTCCCAGTGTTATCCTAGTCCTACTGTTTGGGTTGCTCAAGGAACACCAGTAGTTGACCTTCTCTGTGTAGAGCCCGGTCCTATCGTCTGCCTTATAGGAAGGGTCAGGAGCCCTACACAGGGCACTGGAAGGGGCAGCTCCTGTGGCGCTTTGGTAGGGATCCCAATTTCGTCGGTCATCCGACGTGACTCGGAGTGACCGACTGAAAGGGGAACGTCTCGGTTACGTATGTAACCCTCGTTCCCTGAAGGAGGGAACGGAGACGTCACGTCCCGTCGCCACAGTCGCTGTACCACCGCTGAGCTGCCGGGTCGCCGGCTCGGCTCCTCAGCGAAAACATAATTGATGCGGTGCATCAGCTGCCTCTTATGCTCACGCTGTGATCAGCGGCAGCTGGATGCAATAATCGCATGCCAATGTCCATTGGCTCGTTTAGTTACACTCGAAGTGGATTGGTCTCTCTGGCGAGATCCCAATTTCGTCGGTCATCCGACGTGACGTCTCCGTTCCCTCCTTCAGGGAACGAGGGTTACATACGTAACCGAGACGTTATCTGCACCTCAAATCATCACTACAAGTAGTGTTGACAAAAACATAAATATATATATGTGGGTAAATTGACCCTTGACACAATAGAAAAACACAAAAATACATATGTAGTATTTTTTTATTCTCTGACAAGCCACAATAGAGTTTTTCTGTTTTTACATGAATCTTTAGTGTTGATTTTTACCAATTTCACAATTTATTGCATGGAACCCAATGGGGGCTCAATTTGACCCCAACACAAAAATAGTACTGGGTTTCAAAGCAACAGAAGGGCTAACTGAACATCCTAAACAAGCGATGCAAAGTTTCTGGTGATAAGTAATCTATCTGTCCACAATGAAAATGAAGATGCAATATACTGCACATTCAGTATAAAGCTCTGCAGTGATGAAATACTGTATTCTTGAAGGCCAACCTGTGAGTTTGCAGACTGAAAAAACACCCGTTCAGCAGATAGTGTAGATAAATATACACAAATAAAACAAACAACATCCAGAAAAAAAAACTCTATCCAGCAGGAATACAGTGAGTGAAGACGCTGGTGTTTTCGTTTCTTTCTTTCCTTCGGTTGGGATTCGGTCGCTGTTACAGTTACACACTGATAGGAAGTTGCACAAGGTTAATGAAAAAAGCCACTGCCAAAAACCACAAACTGCTCAGTGCTGATGCAATGAGATTGTTTCTAAAAGACGGATGCTTCCGCGTGTATTAGCAGATTGTCGTTGGCGTATAATGGGAAGAGAAAGAGCCCTGGAGGCAGACATTTGTCTGCTGACTGTCACATCAGAGAACGCAGCGGCACGACGGAAACACTAAGCCGAGATGCCAGCAGCAAAACGTGTAAAGTTAAACAAAAAAAAAAGAAAGTGACAGTGACAGAATCAATTATTAAAATTAATCACATCAACATGAAGCCATTTACAGCAGCGGTTCTCAACTGGTTCTGCTTCAACTGCTCAAATAAAAAAAATTTAAAATCCTATTATAAATATTTATATTATATATTGTTCATATTAATAATATTAAATTGAATCTCAGTAACTTGTATTTAATATAGTCATATTTGACCCTGTGTCATTTTGTTCATGATTCTTGAGGATGAGAGCATCACACAAACTGTCAGTGTTGCATCAGTCAAATTTATTGAACTTATACTGATGAAATACTGTAGAGTTTGACTGGACACATGACCTTTAACATCAACAACAAAAATATGGGCTCAATGACTATATTTAGTTGCATTTTATCACTTGAATTTAGCATAGTTTTTCCCTGCTTTTTTTAATCATGACTTGATATATATACTTGAAATAAAATAAACATCAACTATAAAATTAACTAAAATTAACTACAAATATTTTATTTCAGTTAGTTGACAAAGTTGATGTAATAAAATGAAAACTGAAATAAAAACTGCAGTATATTAAAAAAATAATAATAAAAATTACAAAAACAACTAAATTATTAAAACATTACAATTAAAATAAAAGTGGAAAATATAAAAAATAAAAACTAACTAAATATATTAATAAAAACTATAATAGCACCTCAATGATACTAAAATAACACTGGTCATGACCCACCAGTTGAGAACCACAGATTTACCACACACATAAATTTTTAGTGTGGGCTAGAACATATTCAAAATAATAAACAACATAATTCTTAGTGAATTCCCTCTAAGTTCTGCTCACCAAAACCGCATAATGCATTATAAATCACTGCATCGTGAGTCTATTTGTGAGAACCGTCAGTCGCTTCAGAGCCCGGAGCTGTAGATTTCTCCTACGTAACCTACTTTCTTATTTTCTGACACATAAAAGCTGTGCTGAGCTTCCAAAGGCTGTCATCTCTGAAGAGCATCATCAAAAGGATGCTGCTCTGATTCCCCCAGTTGCCATGGAAACAGCTCACTTCGGGGAGGCTGTGGGAGGCGGCATGTGCTTCTGTGCAGCTGGTTGTCATGGAGACGGATACCGTGACTTACATAAGTATTCATCTGGAGTTGGGCTCGGCCTCATGATAAATTCAGCGCGAGTCGGATGGAGTTGAAACAATGTCATTGAGGCGCAGATGAGGACATTCGTGTGCCGCCCACGTTATCGTCAGCCAAGGTCAGGAAAGTTTCCCTGGCAATTAAGCGGAGGCTGCCTGTGGAGCAGATGTCCAGCAGTCCCAAGGTGACATTTCCAATAACATAGTCTTTCTACCCCTCCTGTTCCTTAGATGAGTAACAATGTGGCGGCAGTTCGGAGATAAACCTTAAGGGAGCTTCTACTCTACAACACAGCCATTCCTCCAATCGAACTACAGTTAAACATCAACTGAACAATCTGTTGGTGCAGATGACAAACTCAGAAAGAGGGATGCGTTCCAAATCCTAGTGAGCTGCTCTGCTGTCTAGACAGCATACCAACTGAAATGAGCCCTCATAAGTGACCAATTTGGGAACACTTGCAAAACCAACTGATGATTGACTTCACTAGAGTTTGATGCTAAGTTGCAACAACATGCAATGCAAATACACATATATTGAGGAAAAAAAAGTTCATGTATAGTTAGATTGAACTGTTTTATGATATTTTTCTTTTCCCCCCCATTGTCCACCATCTTTGATGATGTTTTTAGTTTTAGTGTGCTTCTTTCAATGCACTATGAGCCTTAAAATTGTGCCAAAAGAACATATACTCCTTTTAAAACACTCAAGTCATAAGTGTGCTTATGATGTCTTAAAACATCACCTACATAGGCAGAATACCAACTGAACTGAGCCGAGCCCTTATAAGTGACCAATTTGGGAACACTTGCAAAACCAAATAATGAACTTATGTGTTAAAATAGCGCCTATATACAGTAGGCAGCATACTAACTGAAAACACATAAGTGACCAAAATAAAAATAAAAAAACTCTACTTGGGCAGCAAATGATAACTGATTTCACTAAAGTTTGATGTTAACATCCCTAAGCTATCAATGCATCACTCTGATAAGCATCAAAATACACCAATATTGAGAAAAGATAGTTCATTTATAATTATATTGAACTAACTTGCAATGTTTATTCACATAGAACACATTGTATTTTTAATTGCCATTTAGATGTCTTTTTGTTGTGCTTGTTTCAACGCATAATGTGTCTTAAAATTTGGCCAAAAGAACATATATTGCTTTTTGAACACTCTTCAAATCAAGTGTGCTTATGATGCCTTTTTTTCTTGTTATTGTTGTCACTGCTTGTTGCAATGAATTACGGGCCTTGAAATGTGGCCAAAAGAATGTGATGACTTAAAATACACGCTTACCAGGATTTGGAACAGAGCCGAAGATCATTTCAACTTCTTTTTTTCACAACATTAGTTAGAAACTGCATGCATGTAGAGCACCAACCTGATTCTAGCTTCTCTCGCTACGGCCTGCGTCAGTCTTACTATGACCTCAGGAACTCGAGAGATGGAGAGAAAATAAACAAGTCAGTTAGAAACCACAGCGTGACAAATGCTTGGCAAACGACAGAGTCATATGACACAGAGGGAAGTGGTGGTTTGTGTTCAAAGTTGTCAAACCCTTCTGTGTTCAGACTTCCTTTTATGTGTATTTCTCTGAGTGTGTCTGCGTGTGCGTTTCTGCTTTTCGTTTCCGTGAGCAATCTGCTAATAGTTAACCTGGTTAAAGGATGTGCTGTGTGCATGGTTGCCAAGTACCGTACTGGATGATTAAGCTCGCAGGAATGCATCGTAACAACAGCAGATGCGGGTGTGACTAAATATACAAGCTTCTAGGTGACAAACACCTCTGAGAACATGACGTTTGTGTGAATTGACTGACATGCTAGTTCTCATAGCACTCTCCTTCAACCGCCTTTGGCCCAGCACACCTTTGTAAACTCTTAGCCAACCAACTGCTCTTGGTAATACCAGGAAGTTAACCTGACATTGTGTTGTTTCAAACAAAGGGCCGGTTGTGAAACCAAACAAACGCTTTGGCAGCAAGTCAAAACTGAATGTGGAAACAAGGTTATGGAGACCTTGCATGGGTTCCTTGCTATTTTGCTGGGTCTCTTGCTGAAAACCCAAATCTAAGTTCGCTGATCTGGTTGATTTATATCATTATGGGTCAATGTTACACTCCTTCATTTAGTTTCACTTTAGACAAAGGCACAGGTGTGAAACCAAACACACATGTTGGCAACAAGGCAAAACTGAATGTGTAAACAAGGTTAAAGAGGCCTGGTTTCCACAAACCAGATATTTTGTTGGGTTTTTTGCCACAGATCTAACTGAAACACAAAACTAAACTAGCTTAAGACGGTTTGCTGGTCTGCAAAGTGTCTTAAAAAATTCTTAAAAAGTGGCCAAAACCTATATAAAACCAGCAAACTTTAGGCTGGTTTAGTCAGCAGGAAGAGATTTATATTGTTAATTATAAGCTACTTAGTTGAATTTCAAACTAAGTCACAGTTGTGAAACCAAACAAACACATTGACAACAAGTCAAAACTGAATGTGGAAACAAGCCATTAATTGGATTCTAGTTATTATGTTAGTTTTGTTATTTTGTTTTTTGTTGAAAACCCACATCTAAACTAGTGAGATAGTTTGCGGATCTGACTGACTGATTTATATCGTTATGGGTTAATGATACCCAAACAAACCAAACAAACACATTGGAAGAGAGTCAAAACTAAATGTGGAAACAAGGTTATAGAGGCCTGGTTACTATTTATTTTGTAAGGTTCTTCTTGCTACAGAGTTAACAAAGACCTGCTGAAACCCAAAGCTAAACTAGCTTTAGATGGTTTGCTGGTCTTTAGCTGGTCTGCAAAGCTGGTCTCCCAGTGTGACTAGTTAAAAGTGCCCAAAACTTTTGGTAATAGGTTAATTTTAAGATCACAGTTGGGAAACCAAACAAACACACTGGCAACAATCAAAACTAAATGTGGAAACAAGGTTAAAGAGGCCTTGCACTGGTTTCTTCTTGCTGAAAACCCAAATCTAAACTAACCTACGATAGTTCGCTGATCTGATTGGTTGATTTATATCATTATGGGTTAATGTTACACACTCTAATTTAGTTTCATTTTAAAAAAAAAAAGGAACAAACACGTTGGCAACAAGTCAAAACGGAACGTGCAAACAAGGTTATAGAGGCTTGGTTACTATTTATTTTGTTGGGTTTCTTGCTACAGAGCTAACAAAGACCTACTGAAACCCAAAAATAAACTAGCTTAAGAGGATTTGCTGGTCTTTAGCTGTTCTCCCAATGTGACCAGTTAAAAAGTGCCCAAAACCTCTTTAAAACCAGCAAACTGAGACCAGAAAATCATTTTAGGTTGGTTTAGTCAGCAGGAAGAGATATAGGTTAATTATAAGCTCCTTAGTGTAATTTCAAACTAACTCACAGTTGTGAAACCAAACAAACTCATTGACAACAAGTCAAAACTGAATGTGGAAACAAGGTTCAAGAGGCCGTTCATTGCTTTCTTCTTGTGGAAAACCCAAATCTAAACTAGTCTGAGATATTTGCTGATCTGATTGGTTGATTTATATCATTATGGGTTAATGTTACACACAGTTGTTAAACCAAACAAACACATCGGAAGCACGTCAAAACTGAATGTGGAAACAAGTTTCCACATGGTTACTATTTATTTTGTAAGGTTTCTTGCTACAGAGCTAACTAAGACCTTCTGAAAACCCTAAACTAAATTAGCTTATGATGGTTTGCTGGTCTTTAGCTGGTCTGCAAAGCTGGTCTCCCAGTGTGATTAGTTACTTAAAACGTGCCCAAAAACCAACAAACTGAGACCAGAAAACAACTTTAGGCCGGTTTAGTCAGCAGGAAGAGATTTATATTGTTAATGTTGGGCTAATTATAAGCAACTTAGTATAATTTCAAACTAAGTCACATTTGTGAAACCAAACAAACACATTGACAACACGTCAAAACTCAAGGTTAAACAGGCCTGTTATTTTGTTGGGTTTCTTGCTACAGAGCTAACTAAGCCCACTGAAAACCCAAACCTGATATAGTTTTCTGGTCTTCTGCTGGTTCAGCTGGTCTGCAAAGCTGGTCTCCCAGTGTGACCAGTTAAAAAAAAAAAAAATCCCAAAACACCTCTGAAATCAGCAAACAGAGACCAGAAAACTGGTTTGGGCTGGTTTAATCTTTTTTTTTTTCTCAGCTAGAAGTGATTCAATGGGGTAATTATAAGCTATCTAATTTAGTTTCGTTTTAAACAAAGGCACAGTTGTGAAACACATTGGCAACAAGTCAAAACTGAATGTGGAAACAAGGTTCAAGGGCCTGGTTTCCAGTTTTTTTATTTATTTATTTATTTGCTTTTTAAGAACTAACTAAAATCTGCTGAAAAGCTGGTCTTCAGCTAGTTTAACTGCTGTAAAAAGTGCAAATGTTCCCTTAAAGAGCAATTTCTACCTGATCAACCCCTAAACAGGTATAAATTGTTGGTATAAATTAATGTATTTAGGTTGTTAAAAATAATATTTTGACCTTTAAACTGGAATAATGCAGTTAATTTTTAGTCTACCATTTTTTTTTTTTTGCGCACCCAAAACTCAAAAAATCAACTAACCACCCTAGTAAAAAAGGAATATATTTAAAATACATTTATACACAATTATAGTTAAAATCCATTAACACATTTACTGACAGATAACTCAAGACTTACTGATATAAAAATTATAATTAAACTTTATTTGGCGTACTACTTGTGCACAATGCACATAATATTAAGTGTTTTAATGTCACTTTTGTTGAGGATTGTATGATCGGTCTTTAAATGCAAAATATTTAATATCGGTTTTTAAATGCAAAATATTTAAAGTGTATTTGCAATAGCTCCACTTTAGAACAATAAAATATACTAAGTATATCTTTAATTGTACTTCAAAATCTGCACAATTAAAGTGCATTAAGTAAAAAATTAGTTGTTCAAATTTAGCAGACTTTAAGTATACCAGTTAGTATACTAAAAGTACAATTGCAGTGCATTTTATTAAGTACATAAATGTGAAAATGTATTTGTAGTATACTTAGCATGAAATAAATGTATTTCGAATACATTTAAGTATATTTATTTTTCACTAGGGCAGCAAACCAGATTTTTAAAGAGTTAACCATAAGCTACTTCATTTAGTTTCATTGCAAATGAAGGAACAGTTGTGAAAAGAGTCCAAAGAGAAACTGCAAATAAAGTTCAAGTAACTTTGTGTCGGTCAGAGATTCTTCTAACGGTCTAATAGGTCGCGTATAAGTGACAGAAGGGTTAACTTTGAGCTGCTTCACATTCTTGAGCTGCAGTGACGTTCACCGTCTTTGCTTTGCCCCACATTGAGTTACACAACAGCCAGCATGACTTCAGATGAATGGCATTTCTTCCGTGAGCGTCAGGAGGTGTTTGTGTTTAGACGAGCCCCCAACTGTCCAGAGAGAGTTCAGATGCAGATCTGAGCCCGAGGACAAGTGCTGGCAGGAGAAGCGTTGTGTCAACAAATGCGGACAGACTTGTTTAACAGTTTGGCGCTTATTCAGCACAGCACGTATCTTAAAAACAAAGGCTAGGCGTTACACAATAACACAACTCAGGCCAGAAACATTCACACGTACACAAACACAATTATTGCGTTTCTGCACATATTGCAAAAATATTATTTTACATATATGCTAAACATATGTAAACAGTGACGCTCAATGAAACATAGTTTTGAAATTGAACATATAATTAGTTTCAACCTTCATGTACTGAAATATATTTCAAACTGCATTACAGGGGCAAGAAAATACATTTCTAATCTTAAATTGGCCTACATTTAAGCTGAATGCAAATTTGGATGGAATAAACTAGACTCCTAAACTAGATTCATAATGATTTACAAATGTTTATTTATTTTTTTAATACAGTGTAATATTGTAATTTTTCAAATGTGTTGTGTTCCCATGTTATAAACAACAACTATAAGTTGTTGTTTGTTTGTTTTTTTGTGACGTGAATGTTTTTTCTTGGATTGAAATATAAGGAGGGCAATATCAAACAGATGAAGATGTTTTCTTAATTTACAGTTGTTTTTTTCTATTTGCATGTTTTTTTCATTTGCAGCGAGTTGAGCTCTCTCAGCCACCGTAGTATTGTGAAAAGTGCTATGTAAATCTTTCATAAATTAGCTTTTTAAGTGAATGTTTTTTGATTTAAGAATCTTTAGATATTTGTACTGAGTATGAAAAACGCTTTTTGCAGTTTCCTTCAGATGTCTATGCCATTAAACCATATAATATTCAGCTGTTGATAGACAGTTTGACAAACTACAACTAAATTACTCCATGTTCTGTTATATACTGTGTGTTTATGTGCTATATACTTACATCTACTGTATACAGACATGAGTTTAAAGTCATTTATGAACCTTGACTTTGAGTTTACACATAAAATGTTGAAGATGACTTCATAAATGATCAATGCTGGATTTTTAAATTCTGACATTTCCATATAATGTGTTAGGAATCAAATTCAAAATCTAAAACAGGAAGTGCTCATAAATGTAAGATGTTGTTGCTGGTTTCATTACACTGACATGCTTTAACCCTTCATGTGGTGTATTTTCTTTTCAGTATATGTTGGCCTACAGTGACACAAAACAGATGGATGTCCCATGCTGCATTGTGCAATGCTTAACCCCAGGTTTCCCACGCTGTAATGTGAGCGTGTACTCGACGGGACTCCGGCTGTATCTCACTCTCCATTACAGATAAACTTCCCCACTGGAAAACAAAACAGATCTGTGGAAAGCATTTCATCACATCGCTGCCGCATCCCACTGAAAGCAGCTCTTACTGCTTTCCACTACAGACTTCAGCAGCATATGTGGCATATTGGCCGTAATTTTCTATTTTATTTTATATATTTATTTATTTTTTGAAAATTGTAAAGACGTTGAACTACATTATTTGGATTATTTATAGAGCGAAATACAAAGTGTCCACACTGCAGCTAAATATAGATCTCACTCCTATTCCTTGTTTACAGAATTAGTTTGTTTATGGCAGGGTAATTATTGTTCATTAAAACTAAAAAAAAATAAAAAATAAAAAAGATTTTTGTTACTTTAAATAAAACAAAAACCTTAGTTAAAATAAAATTAAACATAAAAAAAGTTTACTTATTTTATTTCAGTTTGTTGCTAAGGCCATATTTCTCATTTTTGTTCAATGGAGTAATAAGATTACTAAAACTGAAATGAATAAAAACTATATAGACATTTAAAAAATAATTATAATAAAAATTACAAATACACATAATAAAATTATCTAACATATCTAAAAGAAGAAAATATATATTTCTAATAACCTATAAAATACATTACATTACGCACAATATAATTTTGTACTAAAATAACTGGAAAAAATATATATAAAGACATACACTATATTGCCAAAAGTATTGGGTCACCCCCTTCTAATGAACAGGTTTGACTACTTTAGTAATTTCCATGAGTACAAATCTTAATGTTTAAGCATATAATGATATTCTAGGGAATTGTGTGCTTCTAATTTTAAAGCAACAGTTTGGACAGGACCCTTTTCTATTCTGACATGACAATGCCTCTGTGTATAAGGCAAGGTTCAAAAAGAAATGATTGATTTAGTCAGTGTGGAAGAACTTGACTGGTCTGCAGAAAACCAAGTCCTAATCCAAGCTGAACACCTCTGGTGTGACTTTAAATGCAGACCTTGAGCCAAAAACTCATCACCAAACACCAATGACTTGTACATACACTATATGGATAAACGTATTGGGACACCCCCTTCTTTAGAACAGAAAAAGGCACTTCCAAAACTGTGGCAACAAAGATGGAAACATAATTCATGTATTTAAAAATTGTATTTCCATCTCTGTTGCAACAGTTTTGGAAGTGTCTAAAATGACTGTACCCATATGTACAAGTCATTGGTGTTTGGTGATGAGTTTTTGGCTCAAGATCTGCATTTAAAGTCACACCAGAGGTGTTCAGCTTGGATTAGGACTTGGCTTTCTGCAGACCAGTCAAGTTCTTCCACACTGACTAAATCAATCATTTCTTTTTGAACCTTGCCTTATGAACTCTTTCTTAATATAGCGCTGATTAATACAGTATGTCCACATGCTAAACAACTGACAGTTTGACATAATGGTGCCAAGCAAAAATATCCTGAATATCCACAGATGTCCTTTGCTTCCTTAATTAAATTCCCTGGACTGGAGAGAAGAATGAAGGAACCAAAAAACTCATGAGGAACATGAAGCCTCAAGATGTGTTTGTAGCCAGCTGCATTGTGGGAAGCCTGGTTTTTGTCTCATGGGCTGTGGTTTAGAGTGTCGTTACGATAGAGAAAGCAACACAAGAATTACAAATGAAAACAGAAGGAAACCAAGCCGAACAGTCTTTGCATCAGTTTGTAAAGCAGAAGAAAACAGACGGCTGGAGAATAATATAGAAGACAGACATATATTACCGTCTCTGCAAGAGGCCGTTCTGTGTGTTTGTTCTTCATGATACATAATTCATAACTGGGGGTTCGGCCAAGATGTCTTGGAAAAATAATCAGAGAGAAAGTAGAAGTTGCAGTGAGTGAGTGCCACACTATCGCACTATTATCAGCATGCTGCAGTTTTCCAGCTCATTTGCTTCACGGCCTGACCTCTTCTCATTATTAACTCTCCTCCTGCCCAAGACATCAAAACAACACCAAACCTTCAGATCCCAGGCTTCCCGTGATGCACCTGGGTACAAAACACTGTTGCACGACACCAGACATAAAGTAAGTAAGTCTTTATTTACTCACCTTCATATCATAGCAAATCAGTATGAGGTTGTTTTTTCTGTGAAACACAAAGAGAATCTATCAGAGAAAGAGTCACAGACTGAAATTTAGGTTGTTATTCATGGAAAATCTCCCCTCAGCTCTCAAATCTCATTCTCTAGCATTTTTAAAAAATTATATATATTTATATATTTATATATATATATATATATATATATATATATATATATATATATATATATATATATATATATACACACACACACACACACACACACACACACATTTGTTACTGAAACTGAAAGTTGAAATAAAATAAAAAATATAATAAAATAAAATAAAATAATATTGCATGAAAAACTACATAAATTACATGAAATTTAGAAATAACTGTAATAAAATAAGTTTTATTTTTACTAAAGAATTACTAAAATTACTAAAACTAGAATAGAAATAAAAGGCTAAACAGAAATATTAAAAAAACTAATGACAATGACAAAAGCACATAAAATTATCAAAAGTTAAAACTGAAATAGAAAATAAAAGAAATGTACATATTAATAAGTTAAATAGAAATATTAAAAACTAATGGCAAATGCACAACAAAATTATTAAAAATTACACTAGAATTAATTAAAATGAAAATAAAAATATAAACTAAAAGCTGATAGATAGATAGATAGATAGATAGATAGATAGATAGATAGATAGATAGATAGATAGATAAAAATATTTAAAAAACTAAATGCACAAAACAAAATTAATAAAAATTTAAATGAAAACTCACTTAAAATATGATTAAATAGCCTACTATAATAGTACTTAAAATGTGCATAAATCTGTCTAAATACATATAAGTTTATTTGTCTTAATTTTATCTTAATTTTTATTTTTAGTTTATTTGTCTTAAAAATGAACTGGAACCGAGTTGACATTATGAGGGCAAGTAAATATTAACCAATTTTTCAGTTTTCAGGTGAACTATTAGGCTACTTTAGAAATATTGTGCATTCTTCAAGAACCCAGTGTCAAGCACTCATTCCCAAATCGTCTGCAGAAACGCTGCTGTAGCTGAAGATTCACTGATCCATATGTGAAGTCTGCTCAGAGTCCACAGTCTGTTGAGCAGGAGGAGACGATGACGAACGCGAGTCAGGGCTGATAAGTCCAGGCCAGTGATTACACACCAGCAGGCTCAGAACGGCTCGTCTCCTCGTTTATCTGCCGTGCTGTTTTTAGAGGTGGAGAGTCAATAGGATTTGATTGCAGGAACGACTGTGCGTCTCCCGTGTTCAATTACTTTGATCCTTGGCGGAACAAATGCCGCTTTACTGTCCTCTTATCTCAATGAGGTTCAGAGCAAAGCAATCAGCGCAGAGAAGAACACAGCGTCATAACAGGCAAACAGAGAGAAGAGATGCGACACAGCCTTTAACAAGAGCTTAAACGTAAGCGGAATCATCCACACGGAAACAATCACCTGACGCTCGCTTTAATGCGTATGTTCACAGAGAAATTCACTGAGACACGCTTTCATGAGTGCGAATTTGAATCGAATCGACACTCAGAATGTAAAATTGGAATTTGAACTGGAATGACAGGAAGAGGAATTTCGGAATTATAAATAAAATAAATTCAATGCAATCACACAAGAGGAATTTCATTTTTCCAGCACCAGCAAAATAAATAAATAAACAAATACAACTAAAATTAATTTTGACCAATACACAAAGTTAACCAATCAAAACATTTACATTTGGCCATACAGCACCAAAAATCTACCACTGTTTTCAGAATTTGCAATAATAATACTAATATTAATAATAATCAAATGAAATTAAATGAATTCTAATTTAGTGATCACTATAAAATATCATCTTATTGTTTTTTTTATTTTAGAATTTAAATGCAAATTTCTATAGGTGCCATTTCTATAATAATAATAATAATTATTATTATTATTATTATTATTATTATTATTATCAACACCAACTTATTATGAGAAATGTTTAGCAGTTACATTTAAATTTAATTATTAAATTAAGTGTAAGTTGTTGCTATTAATAATACCATCAATAATAATAATCACTATCATCATCATCATAATAAATATGTCAATGTATTTTAATGTCATATTTGTATGTATGTATTATTATTAACCAGCAACAACAACAACAACAACAACAACAACAACAATAATAATAATAATATTAAAGCAGTTGTATAATTAATTTAATTTTATAAAAAATAAATGTAATTAAATTAACTTAATTTAACATTTCTTGAAATAGTTAATTTGCTATGTTTATTGGTAATTCATATGAAAAAAATAAAGTTAAAGTTTAATTAAAGTTAAATTAATGAATTAAAGTTCAATTAATTTCTTTACATTCCCTCTATTTATTTATTTTTAAATTTTTATTTCATTTTAATTTTGCTTCCTTGATTTCAAATTACAATTCAGAATCCTGTTTGCTCAATTCAAATTAATGTAAAACAATTTCAATTCAATCTTCAATTTAGATCGTGTACAACCTTGTTTAGAGTCAAGAAGCCACTAGAAAACTCAGTATGGTCAGCCTCTCTCTCACACACACACACACACAAACAAAGGAAGTGTAACAGCTTAAAGCTAGCACTAGTATTTATCTGGTGGGGAGTCCCAGGCCGTCTGATTGACTGTCCACAAGCAGTTATTTCAGGCGCTGTCAGGGTCCGATCACGGCTTACCCGTCTCTAGCTCAGCAGATTACTGACCATCTGATGCCTCAGAAAAACACAGTAAGTCAACGCATGGAAACGGAGAGCAGAGGAGGGATGACCTTTGACCTCAGCCCAGCAGTGGCCTCTTAGAGCCAGATTAAAAACAGAGAAATCCAGGACACGACATATGACATCAAAACGGACTCTATTCACTTTGTAGACTTACTGTGAGCAATTCACCAGTGCATGTTAATCCAAATAAAGAAAACATCTTTTTTAGTCTTATATAAAATCTAAAATGGGTTGCAAAGCGTTTCATGTCGACTTGAAACTTTCCAGGGCGATCCATTTTTAAATGCATTTCCATTAAAATGCAAATGTGGAGGTTTTGGGACTGTGTTCATTCTTTGGTGCACGGATGCTTGTTTACTTGTCTTTTTGTGTCTCCCTGAAGAGGATTGCTGTTTAAAGGAGTTGTCTGCATCCTTCAAGCGTTAAATGACTCCATCTATCAGATGTTTGTGACTCTGAGGACGAGCTGAAAGAGTTCAGAGAAATCTGTTGGATAAACAAACACACACACAAATACACACACACACACACACACACACACAGTTGACTAAGTGAGTTCAGCAGCACATAAAACAGCATACACAAAGACTTTCTGGCTTAAAGTGAGACTTTATCTCTTGCTAAATTATTTAGCCGCTGTCGCGACGTACGGGCTGTGTCGTGTCCTTATTTTAGGTCAAAATGAATCTCTTCCAGAGTCTTTGACAGTCTCTCAGCATGCGGTCTTACACAGTGACGTCCATTACAAAAAAAATAAAAATAAAAAATACTGTCATATGCAGTCATGTTTTTAAAGAAACCAGAAGATGTGATGTTGCGATGCATTTTGCTCAAGAAGTGACTGAAATAACTGCTTGATGTCATCAGGGCCAGGGTGATTATTGAACAATCAACAATGGCTGGAATAAATAAATGAATGCAAAGTAAACTAAAAATTGGTTGTGGTTGAAGACATGAAATGCAGAAAAATAAATGTTTTTCTTATTTTGTATTGTCATAGTAAGACTAAAAACTAACTATATTCTTGAAGAAACTAGAAGATGTGATGTTGCAATGCATCTTTGTGTAAGAAATGACTGAAAAAACTACTTGACGTCATCGAAACCAGACTATAACAAAAAATAATAAAATAATAATGATAATGTAATAAAATAAAAAATACAAATAAAATAAAATTAAATTAAACAAAAACAAAAACAAAAATGCTACCTGGAGCAAATAAATGAATGAAAAAGCAAACAAACAAACAAACAAACAAACAAACAAACAAAAAAACTGAAAATGAAAATGAACTGGTTGAAGAAATAATGAAATAAAATTATAATGTTTTTTTTGTTTTGTTTTGTTTTTAAATCCTAGCAGGCTTAAATAAATTAATGTAAAATAAACAAAATTAAGAGTGGTTCTAAATTGTAAGTAATAAATCCATTCACAAAAGTAACTAGTAAATTGCATTTACTTTTATGCACTGGCAGATGCTTTTATCCAGAGAGACTTGCATTGCATTGAAGGTTTACATATATCAGCTCATGCATCAAATCCATGACCTTGGCAAATTAAAAGTGCATTTAAAAATAGTATTATAATAAAGATGAAACAGAAGGTACATAAACCATAATAACCGTGATCAGAAAGCAGACTGCTGGGATGAAAGAAATCTCTGCAACACTTCATAGCTCTGGAGATCCAGGAGCAGCAGCATCTTCACTGAACTGTCATCCACACAAACCCAATCATCCTCAGAGCAGCTCTGCTCTGCTTGCTCCATCGGCTGCACATATGCTTCATTCGGATGAATCATCTATCAGTTATGACATCTCATGTGAATTCGACAGATTTATCACAAAATTAATCCATCTGTGATTCTTCTACACCTTCCTTCCTTACAATGCCAACTGATTAAAGTCACATTTGCTAGCAGATACATGCTATGGGACAGACTCGCATAAAACAATCAGGGCTAAAAATGATTCTCAAAAGATGAATAAAATGTGATTGCTCATAACATGAGCCCATTAAGACAAACCAGTTGCATCAGAAAGTGAGTCAATGGATCTGTCATGACACAACTCTGACTTCACTTGGCAGAAATCCCAGCTGTCATCCATGTGCTCATGTCGCATTACAGTATCAGGCTTCATCTGAATAGAATGAGTCTCTTTTATTGGTTCTCATGACATAAAGGGATGGTTTGCATGGCATATTTCTGACTGAAACTGCGACACAAGAGAGAATAAAGGTCTCTGAGCAACCAGCGCATAACAAACAACACAATAAGGTTGCTAAAACACAACGAGCTCATCTGACACAGAGCCGGGTTGCTAAAACACTGAAGTGGAGCTCTGCGCTATTTCTGGTAGGCGACACCTCCGTTTCAAAGCGACATGGCGATTGTTGTTTCCTTTGAAGCTGCTGTCAGCAATCAATCACATCCCACAGACCCAAAGAGCTCTGCTGAGATAAAGACAAGTCGAGATGCCTGCTGTAAGGCCAGTAATACACTTATGCAAGCATGCAACAACGGAATTTTGAATGCAACAGTTTATAGCAGCTAAAAGCAATGCTTTTAGGAAATAACCTCACCTACTCTATCACCAACTCTAGTTTCTGCCACTGACTGTGGTGTATTTTGGGTAATCTTCTGTCTTAACCACATTACACCTCCACAATCTCCTCCTGACAAACTGCGGCCCACATGCAGTGCCCCCATCCAGACCCGCACCGGTATTCTGAAGCAGCTATTTGTGTCATTCTGGAGGTGGTTGTGGTGTTCACACTCTATTTCAATCCTAAAATCAAGAAAAATTGCACTCATAACCAGTTTCACATCAGATCATCAATGGAGGGCGTTATTTGGATGGTGAAAAGTGTCTCTATATGAAAAAGAAGCAGAATTGGTGCCATCAGAAGAAGGGAAAGACATTTCAGTGGTGGAGCAAGTTATACTGGAGTTTGTCCTACATCGTGGTGCCAAATCAAGAGTTTGGACGCATGTGGATTTAAAACAAATAACCAACTAATAGAAAAATATGGAAAAAATATACATATCAGGGTTGAGTGTCATTCATAGTTAAATTGAGAATGCCTTTGAAATTCCAAATCAATTTCTAAATTTTAAATTTTAAAGAGGTAGAAAACACGGTGTAGAGTTGCAATTCGACTTTGAATGTAAGGAAGTAAAATTAAATGTTTTTGAACCTTGTTTAAAAATCTTGAAAAAGTTTCAAAAGTAAACATGACATTTGAATAGCTAGAAAGATGAATGTGTGGATGGATGCACAGACGGATGGACAGATGGATGAATGGCTGGATGGATGAATGGGTGGATGGTGGGTGGGCGGATGGGTGGATGAATGGATGGTGAATGGGTGGGTAGATGGATGGATGGATGGCTTGATGAATGGGTGGTGGATGAACGGGTGGTGGATGGATGGATGAATGGGTGGGTGGATGAGTGGATGGATGAATGGGTGGATGGATGAATGGATGGATGGATGGGTGGGTGGATGGATGAATGGGTGGTGGATAGGTGGATGGATGGATGAATGGGTGAGTGGATGGGCGGATGGATGAATGGGTGGATGGATGGATGGATGGATGGATGGATGGGTGGTGGATGGGTGGATGGATGGATGGGCGAACGGATGGGTAGGTGGATGGATGAATGGGTGGATGGATGAATGGATGGATGGGTGGGTGGATGGATGAATGGGTGGTGGATGGGTGGATGGATGGGTGAATGGGTGGTGGATAGGTGGATGGATGGATGAATGGGTGAGTGGATGGGCGGATGGATGAATGGGTGGATGGATGGATGGATGGATGAATGGGTGGTGGATGGGTGGATGGATGGATGGGCGAATGGATGGGTAGGTGGATGGATGAATGGGTGGATGGATGAATGGGTGGTGGATGGGTGGATGGATGGATGAATGGGTGGGTGGATGGGCGGATGGATGAATGGGTGGTGGATGGGTGGATGGGCAGATGGATGGATGGGCGAATGGATGGATAGGTGGATGGATGGGTGGATAGCAATAGTTTTATTGTCAGTTGTTGAGTGGTTTGTATCTGATCTCTTCAGTCGCTCTGGCTGTTGCAGCTCTTCACTGATATTAGGTTGTTTGCTGGTAATGGATGGTTGTGTTCTGTGTCTGCAGAGCGACGGCACATATTGCAGCCGCATCCATTATTACACATTACATAATGATCATAAACGGCTGCAGCGGTGAGCAGAGCGAGAGAAGGCCAATTCAGCCTTCAAATGCTCACTGAAAAATATCAGGCTATTATTTTCCACCAAAAAGGGCAGGATGGTCACGCTTGTGTTGACATCAGCATGACAGCCTTCAAAACAACAGCGCTCTGTCCCACCTCAAACAAAGGGATTTGTTTGTTTTTGTGTACGTGTTTGTCCTATTGTCATTTGAAACAGCTCTTTGTTTCAGAGTAAACAACCCATCTCTGTTTAATTATGCTGCATTTGAAGAAACATTTCAGTCACATGGCCAAACCAAAACCTAATTGCATAACATGCATAAAATAACAAAAGCACAGTTGCACTACCTTCTCTACATCCACCTTTAATTCTGTCTGGCTGATTGCATTTGCATTTATTACACAATGTCAGGCTCTTCAGGGCTTTGGGTGTTACTAAATCAATGCAAGCGCTGAACTCACCAATTTCAGTAATGAACAAAGTTGTCTGAACACCCCTGGAGAATGATATGACAACAAGGTTGAACATGTCATCTCTAACAAGCTTTCCCAGGCTTAAGGGCTTATTACTTGTAATTGAGAATCTTAAAGGACAAAACATTGTTACTCAGACCATGAATAACAAAGCTCAGGCAAATCATTATTGGTGCAACTCATGGTAATTTTGATGACTTATTTAACGTCCCTCCCTGCTCTCATAAGAATGCGGGTGAGACACTTTCTCAGATGACAAACTAATGGATGACAACACTGAAAAATGAGGACAGCGATAGTTTCTGCTATGAGAGTTTTTGTTAACACAACAGATTACATAGCCAGGAAACAGACAACTGCATGATAATTAACAGATTTCAGTATTACTCAGCTCGGATGTGTGCCTTTCAGAGTTGAATTGAAAATGCTAATTTAATTGCAAAAAAAGCAGAATTAAAATAAACTGAATTTCAAAGAAATTAATTCTAAGAAAATTTTTTAAAGACACAAATGTTCACCTGTCTAGATAGATAGATAGGAAACATAATATTAACCAAGGTATGTGAATAAAATGTGAATAGAAAATGTGAATAAATAATCATTAATTCAGTTTTTCTACTCTTTATCTATATACATATTTCTATATCTATCTATCTATATATATATATATATATATATATATATATATATATTTTACCACATTTCTTGATATTTCACCTATATAACTTTTTTTTTAACTTTACCTGTTCAGTTTGTTTGTTAATTTCCACTTCCTGTTATTCTGATTCAATTGTGAATTTTGCACAACCTTTCTACTTAACACTGTCAGATTTTCCAGCACTGCCATCACTAAGATTCACTTCTAGTACAGACATTTCACTAAAGCCAAATTCTTTTTTTGGGTGTCAAGAATATTTCTTGGCAACCATGACACAACACTGATCTCTTTTTCCTGCCATGGTTTCAGTTTTCCAGCACGCCTGTCCATCTCACAGCCTGACATGGAAAGTATTCCCACCTCTCTGAGAATGCCAAACGGAATGTGTGACAGAGTCACACAGATCTGGTAATCCTTAAATTAAGACCATCTCAGGGCCAATATTCTGCCCCACCATGTTCACCATCCTCCTCCTGAGGCCTTAAAATATCAGGCAGCATCAGCAGTTTTATCTGCGTCCCTTGGCAAGTTTAGACATTGCAGCAGCTGTTGCTCCACTCACAGCCTGGAAAATACCGCAGTTACCGCTGTAGATAAGCTGGCATGAGCTGACTTCTAGAATTTCTCCCTCAGATGAACCTGGATGTGACCTCATGTACTTTAAAGGAATAGTTCACCCAAAAATGAAAATTTGCTTAAAATTTACTCACCTTCAGGTCATCCGAGATGTAGATGAGTTTGTTTTTTCATCAGATTTGGAAAATTGTTGCATTGTATCACTTGCTCGTCAATGGATGCTCTACAGTGAATGGGTGCCATCAGAATAAGAGTCCAAACAGCTGATAAAACATCACAATAATCCACAAGCAATCCACATCACTCCAGTCCACCGGTTAATGACTTGTGAAGCCAAAAACTGTGTTTGTAAGAAACAAATCCATCAGTAAGACGTTTTTAACTTCAAACCATCAGCCCTGGTTAAAATATGAGTCCATAATAATAATCCATAATAAGGCTTCCTCCAGTGAAAAAGTCCATCTCCTGTTGTCGCTCATATCAAAATCCAGCCACATATTTGTTTAGAACCGTTTTGGACTGTATTACCTTGTAGATGGTGTTTGATCTGTGCAGATTCAGACGAGATGGACTTTTTACTGGAGGAAGCATAATTATAGATAGAGAATTTTAGCTGCACGTTAAAATGTTAAAAATGCCTGATAATGTTTTTCACAAATCTTTAGAATATAATAAACCATTAAATAAAGTTTATTTTTCTTACCCAACTGGTAGAAAGTGACCCTTGCACTCCCACACTGACTTATGAATATTACTATAAAATAATAATATAAAATATTATTTTCACAACAGATAAATGTACTAGTTTGTCAAAGGGTAAAGTGTATCAATAGACTAATAAAGTGTCCATGTTACATGTCTACAAATAAAACTGCTGTAAACATAGGCACAGAACCACATGAGGATCCCCAAACATCTGACTTGAATAACAGCACAGGGGAGACATCGATCACTTAAAAATGGCTCAGAGTATTTTTACAAATTCAATAAACCCAGAAGAGTAATGCATGCAGCGTGCCAAACGTCTGTGCTGCTCACTAGGGTCTGGACGTGTCAGGTGTCAGAAAAGAGCAGCGTATCTATGAATAACCACAGCTGAATGTCAGTCTGTAAAGGAGACTTCAGGACTTCATTGACTTCACTGAGTCTCACCAAACTGGGATGTGAGGACTAGTGTGGCTGAGTGAATCTATTGAAACCTCTTGAGAGCATGGCAGGGTTATATTTCAGCTAAAAATCTAAATAAATATGAAAAATATTTATAAATATATTTTTCTTAAAGGAACTGCACTCTATTTTATAAAAGTGTGATATTTAGATTTTTTCCCCCCCAAAAATAAAAAGTATCACTGTAATAACAGTGATACAGTAAATTAGAAAATTACAAAAAATTAAAATGTTAAAGAATGAGAATTAAAAAATACAAAAGCAAATATAAAACAATAAATAAATAAATAAACAAAACTCTACAGTCACCATTGAAGAATGAAGAAGAATGAAGTAATATTTAAAAAGAAAACCATCTTGATTCAAAAATCAAAAACAATGTCACAATGCAAACAATCTTCTTGGTCCTTATGAAAAATATAATTTCTTCTTCTTCTTCTTTTATTTTTGGGGTGAAATTTGACCTGGACAAGAGATTCATTTATTTCAGCACCCATCATTTCCCAGTGTGCCCCAGCACCGGTCTAGGTCTAGGCACCGATCTAGCGTCTGATAGAGTGGTGTCAGCGGAGAAACCCAATCGGGTGAGGACAGGCAGCTCTGCCGCTCTTGTGATCCGCGTCATGCATACTGGGGCAGGGTGCAGAATTTTCCAGAAGCAGCTGCAGACTTTGTGCCAGCACACGGGGATTTCTCTCGCTCTCCTTCTCCTCTTCCACTGCATTGTTGGCAGCGTGCCGAGGCTTACTAGAGCAAAACTCGTCCAGACCCAGTGACACCACCCATCTCTCAGCACACACCCTCATCTGACTCCTGTGAGCTCTGATCCCTCAGCAGGAGCCGTGGAAGCACTAAACCACTCCGAGCTCTTGGCCTAGTTTGTGTTCCTCACTTCAAAGGGATGATTAGAGGAATAGTTTACACAAAAAAAATACAAATCAGCATCATGATCTACTCATCCTGATATCATTCCAAACACGTCTGCAGTTACTCTGCCCAACATAAAAGGAAAAATTTGAATTTAAAAATCATTTCAAAATTCAAACTCAAACTAAATTCATATTTGAGTTTGTTGAATTCAAATGCAAAATTCTAACTCAAAACTCACTCAAATTTAAATTCAAACTGGTTAATAACAGCATACACAGGCTTAGAATAATAACAAATTCAAAATTCAAACTCATTCACATTCAAAGCTCAAACTCACATTCAAACTAATTAATAACAGTATACAGGTTTAGAATAATGACAAATTCAAAATTTAAACTGAAATTTGAATTCAAAACAAATTGAAACTTGAACTCAAACTCATACTTCAAAACTCAAACATGAATTCATATTCACTTTCAAAATTCAATCTCAAATTTAAATTCAAAATTTTAAATGTGAACTCAAAACTCACTTAAATTTAAAATTCAAATTCAAATTGGTCAATAACAGCATACAAGTTTAAAATAATGACAAATATTATAATTCATATTCAAACTCAAATTTAAAGTCAAAACTCACTCAAAACTCAAATTCATTTCATATTAAAATTCAAAATTCAAATTCCAAGTCAAATTCAAATTTAGATTAAAAAATCTAAATCAAACTTTTGAAAGCCAAATTCAAAATTCTAATTTAAACTGGTTTTTAACAGCATACAGATGACAAATTCAAAACCCGAAATTCACTCAAATTTAAATTCTAATTCTAATTCAAACTGATTAATAACACCATACAGGTTTGGAATAATGATTAATAGAATCCTTTAAATATTTCTTTAGTAATTCTTTGTGTAAAAGGTTAATCTCTGTGACAGTCTCCACATTGTTCCAGGTTTTATAATTTCAAGTTACGAAACTCTAGAGAAGTGACTCAACCAATGGTGTACTTTAGTCCCAGTGAAAGCACTGAGTAGCTGTGATCTCAGCAGAAGCTCTCTGAACTCGTACACCTGTGAACAGCTCCAGAGGCTCCGCCCACACGCCGCTATTTTGGGTTCTCTTCATGCCTTGTGATTGTGTAATGCTCTTGAGGCTTCACGAGCTTCTTTTGAGAGCACACCTGTTAGTGGCATGCGATGACAGAGCTCCACAAGCGCCTATTCCTGCTCTTAAACTGAGAGGGAGGGAAGCATGCTGAAGAACTCTGCTGACCCTGAAGGGAGGAACAGCAGATGTACTGTCTTTGATATCTTGGGTGTTGGGGCTGCTCGGTTCATCCCAGCTGGTTACATAACACAATGCCGGCAAGCAGAGTGCCTTTTATTGTTCTATATTTCAGTCTCCTTTGCCTTTTGATACTTTTTAAAGCAAAGCTGTAACTCATATTTAGATTGGAGCAGCATACACTACCAGTCAAAAGTTTTGAACAGTAAGATTTTTAATGTTTTTTAAAGAATTCTCTTCTGCTCACCAAGCCTGCATTTATTTGATCCAAAATAAAGCAAAATCAGTAATATTGTGAAATATTTTGTTACCATTTAAAATAACTGCTTTCTATTTGAATATATTGTAAAATGTAATTTCTTTGATCAAAGCTGAATTTTCAGCATCATTACTCCAGTCTTTAGTGTCACATGATCCTTCAGAAATCATTCTAATATGCTGATTTGCTGCTCAAGAAACATTTATTATTATTATTATTATTATTATTACATATGAAACAGTTGAGTACATTTTTTAGGGTTTTTTAATGAATAGAAAGATCCAAAGATCAGCATTTATCTGAAATAAAAAGCTTTTGTAACATTATACACTATACAATTCAAAAGCTTGGAGTCAGTATTTTTTTTTTTTTGGGGGGGGAATGAAATTCTAGAACTAAATACTTATATTTAGCAAGGATGCTTTAAATTGGTCAAAAGTGGTGATAAACACATTGATAATGTTAAAAAAGATTTCTATTTCAGATCAGTGCTGTTCTTCTGAACTTTCTATTCATCAAAGAAACCTGAAAAACTTCTACTCAGCTGTTTTCAACATAATAATAATAATAATAATAATATATATATTTATTTATTTATTTTTTTTTTTTTTTTTGAGCAGCAAATCAGCATATTAGAATGATTTCTGAAGGATCATGTGACTGGAGTAATGATCCTAAAAATTTAGCTTTGATCACAGGAATAAATTACATTTTTAAATATATTCAAATAGAAAACAATTATTTTAAATAGTAAAAATATTTCAAAATTGTACTGTTTTTGCTGTACGTTGAATCAAATAAATGCAGGTTTGGAGAGTAGAAGAGACTTCTTTAAAAAAAAAAAAAACTGTTCAAAAACTATTGACTGGTAGTGTACTTGTTAAGGAAAGATGTGCTGTTACTTTTTTTTAGTGTTTATACTGACAATAAAACAGGCAAAAGAGAAAAAAACACTGACTGCACAGGCAAACAGAAAGCACATTTCCTTCAGAATAGGTAAAAACCTGAACCTTGTTTCCAAATATAACACTGTCTCTTTTCATTGTTCACTTTTGAACAGAAAAAGATCTTCCGGTCTGAATGAAGCACTTGTCCGGAGGGCTGAACTGTACACCTGATAGAAGAGGACAAGCAATCTCCTGTATGTTATTACCTTCTCTTTGGTTCCAGCGCGGCCTGAAGCTGACGGACAGAAATAGCTCGTCTCAAATCCCAGCCTCCTTCATGGCAGCGTTATCTGACATCAACAACCGCTCAACAGCAAATGTCCCGCAGCTATTTTAAGCCACATTCTAAGTGTTATCTTGTCAAGTCAGCCCTAAATGGAGCAGACAAAATTAGTGACATCAATCTTCTGGCATCAGTTCTGGTCTAACAGTAGAAAGCTTCGCTTAGAGCGAGTGTGTGTCCAGGCACTAGCTAGTCATAAGCATTAATCATCAGATATGTACAGACAGAAACAGCACATATTCATATCAAAACATACACACATTTCAAGGACCACACAGGATCTGCAGCCACAGATTTTAGCAGAAAGCATAGATTCCATAGATAAATCTATTCCATAGATTTTCAGTAAAATAAAAAAAAAAGATGAAGATGCAAGTAAAATTGCCATAAATTTATCACTGTTAAAAGAGCTAAAATTGCCATATATTTATCACTGTAAAATTATCCCATTGTCAAAAATATTTTTAATAAAAAAGCATATATATTTTAAATAAAATATAAACAGTAAATATGTATAAAATGCAAGCAAACTATCCTATTGTAAAATTATCCCCTTGTTATACATTTATTTATTTATTTATTTTTATTTTAGCTACATTTAATTAAAAAAAAAATATATGTTGAAAGTTAGTCAACTAAATTTGCTTATTTAAATGTAGCTAAATTATATTAATTGCAACCACTTACCTTAAAAAATTTAGTAAATTCAATGAATCACATACATACATACATATATACATACATATATATATATATATATATATATATATATATACACACACACACACACACATATATATACATATTATATATATATATATATTTATTATTATTATTATTATTATTATATTATTATTTTGTCGACGACTGGTAGTTACAAAAGTAGTGTTACAAAAAGTTAATTGTGGACCTTGGTGACATGTAATATTTCTTTGGCAGCAGACATCAAGTAAAATAATGGCCCCACTGCCTCCTTTTCTTTCTTCAATCCACACATTTCCTCCCTGTTCCATTTTACTCTTTTATCCAAACTCTGTCTGTCAGTTCTCAGCTTAAGTCGAGCATTCATGTTAATAACAGCTGTTCTGTACGCCACCGTTTTGGATCTGTTTATTCAGTGCTCCAGTTTTTGGATTTGGCAGCAGCTTGAGATTGAAAATGGAAACACTGGAAGCACGCAGGCGCTTTTGATGTCTACAAAAAGAAGCGTGGCGTGTATAGATAGGCTGGAAGACTTAGCTCTAATTTCTATTTTTAAAGGCCTGATTTTCTAATGTGGTTATAGATGGACACGGAGCATTAGAGGTCAATCCTTATTATAGAAACAGAAAACACACAGTACATGAGGCTCACAAGAGTTCTGCATTCATCACAATAAATGATTGTAAAACAAAGCAGCGATCAAGTGCACTTGAGTAAAAGAAATTCATTTTGACAAGAATAAACAGATAAACAGATTACTAATTTATAAGTGCACAATAGCTCTGTTCCAAAACCTAGTAACCTGCCTACAGGGGCAGCTGACTAGTAAGACTGTCACAGCATTCTAAACGGAATGGAACATTGTAAGTGGCTGATTTGGAATTTTCTAAATATATTATAAAAGAAAAAAAAAAAAAAACTTGTAAATAAAACAAAATTACTGGAGTATGTTTTACAAGAAAATACAATTTCAATCTTTACTTCAAAATTTCATGTTTAATGCAATGTGTTAGTTGCTACTTTGTAATTATTTGTGAATTTACTATCGATTTCTTCAGCAATTCTAGCATTTTTTGTCAGTGTAGGCAACAAGTCATGCAAATGTACAAAGAAGTACACTATTTAATATACTTATGTTAAAACATTGCTAAGTAAACGACAACACTAAAAAGCATAAAATAAATAGTATGCAAATGCTTAGTAAAATAATACATATTTAATTACACTGCACTATTTTTGTGTATTTGTTTAATTGCATAGTAGCCTTTGCATAGTAGCATTTTTATGTATTTTCTGTTCAGTGATTTTTCAAAGTTGTAAATAAAAAATTATTTGAGTATAATAATAATTGGAGTAGTTTTATTATTTCAGTATTTCTACTTCAAAATTTCACATTTAATTCTGTGTTACTTGCCATTTCTTTGTAATTATTTGAGACATTTACTAGTAATTTCTGAGTTAACAGTTTGAAATTAAAAGCATTTCAAAGGGTTTCAAATGTAAGTCTACTATTATCAATTAATTAATTAAATTAATTAATTTATTCATGTTTTTTAATTATTATTATTATTTTTTTGCCGCTTTCTCCATATTCTTTGGAACTAAATTTAGTGGAAAATGTATAAATTAAGAGATTAATAGATTGAGTGTAGGATTTATTTTGAAACACTCTCCACTCAAAAATGGAGAAAAAAAAAGCAAGTAAAACATTGAATAAAAGATAAAATTTGAAAGTAGAAAGACTGAAATCAGACTTTCTGGTAAAACTCACTCCAGTAAATTTATTTACAACTTCGACCAATCACTTTTATGCTGTATGTAGGCAGTTCAGTAGGTTTTGGAGCAGAGCTAATAACAGAAAGAAACCCTGGTCCCTTTCATGTGCTTTCTTCTTTAATGTTTTGCAAAATTACTGATTTGGGGCTTTAGCTCTCTTGCCTCATGTGGAAGAGCGGCTAAATACCCTGGAAGAACCCAACCCAGCTCAATATCCTCATCCAACCCTGCAATCAGAGGGGAATTTCTTACATATTCCCTGAGGATCTGAGCCCACACAACCTAATTGCCAGTTAAAGCTCCAGCCGTTGAGCACCGGGAGGAAAAGACTTTGTTAGAGCCAGAAGTGGGGCCGAACTCTAAAGGGACGTGCTGATTGATGAAAAGAGACTGATTCCAAGGTGTCCTCGATTCGGAAATTTGCGGGCGACCTTGTTTTTCCCTGGCAGGCCTAAATTAACCGGTGCATCATCTATACTGGGATTTGGCGAATGTGGACCAGATTCCATTTTTGGCACAGTCCTTCCTCCGCCTCTGTCAACGGATGCGAGCTACACATGTAGTGCGCTGGATTTATCATGTGAGCCACACTCGTTAAAGAGCCGTACTGTCCGTCGCTGATGATAGACTAGCGCTCGACGTTTGAAACGTGCAATAGTCGCGCTCTCTTTTATATAAAAAGAACTATATAATGGCCTAGATCGGACAGAATAGGTGGCCTAGAATTAGCGAAATCTGGATGGCAACAGCAGTCTTCGTGAAAGAGGGTGCATGAGCACAGACAGAGAGACATGCATACACACTCACTCACATTTAATGCACTGATTTTGACAGCTATTGTAACTGCAATCCAAAACACAATGCAAGTACGTGTTGTATTTTCAGTGACTCGCCACAAGGGGCGAGAGTTCTTCTGCTACCGAAAAAAAAAATGGACAAAAAATAAAAAATAAAAATAAAAATAAAAACGTAATAAATGTACAAACATGGAGGTATAAATATACTGCCTGGTCTGTAACCAAAAAAAATGCAACAAAAAAATCTAATGTTTATTTATTCATTTATAAATAAACAAATCTTAAGAGATTAATAGATTAAGTGTAGGACTTATTTTGAAACACTCTCCACTGAAAAACTGCTAGTAAATTTCAAAATAATATTTTCTAAAAAAAAAAGAAAGAAAAAACAGCAAGTAAAGCATTGAATAAAAGATTAAATTTTCAAGTAGAAAGAGTTAAATAGTACTTTCTGTAAAACCCACTCCAGTGATTGTATTTACAACTTCGACCAGTCATTTTTACATTTTATGTAGGCAGCTCAGTAGGTTTTGGAACAAATAAAAATTAAATAAAATAAAAAATAATAACAAATACATATCAAATAAAAAAGTAAAAACATGGAGGTATAAATATATCGTCTGGTCTGCTACCAAAAAATAAATAAATAAATAAATAAATAATAATAATAATTATTATTATTATTTATTCATTCATTCATTCATAAAAAAAAAAAAAACCTCAAGAGATTAATATATTAAGTGTAGGATTTATTTTGAAACACTCTCCACTCAAAAACCACTAATAAATCCACTCAAAAACCACTAGTAAATTTCACAAATATATATAAAGAAATTTTCAAGTAGAAAGACTTAAATAGTACTTTCTGGTAAAACTCACTCCAGTAATTGTATTTACAACTTCAACCAATCATTTTTCCGCTATATGTAGCTCAGTAGGTTTTGGAAGAATTAAAAAATAAAATAAAATAAATAATAATAATAATAATAATAATAATAAAAAATACATATAAAACAAAAAAAAAAGTAAAAACATGGAGGTATAAATATATTGTCTGGTCTGCTGCCAATTACAAAAAAAATCTAATATTTATTTATTCATTCATAAATAAAAGTCATATATATATATATATATATATATATATATATATATATATATATATATATATATATATATATATATATATATATATATATATATATGAAGGCAAATGGAAATATTTTAATGCAATTTAATGCACAATGCAAGTACGTGTTGTATTTTCAGCGGCTCTCCACCAAGGGTGCCATAGTGAGCATTTGCGTAAACAGTCGTCTTCTATGCTCAGTTTTATTTTGTAGAGCATTGCATTGAACAATTTAATTAAAACTGAAGTGTGTCCTTTTTTCTTTCATACACGATAAATATGTTCAACAGAAACGCACACTTGCAGCGTGTTGGCTAAGAATCCACATCTGCATTTTCACACTTTTGTAGTGTGTTTGTGGCCTGACCCGAGTGAGGCAGTAATTATTACCTGAGCAGTGTAAACAGGAATGAGATGAGAAGCATCTGCTCGAGCTCTGTGATGTTCAGTTTCACAGACTTTGTGGGGATTTTCCAGGATCTAAAGTTCAGTGCGTCAGACGCGCCGCTGCTTCCTGCTGTCTTCCGTTTGATAACACACATCACCTCGATAGAGAGGTTAATGACAAGCAAACGAATAGTTCACAAAAATTACAATTCTGTCTTTTACGAACTCTCATGTTAATCCAAGAATATTAATGCTGCTCAAATCTTACAAATCATAAAGACTACTATTATGGTCAAGGGTGTAGGTTTGATTTTGGCACTGGTGGGGACATAACGATCAGAGTGGTGCCCTGTCCAAATACCCACACTTGCGGTCTTTGCACTTGACTACTTACGTGATGTATTTCCTGTATTTGGCCCAAGGGTTCAAGTGAGCATGAAGACCAAAAAAGTGTGTAAAATTTTTCATTACCTGATTGGACACAATCATAATGTTGTAAAAATGCAAGTATTTACATAGCTTTATTTTTTATTTTAAATACTTTGCATTTTAAAATCAACTTCTAAATGTCTGTTCAGTAGTCCCTTTAACAGATGAGACCATTTATTATGTGGTGCTTCTAATTAAGTGATAAAAAGCAAAAAAATTGCAAATGCTGTGCAAAATAAATAGGCTATAGGCTACTTATCTTTGCTCCAATAAAATGTGCAACACTTTGTTTAACTACCAAATTATATGTAATACCTAATTACTATTAATATATAACTTACTTTGGAAATGGTTTCTGTGACCTTTCGTGAGATCCCGGCAAGTCTCACGATTTATTTCCAGAACATAATGCATGATGGGATACACTAAGCTTCGAGTAGAGCGGTATTTTACATGATTTGTAGTCTCGCGTAGCCAGACCTTCAGACTGATGGCTGAAGGTCTGGAATCTATGGTAGCTTTCTTTGGCCAAGGCCTGCCCATGATGCCGTTTGACCGACAGACATGTCAAAACAACCAATCACAGTTCGTTTCGTTCAGCATCACGTTTCGGGGCGTGGAAATGTCGCCACAGTTACAGACTGGCATGTAAAACTCTCGAACGTATTTTAAAAATTATATGCCGTGAAATTTAAATGTCACATACTTTTGAAAATCCAGTGTTTAGTTGACCTGATAAGCATTCGTCGTCACAGTTGTAAACACGACGGCTTTCTTCTTTCGTGAGGGGGTTTGGCGTCACTGCATCTTTGTTTCCAGGTGGAACGTTAAAGAACGCGACACACACGTCTCCCGGAAATCCTGTATAATTCAACCAATCCGATGACGACTTCGAAACTCCTGAAGTGCTTCCACTTTTGTGTGCCATATGCATCAGACGTTCAGCCAGCGGTCCGTGGGCGTGACGTCTGAGGCTGAGACTACACGATTTGCGATCCACACTCCGACGTCCCACTCGATCGCGATACACGATCCAATTGGAGTGCCTTAAAACAGTGAATCATTTTGCGACACAATAGTTTAACTGATTGGGCATTTCATTTTTAAGCTCCGGTTCACCCATCATACGTGCTTTTTAAAATCATTACAAGCGATGTCGAAATTTGAAAATGAATGGCTTTTTTCAACTTTTTTTTTTTTTTTGCTAGTGAATCTTGAGCTGAATGATCAAAATCATGAGTTTGAATCAATCGAATCGGTTCCAGCGTAAATGATTCACTCAATTGAATCAGTTTGTCTGTTCCTCCGCTTTTATTGTTTTAATTATTGTTGTAATTATTGTTGAAATTATATGTTCTTACTCCTCACACATATTAAATGTGTTTCCTTGAAAGTTTTCTAGCATATTTCCTTTAACTTCAGGTAATATCAATGGTATTCTCACAAATCTCACAGATTTAGAACAAATGAGACCCCTGTTTCTTGTGTTTTGTAGTCCTGTAGTCTCAGACCAGGGTTATTAGAGTTTTCTAAAACCATTTTCATTACTTAAAGTAAAATAAACATTAACTGAAATACAATAAAATATTATTTACTTTATTTTATTTCATTACTTATTACACATTTTCATTTAGTTTACCTTAATCTTAATGTACTAACAACAAAAACTGAAAAAAATCATAAAAGCTCTATAGACATTAATATATATATATATATATATATATATATATATGTGTGTGTGTGTGTGTGTGTGTGTGTGTGTGTATACACACAACACAACACTTCTCATTTTCATTTAGTTTAACTTGAAACACTAAAAATAAACTGATAAATAAAAATGAATAAAAACTATATACTTTTTTTTAAACAAAAATGAATAAAAGTCAAAATTTAAAACTTAAAAAAAAAAAAATGTATTAAAAAAAATCTAATTTAAACATTAACAAAAACTACAATGAATTATACTAAAAATAACACTCTCAGACAAGCCAGTGTCATGCAACATCTGCAAGAGTAACTCCAGCCAAAACATAAAATAAATTCTCATTTTAATAGCACAACATAGGCCTGTCTGAGAAAACACACCGAGCAACACAAAGCAGTGCTATCATGTTAGAGACGCTGCCTCACCATCAGCAGCGCAGCTTTAAAGCACGACGGGAGCAATGTGTGGACGAGTGCGATTGGAATCCACTGATAAAATGGTTTAAAACAGCCTGTGGGACGCACTCGTCCATCATTTCTCCAAAACAAACACATAAAAACCGGCCTGCCCTCCTGTCTGCTGACGAGGCCTTTGCACTGCTGCTTGAGATAAGGAATATTCATTCTCTTAGGAAATTACACTTCAGCCCACATTTGTGGCCATAAAATGTTTATAGCTGTACCTAAATGCGTGTTATGATGACGTGCTTTGAGTGCATTTATCAGGCCCATTACATTTGCACATGACCGTTCACACTGGGAAAATAAGCAGCACTTTCATTAGAGCTTTAGATTTTAGTCCAAATGGTATCTTATTTGTGTGCATTATAATTAAACAATTAAAATATTAAAATATCTTTTTAAATTCAATATAAATAATAAAAAATAAATGTAAAAAAAAAAATTATTGGATGCTTGCCAGTTCAAAAAAAAAAAAAAAAATTACATTTTAAAAAATATTAACAATTTTTTTTATATAGTATTATTAATAATGTTTATTTTAATATTGAATACTGCATTTATTTGATCTAAAATACAGTAAAAAGTGAAATTGAGAAATATTTACTACAATTTAAAATAACTGATATTTTTCTTATATTAATCTATTTTAAAAGGTAATTAAAATGTAAAATATTTTAATAATTTACTATTTTTTTATATATAAAAAGTATAATACTGGTCCTGGATGCTGATTGGTCAATACAGGGTTCCATATTATTATTTATATTATATGTTATAAATAATTCTAGTGAAAGGATGGGACTGGATTTGCGTAATGAAATATTGTGCTCTTAATATTTTGTGTTGTATTGTGAATATACAGTAGTAGTAATACTGGGTTTGGAGGTACTGCGCTACTGTTGCACCTAGGAATGGCCCTTCAGTTTTGACTATATTCACAATAACCATGGCCTTTTTCATTATAAAACACAAAAACCAGATCATATAAAGATCACTATCTCATCAGTTTGCTTTCTAAAACATTTTTGACCCACAAAAAAAATATTTGCTTGCTGACATTACTCATTGACCACAGCGCAGGCATTACTCATGCCATTAGACATTCTCCCAGAAAGCTTCAATTAAAAACGTCTCCATTTCATCTCATGCAATTGAACTGCCACAACATCCCAAACCAGAGTCAATGCAGTGATTAATGAAACTAGCAAGCGAAGACGTTTCACAACACAGGCGTGCCTGGAGAAAATGCATGCTGGGAGTGTCTTACGGGCAGCGAGCCAAACAGGGCGGCGCGGCGCTTTTGTGCTGAGTTGCGAAATGCAAATTGGTTTGTAAAATACTTCTTGCTAGGTGACGCAAAAACGTCAGGAAAACAACAATCCTGACAGTGCAGTGGTTACAGGATGGAAATATGAAATGCGATTAGTCAGTTTAATCTATTTTTAAGCTGTTATGACCACATGCAACAGCTAAAACACCCACATGTTTTCATCTAAATCAGGTTATCTAACAAACAGATAACTGTCAATCTATCTTGTGTTAACCGGTTAAACAGGCTTTTTAAAAGGTCACTCACGGTTAACCTTTGAGTTCGTCTGAAATATCAATGTTTTAATGCATCTCAGTGCATTTCTGAGCAGATAACAGCACAGTATCCAGGTTCGAAGGCCAAGTTTGGTTTCATAGTAGACCTGAGTAAGCTTTCCTCATTAAAGCATGCTTTCGGAAACAGGACACTGATTAACCTCTGAACACAGACCCTTATCTGACTAATAAATGACCATTAGGAAGCTCAATGCACTGGCAGCTGAGTTTATTTTGCACAAGGAAATCTGTGGAGTAACATTTTGGGTACCAGCTAAAAATACAGCACTCCCAGAGCTGCACAGCGCATCCGTTTGCAAGGCTTTCTTTATGCTGTCAAGAGGCACTAAAGCTCAGAGGATTGATATTCCCCAATCTTAATAAACCAAGATAGCTTGTGTTTACAACACGACTGCATAACCAGGCAACGGCACGAGCTCCAGGGCTGTGGTGACCAGGGATGCATGCAAACACGTTCATAAAGAGCGCTGCGAAAACAACAGACTGTAACAGCAAATATTAATGCAAAACAACTTTAATAATTTGATGCATTTATATAAAAAAAAAAAAGAGCAAAAATGCAATGCTTTTAAAAGAAAATACAACTGTCACAGTATGTGTTTGTGCAAAACTTGGCCAAAGCAGATTTAAAACTGATGCTTGGCTATGCAATCATCAATAACAGCTGACGTGATTTGTTTATTTGTTATTTGCATTTGTAGAAGAAACTATTACAAGATGGCACATAACTGGATTAAGAGTTGATCAGATTTATGCATGCACTTTTGTTCTGTTTCCCTACACAAAAAGAACCAATAATAATGAAGCAACGTCACCAAAAAGGAAGCCCAAAGCTCAGTCTGATGGTACTTTTGGGAAGGAAGGAAGGAAGCGAAGGTCGTCAACGCTCACGCAAGATGCTGATCAAAGCCTTGAGCAGCTGTTTATCTTTCAAACTTGCAAGCCATGGAAAATATATCCATGGGCCAGACCGCACAGAGATATTTTGAGACTTCCCAATGCTCCGCGCTCCCTATTTCTCATCTTCCTAATTCGGCATTGTCATGCCTTAACGAGTCAGGGTTGCATGAGCTTCCCTTCACCATTCCAATTACAGTATCCATCTGCGGTGGAGACTGTACGGCTTCATCTACACATTCCTAATAATCCTGCACTAAATAATGAGCGGTTTGCTATTTGAGCGTGCATTTCCAGTAACAGCCGAAACCACTAATGCGTTGATGCATCTCTGAATGAACCTTGCTTAAGGTTTCATTTGGGTTGAGAGATGTTAGTGTTGAAATGCTGGAGGAATATGCGGTATCTAGTAATACTTGTCATTTTTACCCATAGCACTATAAAGGCTCAAATTCATTATGCTGCATTTTTAAAATACTAATTCAAATGCATGCAAAACAGTAATAAAGGCTGAATTAGATAACATGCTAATTCAGACAAAAAAAAAAAACTCATATGCAAAACAGATAACATACATGCCATGATGCATTACTACAGTTGAGATACTAAACAAAAGTAAAGTTGGCTATTCCAGAGTTGAGCATGTGACCACGTGTTGTTTTACAAGCTACCGCATTCATTGCATTTCTTTTGAGGCTCTGTGTATGTTTGGGGAGAGATTTGTATCTATGTATGCCAAACCACTTCATTGCATTATTGCATGGCTCCGGTTATGTAACTGTTTGCATTGATATTGTGCAGCAAAATCTGACGCATACATGCATTTAAAACTGCAATAAAGGCATGAAGATATAACAAAACATCCTTTATATGCAAACCTTAAACAGATAAAATACATGCCACTTCAGATCACTACAGTCAAGATACAAAACACGAGTAAACTAGGGACAGTGACTCAGCTATTCCAGAGTTGAGCATGTGACCATGTGTTGTTTTACAAGCTACTGCATGCATTGCGTTTCTTTTGCTCTGTGCATGTATGGGGAGAGATATATATTCATGTACGTCACACCACTTCAATGCATTACTGCATTGCTACTGTTATGTAACTTTTTGCATTGATACTGTGCAGCAAAATCTGATGCTCTCTTGTATGCATGCATGCATTTAAAACTGCAATAATTCAAACAAAAACAACCTATATGCCAAACTTAAATTGATAACATGCCCCACTGAATTACTATTTTGAATTACTTGAAATACTTACTTTGAATTAAAGTAAGCCAAACCACTTCAATGCATTGTTGCACTTCTCCTATGTAGGAACTGTTTGGATTTATATTTTGCAGCAAAATTGAATGAATGCATGCATTTATAATCGCAATAAAGGCATGAATGCATTGGTGGATATTTTTAACATGCAAATTCGATGACTAGTGACTAGTGAATTCCAGAGTTGAGCATGTGACAACGTTGTTTTACAAGCTACTGCATTCATTGCATTTCTTTTGAGGCTCAGTGCATGTGTGGGTAGGGATTTATATTTGTGTACGCCAAACCACTTAATTGCAATGCTGAACTGCTGTTGTTACATAACTGTTTAAATCTGATGTTTGCATGCATTTAAAACTGATATAAATGAATGCATTGGTGGATATTTTTAACATGCTAATTCAAACAAAAACACTATATGCAAAAACATACAAGCCACGTTAAATTCCTATAGTCAAGGTAACGAGTAAACTAGGGAATGTGACTTTGGAATTCCAGAGTTGAGCATGTGACCACGTGTTGTTTTACAAGCTAACACATTCATCGCATTTTTTAAAGCACATTTTGGGAGAGATTTACATTCATGTCAAACCACTTCACTGCATTGTTTTACTGCTTGTGTTACGCAACTTTGCATTGATACTGTGTAGCAAAATGTAATGCATGCATGCTTACATTTAAACCTGCTATAAATAAATGCATGAGTGGATATTTTTAACATGCAAATTCAAACAAAACACTCTCCATGTAAAGCTAAAACGGATATCACAGGTTAAAATAGACTCCTACTGACAGCCTGATACTAAACAAGGGTAAACCAGGGACAGTGACTCGGGAATTCTAGAGTTGACCACGTGTTGTTTTACAAACTACCATAATCATTGTGTCTCTCTTGAGGCCCTGCGCATGTGTGGAAAGATTCATACTCATGCTTTCCAAAACACTGCACTGTTATATAACTCCTAGCATTGATAATGAGCAACAAATCAGATGCATTTTGCTGTGAAATATTTTGCCTGAGTTTTAATATTAAATATACTTCTAAAACAGGTTTAAATGCTTAAGTCAAAAAATCTTGGAGTAGCTGAGATGACGAAACAGATGGTAGGGTTTCAGCATTAGTCAACACACACAAGTCGTTTCACCCAGCTCCACCCATGTCTAACGAGACAATTTCCTGCAACATACAATACACAAAGCCCTTCTACCTAACAACCCAAACACGACCCAGAGAACTGGTTAAGGTAATGATTTACACGCCAGTGCTCATATTACATGTCATTGCTTTGACTACAACTGCAATAACAAGCTACTCCGGAAAATAATAATTATATATTAACTAGGCTACAGCGTTTACCAAATACACCGTAACACAAACCCTGTAACGTAAAGTGTGACCCGGTTGAACTTCATCATTGAAAAACATATCCGAGACGACGTACGTTGGACGTGCGCCCAGCCAGCGAAAGCAACTGCTCCTGCGCTCAGATCCTCAGAAAAAGCAAGCAGAGACTCTATGTTAATACAAGATCAGAAAATGTATTTGGCAATTTTAAACAAGTGCATACAAGTACAGCTAGAAGCGTTTTCCAATGTTTGCCAAGTGCTCGTAGAGTTGCATTAGTCACATTCTACGTTTAACAGGAACTGCCACCATACCTAAAAGTACATCAAGAAATTGTTAAACATCGACAAAGAACGTAGTCCGTTATAATGAGTACATACCTTTTATCTTCAAAAAATATAGAAACACAATGTATTCAAAAATCAAAAAAAATGTACAGCAATGTTTACCAAGTATGCATGTCCCTCATGTCCATTATATACAAGTCCGTTAGTTTCTGTCTGGATGGTATGCATGGGATATTCATATTTATATATTTATATAGACCAGAATATTTTCCAAAAAAAAAACAAAAAAAAAAAGCAATCAAGTGTCTCTCTCCTTTTTTACTTTGACGTCTCCTGCCAGAATGGTGGCTATTTCGCCTTGCATGAAAGCCCACGGTACGTTGGAGCCCACCAGGGGGCATTTCTCGCCACTCGGACAGTACACTTCTCCAGTCGCGCCCTGCTGTTTGATGCTCTCCCGGGAGCAAGGGAAGCAGAACTTGTGAGAAGCCACCGAAGGGCACTGCACAAAGTGTGTGTCCTCCAGCCTCTCGTGGCAAAGCGTGCAGCACAGCGGGATGCTGCTGGGAACCGAGGAGTCCGGGATGCTCTGCGGATGCACCGGATCCATGCCCGGAACGTGAGGTGTCACGGTGCCCTGCGCCAGCCGCCGCTGGTTGGGAGAAAGCGGGCTGCTGCTGTTTCTGCGCGTGGTCGAGTGCACCTGGTTGGCGTCCTTGGGCGAGCTGTTTCCGCCGGCGTTGTCCGCGGCCAGAATGAGCGCCGCAATGGGCGAACTTCCGTTCTGGCCGGAGGCCTCCGGCGGGGTGGTGCGAGGGTGAGGGGATATCGTGGAAGGCGGGGAGGAGAAGCTGGGTGGTGGCACTGGGGGCATTTTCAATCCGTCTCCCGCCGGGAGCCACTGCTGTCCGTCTCCATTAATCTTGGCGGCGGTGCCACCCTCCCCGTCCGGCTCCGGCGAGGCTTTTCTCTTCAGATTCTTGGGATGTTTGCCTCGATCTGCAAAAAAGCACAAGCATGCATGAATTACAAGTCTAGTTATTATTATTCATATAGTGCTTTTTACAATGCAAATTGTGTCAAAGCTGCTTTACAGTATTAAACAGGGAAATAGTGTGTCATTCTCCTCTGGCCAGACGAAACCAGCAGTTAATTCTAATTACAGCGCACAAAGCGTCTTTATGCAATGATGACAATGTGGCAGACGCAGCGATGCAATGTAGTGCCAGACGTAACAATGAGGCTGACTGCAAATGTACCACATGCAAATACACGTTGAGCTTTGATCAGCGGAAATTTTCTTGCAGCTGACTCATGCCATAGTGCTCTCATTCAAAGCAGGCCATTTATGAGACTACAGTAGCATTGTATTGTACTGCATGCATCTATCTATCTATTATATATATTATATATGTGAGACCCTCGACCATGAAACCAGTCATATAAGTAGCACGGGTATATTTGAAGCAATAGCCAACAATATATTGTATGGGTCCAAAATTACAGATTTTTCTTTTATGCCAAAAATCATTAGGATATTAAGTAAAGATCATGTTTCATTAAGACATTTTGTAAATTTCCTACTGTAAATATATCCAAACTTAATTTTTGATTAGTAATATGCATTGCTAAGAACTTCATTTGGACAACTTTAAAGGCGATTTTTCTCAAATTTATATATATATATATATATATATATATATATATATATATATATATATATATATATATATATATATATATAGAGCACCCTCAGATTCCAGATTTTCAAATAGTTGTATCTCAGCCAAATATTGTCCTATCCTAACAAACCATGCATCAATGGAAAGCTTATTTATGCAGCTTGCAAATGATGCACAAATCTCAATTTCAAAAAATTTTGACCCTTATGACTGGTTTTGTGGTGCAGGGTCACATATAATGTCTAACAATACAAAGTGAATATACATATGTACATATATCTGTCCATCAATTTACAACTACACTGAAAACACCAAGAACCGTACCTGATTTGGACGCAGGAGCGTTAGTTTCGTACATGACTCTCTGCTGCATGTGCTCCTTCTTAAATCTGTTGTCGAAGGCGCTGAGCGCCATTAAATCCCGGGACGTTTTGTTCTTGATCCAGTCGTCTGCGCGAGTTTTGTGGCTGTCGCTGATCTCCGGTGTCAGGCTGTCCGGTCTGAGCTTGTCCTTGTCGTGCTCGGTGCTGGAGACCGAGGCTGGCCGCTTGTTCCCGCCGAGATCGGCGGGGCTGAGACCGGGTCTGCCGTTGATCGCGTGAACCATGCTGCCGTTCACCAGAGGCACTAAATTGGGCGGCACGCCGCTAGTCCTGCGCGGGTTTGGACTCTGCCGGTTGAGCTCCGGAGGATCCTCCGGTTTTGAGAATCCGTTCGGGACCGGGATGCCGTTCGCCTGCCGCGCAGCCTGGTATTCCGGTCCCAGTCGGGGCGGACGCTCTGAGGACAGCGGGTAACGGTCCAGCGGCTGCGGCGGGCGAGAGCCCGGGTCTCCAGACGCGTGATTCAGCGCCTGGATCTCTTTCCCCGATAACGGTTTCGCCGCCGGTCTGCCGTCCTGGAATCCATGGGCTCTTTTGAGCTGTCGCGCGGTTTCAATGACAAACTCGATCCTGTCTGCTCCTTCATAGTTCACGCATCCCCTGCAAACGGGCTCGGTAAAATCCCAGATCATAGCCCACGGCATGCGGGGCAAGTCGCATAAATAACACGACTGCCTCCTCGAAGCAGCTACCGCCGCGGACGACATCGCTCTTTTAGGTGGAAAACCCTCCGAAGTACAGCACAATCCTGTCAGAAATGTTCGCGGGAAAACGAGGTAGGCTCCTCTCGAGTAATAATTGAGTTACAAACAGAACTTCATAGTAGTGTGCGCTTTACTACGACGCTCGCTCTCTCTCTCTCTCTCTCTCTCTCACTCACTACTACCGCGTCCAAACTGGAGCTCAATGTGGAGCAGTGACGTCACTGACGCTTCGATTCTATTTACTTGATTCTTCGATAGAACTCCCCCTCCCGCGCATGCGCGCTGACGGCGCTCTCTCCGCAAGGGTTGCCAGGTTTTCACAACAAAACCCGCCTAATTGCTACTTAAAAGTAGCCCAAAGGACACTTTTCACAAGACGGCCATCGGCAGCGAAAATCCTCAAAAGTTTTATATATATACACATATGATTTTATTATTATTATTATTATTTTTAATGTATGTACATGTATAACATATACATTGTATTGAATCACCTTTGCATCAGGGGGGTCTCCCCGGTAAAAACCGTTCTGTGGGGTATAAAATACACGTTTTTTGGCGAGGTTCCGCTGGTAAAATTCGTATTGCAGTGGCTAAATATCACGTTATTGGGGCAAAGACTATATTAATACAAAGACAGTTCACTCCTTTACTTATGAATGGGAGAAAGTCATTGCGTCACTGCAGCGGCCGTTAGAAGCTCCGGTTCCCATAGAAACCTGAGGCTGGACCAGTCGATGCGCATGCGCAGTCATAAACGCGTTGGAGCTACGCATGTGCATTGGCTGGTCTAGCCTGAAAAATAAGCTTTTTAAACGCTATTTGAGCATAAGAAACAACATTCATGGGGCAGTTCATTTAAGATTTTATTGCGGATTTGAAATATGTAATTTAATCGCGAGTTCAGCGAGCCGTTTTTGAGATTTCAGGATTCCCCCATTCATTTAGAGAGGACTTGGTCTTGTCTGAGCTGCCCGGAGGCGTTGCAAAGATGGCGGCCGAGTGAACGGACTTTCCTTAAAAGGGACTTTGTTTAGGGTCGCTTCAACCCGCGGCAACAGTGTTAAAGTTTCCCAATTCCGCGGGAAAACAACGGACCTGGCAACACTGCTCTCGACACCCCCCCTTCCGTTTTCTTTTCCTTTATTTAACTCTGCTTGAATCGAGGCCAGAGCTGCGACGCCGGCGAGAAGTAGGAAATAAGCGAAAGAGCGCTTTCGATATCACAAAAGACGCGTTGGAAACGATTCAAAGTCGAAAGTTGTGTTTAGACTCGCTGACGTACGACGGACGGTATATGCAAATCAGCCAAATACTCACCGAAAGGAATGGCGAGCTTTTTCGATCGAATTTGGTTCCCATGATCACGGAAAACATGGAAATATGAGGGAATTGCGATTTACAGGCATGAGAAAGTGGATGTTAATGAAACCTTGTTTGTAGAGGATATAGCCTAACATTTCTTGTTATCAGCAAGAAATTGCTCCATAATTTTTTTTTTTTTCGTATGCATTAAATCACAAACGACTGGAAAATCATGGAAAAGGTGTGGTTATTTATTTATTTACACATTGCCTGATGGAAATATCTAATTAAAACTATGAAAAAAACGATTTATTTTGTAATTAAAGTTTAAACTTAATATTAATGATAATAATATTTTAGAATTACATATACATACACACACACATACATTATATATATATATATATTTTTTTTATTATTATTTTTTTTTTCCCCATTAAATCACAAACGACTGGAAAATCATGGAAAAGGTGTGGTTAATTGTTCATTTATTTATTGCCTGATATAAATATTTAATTAAAATGGTTTATTTTGTAATTAAAGTTTATTCTTTATAATACTAATACTTTAAAAATAAAA